>WAAE01008775.1:0-26824 GCA_013400495.1 Nicator chloris | reverse complement strand
GCAACCAGGTCTAGTGAAAGGTACTTCTGCCCAAGGCAGGTTGTTGGAACTGGGTGATCTTTAAGGTCCCTTTCAACTCAAACCATTCTTGGTTTTTTGGTATCAATGATATTTTGATTCTAAAATACAAAATCTTGTATCTATTTTCTACTTCAGAAGGGCTGTCAAACTATTTGAGATGGCTAAATGGATTAGCTGTGAAGATTGATACAGAACAGACAAAAACTCAGAACCTACTCTTGGAAGCCAATAAAATCACAGTTGCAGATACCGTAACTTTAATCCATCTTGATCGCAAAACCTGTTATAACGAGTTTTCTGTACGTTGGAACTTATTCATCATTTTGAAATGAGCAGGACTAATTTTTTAACTCCTGTGTTTCAAACTGTAAAAATCAAGAGACAAAAACACGTATGACAAATTGAAGTTACACATATTATTGCTGTTGTGAAAGTGTTTTCTGTTGAAAGGGGATAAGAACAAGGAATTGCATTTTTATCAGTCATCATTGAAGCAAAAAATCTAGTTAAAATATGATTAGAATTACACTTTGAGGCCTTATATTAAGTTTATGTGAAGTTTCTGGACAGTGCATATAAATCTTACTTTTAGAGAGATCATTATATGCAAACATATTATATCTTATTATTCATAAGTGTTTAGGACAATATATAACCTATTTTATTCCTGTTGTCTAAACTCTGTATATTATTAATGAGTTTATATTTTAAAAAATATTAATATAACAGTAGGATCTTTTTAATAAAGATAACAGATAACTGGAAATGCCCTAATTTTAATCAATTTTTTTTTGCTATACGAAATCTAATTAGATTATATTAAACATTTGGCTCTTGGCATTTATAAAGCAAAAACAAATATAGAAAGATTAGAAATTGTTATTGTATTTGTTTATGTTTGTGACTAGGAACTCAGAGACTTCATTACTTAAATTTTGAACAAGATGTTCTTGCCAGACCTACGAATGAGCTAGAGGTGAAATTGTTTTTTTCTTGAAATAGGAGAGAGTTTATTATTGACATTTTAAGAAAGTCAACATTTGTTTCACACTTCTCGGCTCCATATCAACACCTCCTGTCTAGTGCTTCAAGCACAGTTGTTTGGGGCATGATCGTTCTGGTACCCAGTTGATATCCAAATTAATCTCACAGGTGTTTTGCTGCACCTTTTAAATTTGTAGTAAGGCATCAGAATGTTTGATGAGTACTGGCTGTGTCTTGCTTGTGGCTTGGCTTGTACAGTGCGCCTTACTGCAGAGATGAGTGTCTCTGATTGCCTCTCTTTGTTATGTGAGCCCCAGGATAAGTTATTCTGAGAAATATGATGTTGCCAGTTATGAGACCAAATGTTTTTTAAGAAGTTGCTCTAAGAGGTTGACAAGGCATTACCACAGACATGCTGACCAAAGGAGTCGACAATTCAGTAGCATATTTCTTTTCTGAATTTTATTTGCTAAATTTTGCATTTACTTAGCAAATACCTACTGTTGTCTATCACAGAAGCATCAGTGATCCAAATCAGTGAAGATGTTGTCTGTTTATACTGGAAATTGTAACAGTTTGCTCAGAAAGATGAAGACAGAAAAAAAAAGCTTGCAATTATTTCACTGACATTTCCAGCAAAGGACAGAAAAAGGTTTAGACTATTACGTTTATGAAGGAGCCCTAATAAGTGCAGTCTCATCCCAGAAGGTGAACAGAGAAAAAGAATACAAAGTTTTTAAAGGCAGGGCTACAACACAGTAAAGGAAATGAGGAGACACCACTTGCAGTATATAGATAAGGGAAGAGAAAAATGATGACATATTTTCTACCATTAACTGGGTTTTTCACACCAGGTAGAACTGAAGAAGAGGCATCTACAGCTTGATCGTATCACTTAAATCTGCATATTTATTGCTGTGCCATGAATTGATCTGTAGTGTGCCCTTAACGTTTTTCTGGCCATGAAACAGAGTAGAAACTGCAGGTGTACTCAGGCCTGGCATGGAAACTCTCCTACATGAGGCAGTCAATTTGATAACCACCTTGTGGGCCTCACCAGAAAAAAGAAAATAAATCCAGCTAATGAGTAGTAGCAAAGCCTAAAGGCTTTAAGGTTGGAAATAATTTACAGCATAAACCAGTTAATGTTGCCATACTCCATATGACTTCCCCAGGCTATGTACCTAGGGAACTGAAGTTAATCTGCCTGACTAATTTCAGTCTATTTCATACATTTTATTTATAGCTGACCATTTCTACTGTGAGTCCACAGTTGTTCATAACAGGAAGATTTCATGCCCCGTCTTGGATTTCAGATGTCACTGATTGCAGTTTGAGTTTATGGACATACATTTGCGTGCAGTTATGTAATCAAGCTTGAATGCAAATACCCCTTTAAGATCAAGGCCATTAAATGTCTCCAACACTCTAGGTCTAACTTTATTTAGACCCTTTAGGATGTGAAGTTTTCAACCTGTTTGACTACTAGGTGGTGAGAATGGTGGCAGAAACAAAGACTTTGCAGTGCTGTGCAGGAAGTAAAAGTTCAAACCTGAGACATGCTGGAGGATGTCCCCACATGTGATCCCCAAGCCAAGGGGTACCTAACCTTTACTTGGTGAACTCAAGGAAACTGAGAAATCCTAGCCATGCTGCTGTCCCGTTACATCATTGCAATTAAGTACTGTGCACTTTGCAGGCTTCAAAACCCCCTCCGAGTCCTGTATGCAGGTTCTGAGATTGTTTCAGTCTAAAGGACTTATTTACATTCCTGACAAAATTTAGTCAAACCCATTTGGTCAGCCACAGAACAGTGAATCTTGGTACAACCCTGCACCTTCCACCCTATAACTTAATTCCCACTCCCCAGCTTGGTATCTGATCACACTCCTATGTGTACTTACACACCCTTACAAAGAGTTTGTATAATAGTGCTGCTTTGGGACAGATTTCACTTTACAAGCTTCACATTTCCAGGTTCAATCATTGCATGGTTTTCTTGTTTGTATCAATCATAGGCAGCTGTCCTTTCAAGAGGACTCTCTAATGGCAATTTACTCCAAATGGTGAGAACTGCTGGTCTGTGGCAACAGGATTTCTACCTGGGAAGAGGTTCTGGATCCATCTCCTTTTCACATGACAGTTCATCCATTTCATACTAAACAGCAAAAGAGGCCTTGAAGTGAATATCTCATCCAGCAAGCAGTGTACACTCATTTCAGATGCCAGGCTAGTGCTGTATTCAGCTTGCTAATTAGGCTATTCATTTTGTCCCTTCATCTTGCTTCTGGCCCTTTGGAAAAACAGTTTTTAAAAATACTCTGTTCAGAACTAAATTACTGCTTGGAAATCTTTCCTGGAAAATGGTCTTTGCTTCTTTGTGCCTGGAGAGCTTGGTTAAAAATATGAAATGTGTTAAGTAAAGATTCAAAAGCTGATGATATGTGAACTCTACTCTGGGCTAGACATAGTATTTGGATTAAATTGGTGTTAGCCTAAAGCAAATCTCTACAGAAGCTCTGCTATTGTCTCTTGCCTCCTCCTTTTTTTGTTGGAGTGTACTTTCTTCATTCACTCTATTTCCTGAAATATTTTTCTCCCTGAAAGTATGCTGAGGAAGTTATGTGGATAAAAAGAAGCCCAAAAATTGTTGAAAGGTGGGGAAAAAAAGTTAGAAATCTGTCTGGTTTTCCTTACCCAATTAAGAGTCTGATACGCAGTCTGCATACACTGCCTGTGGCATTTCCCAATCTTCTCTTACAGATTTAGAAGCAAATGATTTTTTGAAAAGAGTCTGAGAGAGTGTGGTTTGTCAAACGTGGAAAAGGAATGGGAGAGGAAGGGGTCTTTTTGCTTTCTTCTACTACCTAATGTGTAGTTATAGAAGAAGTGCAAAGAGAGTTTGACAGGAGTTCCACCCTGAAAGTCTGAGAGGTAATAGGCACCTATTTCATCAATGAACATTTTAATTAGTTTTTAACAAAAAATATTTTCAGTGTTGGTCAAACCATTTACCCAGATGTTTTTCTGGAAATCCCACCTTAGGAGAGATTGTCAACTCAACTGGGAAAAGATGTGACCAGCTCCTAATAATTTTTAGTCTGGCCCCACTTTGGGCTGAAATTGGATCAGACAAGTTTCATAGGTCTCTTCCAACTTCAATTACCTTTTTTTTTCAATAATTAGCAGTAGATCCTGTGTCTGAGATATGAATATATATACAAGGAATATATTTTTCAAATTAAATATTCCCATTTAATGCTTTCTGTCTGGTTTTCAACATTTCTTTTTTGCATTCTCCAACTCTGACATTTGCAGTACAACACTGTTGGAAAGAACAACTCCCTTGACCTATCAAAATTATTTGTTTGGGTGCTTAAAACTTCCTTTATCTCACTAAGAGTCATGGCAGTTTTCAAAAATACAGCATGCCCTATGAAAGTACCTATTATAAAGTAAAATAAAAACAATAATTTGGAAAAAAGCTACCCCAAATTTTTTGAAAGCTCACCACACCTGAATGGTTTATTTCAATAGAAACTTTTTATCATTCTCAGATCAACCTGATGTCCTGTTGTTAAGGAAGCCTTTACCTTTCTGCAAGACCCCAGTGGTATGAAGATCAAAGAGCTAATGTTCAGTGTCACACCCAGCTGTGGTTATGCTACTTCTGGAGAGCACTAGGTAGTACCCAATCATGTAGAGCATGCAGCCCCTGTGGTTCTTAGGTTTTTCTCACTATGACAATTCCCAAATATGACTATTCCCAAGTGCATCCTAATTTCACCAGAACATTAAATATTTGCATTGTTTTTACACACTGTAGCTCTGTTCCAAGTGTAATATGTTTATGAAATGAACTTCAAATAATATTCTTTTTCTATTGTCCAAAATGATAATAGAAGGAGAATTGTTGTTCTTTGTTCTGCAATGACAGATTCTGTTTAACTTTTTCCTGTGCAAAAACTCTACAAACACTACACTCTGGAAGAGTGAATTGCCTCCTGTGCCACAGTCTGGATAAATCTGCATGCATCTCACAGCTTAACGCCTGGGCTTTGTTTTCACATGCTTAAAGGAAGTAAAACACCTCTAAGTTCCCACCAGGCTGTTATCTGCCATGAGACCTTTGGTGCTGCAATGTGGAGTGGGGTCAGCCCTGGTGGGCAGGGTCTGTGCCAGCAGCATGGCTCTTTGCCCAGTCAGGGCAGCATAAATGAAATCCCAAACTGACTGAGAGGGAAGATATAAAATATAATTGTGTCTTCTCAGAGAAAAGGAAGATGTTAAAGTATACCTTCTGCAATTAAACATAGTGCGAGAAACAAATGCCTGTGAATAAAAGGCCTTCACTACCACCACAGTGACCTTCCTTAACAGGGCTTATCAATTTTACCTTTACATAAAAACCAAACTTTGTGAGCCTACATGAAATGCTTCTATACCTTATTGAGTGACTTATAACATTTTCACAATAAAATTCATTGGAACTCCTAAAATCTATTTTGAGGCACAAAAAGTCTCAAAATTATTTTTTATTGGGACTGTGCAGTTTTATGGTAACTATTTGCCATAGTTTGGTCACCCAGTCTTTTCACTTGGTCCTTAAACGCCCTTTAGGATTTTAAAATATTTATATCACTTAAAATATATCAGTATCTATCTTATATAAATGAAATATCAGGGTCTCAGTGTCTCCTGCTTTTGTTTTTAATGCAAGCACTTTTCCATAACTGCTACATGCACTNAAAAAAAAATATATATATATATATCTGTTGTATGCTTTCTGGTCCAGGCTTATTTGCTAGAAAAGAGTTTTCTAACATGCAGAATCCAGTACTTCATTTGCAAGTGATTGTCAACTCACAGGACTCTGGTTACTTGTTTTAAGCAGAAGATTGGAGAAAGATAAGAATATGAAAGTTTGCTAACTTTTTTACAGTCTCAAAGCTTTCCATAAGCAATTGCAAGTGAAAATGGTAGCTCTCAAATTGTTAAACCAAAGAAAATGAACTGCAGAAAAAGGTCAAGATTTGTTGCTGAAGTACAAGCACTTCCATCTGAAAAACAAACCAGTTCTGTTCTTGTTAGCAAGGTCATACAGGCAATTAATTTCATCTAAATTTAACAAAACTTTTTTTTAAAAATACTCCGTTTATTAGATTTAAGGCTTTGAGCTGGTACAGATTGTTGTGGCACCAGTAAACCTTTGGAGTTACATCAGTTTGGCTATTGGTGCTTTTTTTATTCCCCTGAATCTTGGCACATAAATAAAAGTGCCTGTGACAAGATCTCGTCTCACAGAATTTTATAGGTCATGGGGTCACCAGCAACAGGAACTCACTGAAATAATTTGCAGGTTCTTGTGCTACAGGGGATGCTGCTGTATTTTTCCACCCCCAAAAGGCAGCAGTCCAGTTCCCAAAGACAACAATCTACATGTGGCTCTTTATGGGATCCTGCCTGACACAAAGATCAGGTATGGACTGGTAAGATGTACAGGTCTGTACATTCCCCTGATCAGCTGTGCTTCTCCTCCAGGTGTTCCCTCTATCTAGGAGGAGCAAACCCAATTTGAATTTCCTGCAGGAAAGGATCAATCCTAAAACTTAAATTGGCTCCCATACTTTTGAGGGATAAGAAGATGAACAAACCATTAAATGTGTGTTGAATCCAAGGGTGCGGCCATTCTAACTCAAAGCCTGGTGTCTGTGCAGCCCCGGTGCATGACCTGAGTTCAATGTGGCTGCACTGGGGTGAGAAGGTTCTGTGGTTGGAGCCACCAAATGGCAGGTGAGAGACAAAATGTCCCACAGCCACAGATACTGTATAACATCTAGCAGCTCCAGGATTCAAAACACCTGATAGGAAGAAGTGAAGAAATAAAAATCAAAGGGAAAAAGGGATTAGGGGGAACCTAAGGTTGGAAACACAGTAAGACCAAGGCTCAGCCTTCTCTGCAAGCAAAGGCTCTCCAATTCATCCCTGACAGAGAGCTGGCTGCAGAAGTGTTTTGTCCAGCCAGAGGAACATATTAGTGTTTAGTCTGCAACTGCATTGGTCTTGGCCATTTTTGCATGCACTGCCCCTAATAAATAACTGCTGTGTTCTCTGTGCTGTGCCCAGCTTGCTTGCAAAGTTTCTCTGCGTGTGGTAAAATGTGCCTGCACCAAGGTGACTCATGAAGGTGTGCTCTTGGCACAAAGATTCCTGTTGATTTAACTTCAGTGTTTGCATTTCACTATAAATATTTTAATTATTGATAAAAGTATTATAAGGAGGGATTGCAGAGGGACAATTAATGGGAAGGGACAGTGGAATGGGGAGGAAGGGAGAAAAGTGAAGCAGAAATGTTTCCAAACTTCATCTGAAGCACAGGTTAATATGATATTGTACTCAAGCCAAGAGTGTCTTGATACATGATCAGAGATCTCCATCATGAGTAGAAGGTTACTGAGACCTCTGTTGCTCCACAGATTACCCTGCAGCCCTGCCTTTACAGGGTGGCCATTTATCCCAAACGTGTGCCTTGAAGGGTGCACTGACTCTTTCAAATACAGTCTCCCTTGAGTTTCACACCAGCTTTGAGAATAGAGGAGGTAAGGTCACAAAACAACAGGGTTTGGGACAGAGAAGGAAAAGGGCAAAGGAAAGATAAGCAGCCTGCCTGGAAAAGTGAAATAGTTATCCCACAGGGGAACAGAGATATGATAATTTGAACTTTGTCACATTTTTCTTGGTTTAAGTGTACCTAGCCACAGAGACATATTGCAGATGAACTGATTATCAGATAAAACATTACCCTTTAATATTCCATAGTCTTAAATGTTAAAATTGGTTTGAAGTATAAAGTTGGGGTTTTTTTTCCTAAAACTGTTGTGCATGAAACATTTAATTATATGCTGACCAAAAAAAAAACCAAACCCTTGTAATGGAGCGAGTGTATTTTCTTTCCATATTGAGTGAAATTCTGTGTGTAATATGGCACAAAACAAATTATTCAGTTTCTTCTACTGCAAGCCTCATGGAGCATGGAAAATCTCAGATACATCTCATTAGCTTTTCTGCATGTGGGTTTCTAATTATGAAGTGCTATAATTGACCATTTTCCTTTTCAAATTAATTTATAACATAAGGTCTGATTGCGGAAATGTTCAAAAGGAATAATTTGGTTTGACCTTACAACTTGTTCCAACTCTTTGGCTGGTATCCATCAGGATCATTAAAATCAATTAAGGAGTTAAGTACAGGACATCTATTGTTCTGCCATAGAATCAATAGACCCTTTCAAACCTCCTATAATTTTATGGGTCACAGCAGACTGTTTAAAGAATTGCTCTTTTGTAGGATCTGTTCTAATCTTGTGGGGGTTCTAAGCATGTAGTGACTTTTTTAGCTTTATTTGTTATTTTAATGGCAAACACACGCACTTTTGGGGTTTGGAAATATAGCTGGATCTTTGGAAGAGGCATGCAATCCATATTGCGTTTCTGATACCACAGACAGGCTCAGTAAAAACCGAAGTACAGCTACAATCAATTTAATTGAAATTGTTGAATATTCAGTTCACTAATGGCTGGCCATTTGTAGCTGCAGCTATACTTAGAAAAAGAAAAAAGAGATATTTGTATCCCAGTAACAGAGATGTGGCCCACGTCATAGCTCCACGGCTGGATCAGCCAGTGGCAGTCATTGCAGCAGCTGACACGAGAAACATTGGGGAAGGACAGACTAGCACTGTCCTTAAGGCCCAGAAGCTACACTACTGAAATAATAACTTAGGTCCAGAAATAAGCTTGACTTATTTGGTGAAACAGTATTATTTCCTAGGAAGCATGTTTCTTTACAGTATCTGTGAACTGAGAGCTAGGACAGTGTTCACTTATATTTGTGTGGCACGTCACAAATGGGACTGATGGTGCCAAAGGTGTCACTGCTAATGCTGGTATGTGTTAAATGACTCCTATGCTTTTATTATTTAGAGGCTGTTTCTGGGCTTTGGAGGAGGCAGTGCTAATCAATTTCAATCACAGTGAAATATTACAGACCAGACAGTCATGCTGAAAATTAAGCATGAACAGAATATAATATCACACACCCTATTTATGACTGAGTTTAATACATATGAAGGAGAAAGAAACGAGGACAGGAAATTTTTGAAAGTCAGTGCCTACAGGTACATTAACACCTTTTTGGCCTCAGAGTAAGAATGCCTTATGTATATAAAGACAAAGGTTTATTGCTCATATAATCAAAATTGAAAAAGTGTAACAGTGTTTCATCCAAATCTAATTGTTGAGAAAAGAGAAAGAAGAAGAATAGAATTGGCAGTGGTATGCACATCTCAGTTTCTATCATTCTCCCAGGGTTATGCTCCCCCTTTCACTGTTCTGGTGGTGGGAGGTCTCATTGCAAGCTCTGAGCATCTGGAGTTCTTCACTCATCGGAGCACTGTGGTCATGTTGAGGGTTTTGCCTCACTTGGCCTCCTTCTTCTATGTTTGCTATCATGCTTTCACACCTCATTCTTTCTTCTTTGGTCAGCTGCTCCATGTTATGTCCAAACTTACTGCCCAGGGTATCTTTTTTCCATGCTGGTTACGTTTTCTGTGTTCTCTTTTCAACATCTGGGTGTGCATTTTTTTGGCTGACCATGGCTGAGCAGTTTTTGGCCTTGGAGTCTCCAGTGCCAGCCTCTTCCCCACCTCACCAGTCAGCTGTGTTTGGTGTCTCCACTTCTCCAGCTGCTGTCTCACCAGCTTGTGATTCTATATGTGACATCACCATGTTAGAGTCAGCAGAACAAAGGAAAATAAATTAGCTGTGGACAAGCTGCAATTAGGAAATATGTTGTTACAGCTAAACCACATTAAAGTAAAGATGCTGGCAGGTCAATAAAAGTTCAGACAAAGGAGGCATGACAATCCTCAGACCTTAGGCCTTGCAAACTCAGAACACTTATGGTCAATTGCTAACAGCAGCAATACCATATTGTAGAGCTGCAGGGTAACACCATTAGCAACATGTAAGTACATCTTATAAAATTAATATTTTTTTATCTGACTATGCATTAATACAATGTCAGCCTGCAGTGAGAAGTAATCACTCATTTTTTTCTTCTGAAAAAAACAGTTTGTATATGTTTCCATATTCAGTCAAACAATTTCTAGGCACCGATTACTGCATCATCTGTAATAATGAGAGGTGCTTCTCATCAGAGAGGTGCACATCATCAGAGGTGCCTCTATTAAAAAAAATAGTAAAATATTGATGAAGTAACTTCCCCTTATAATGTGGCTTTTGGCTTACTTGGGAATAAGACTCAACATAAGCATGATATAGCTCACAGTTCATCTCATACCATCCGTATTTGTTATTAGGCACAATTTAAGGGTAACTAAAAATAATTTTCTTTCTTAATTTATGGAAAGAGATGCTCAATTTCTACAATGGCAATGTGAAGACATTGAAAATTATGCTGCTTTTCTTAAATTAGCCATCTATTCCTCTTCCTCTTTGCTCCTCAAGTCCTTGAACTAATACCCCATTGGACTGCAATTGACTCTGCTGCCATCTGGGCAGTGGCAGAGGTGATTTTCCCTTCCACTGCAGACACCTGGCCAAGCAGGGGCAGGGGGGGACACCCAGGAGGGGAAAGCAGGAAGGGACACTGGCAGGACATCCCCTCCTTGGCCACCAGTCTCTAGGGGGTGACAGGGAGAGCTCCTCTCTTCCTCAGTCGTGGATGAAGCTACAAACACTACTCGTGGTAGGCTCGGAACCGGGATGGGGAGGTCCTGGAAGGATCTCTACTGTGTCTGCTCTGAAGAAGTGGGACTCAGTGGCCCCTTGTGCTGTACCTCCAGGGCCTCCTGCTGGCATGCCCATTGAAGTCCTCTCCACCCTTTTCTTACAGGGAGCTTTAAATGTCTCTTTTCCATAGGTGGGCCCCAGGTACATTCCTAAACATGACATGTGACTGCCAAAGTGTGAGGCAGAAGCTAAGCACCCTGCTGCTCCTTGGCCTGCTCTAGCAGCTATCTGGGTAACTGCAAAATGCTTACAGCTGAAAATTCATCATTAAAATGTTCTTCAGCATCAGTCTGTCTTTCCTCTATCACCAGCAAACAACCAACATCAAGACAAGCAGGGTGACCCTGACAAAAAGCTGACTATTGGCTTGTGTGTGCCAGCTATCAGGTTTTATTACTGCTGGTTTCTGTCTTAGCAGAGCTATTCCTAATTGTGTGTCAAGAACATTTCCTGCCTCAGAAAGCAATAATCTATATTGCAAAGAAACAAGCCACCTAAAGTACCTTCATGAGCCACAGTCTCTTTCTCCCCTAGTAGTACTCCCAGGGTTCAGCATCCTCTTTGTCTGCACAAGCCCCAAATCCAGAAACATCTGGAAACCAAAAAAGGAGAATACAGCATTTTGCTGTAATATTTCAGGTTCAGCAGAAACTGCAGGGTTCCTCTTGTACCTTTCACTTGAAATGCTTGACATTATAACGGGCAGGATAAAAACAAACACACTTGGGAAACAGAGGAACTTTGGCAAGAAAAACCTCTGTTAATATACATTGATTTACATCATCCATGTGCAGCATGCACAGCAGCACTATGGAAAAATAAAATCCTGCATACATTTCTTCTGTGGAGCAAATACCAGTGCTGGCCCACATTTTGCAATAAACTGCCCCATGTTTCTTCAACTATAACATTTTGGTGTTTCAGTTTGTGCTAGATTTCCCTTACAGAGTCCATTTTAAGAACATTTTCAGCTCAGAACGCATGTTGAGAAAGAGACTTTCCTGCCTTTAATATTAATGTATTCCCAAAAAAAAGTGAAAGGATGCTTCTGAAAGCAATCAAAGCTTGTAAATATTTTTTTTGAGAATGTTGATATTTTCCAGAAAAACCTGAGATCTTGGTTTTTTGTAGTGCAATTTCCACACCCAAACTGTGTATTCTGAATTTTTTTCTTTGGCAACTGTTAGCTATTTATACCTGGAAGATCTGAACTTTTGTAGATCTAAGAAAGCAGCCATTGGGTTTGGGTTTTCAGGCTGACAAACTGTTTTCATCTGCTTCCTCATTATGTCTTTAAACTTGAAGTCCTTTTTTTTTATTATTTTCTTGGGAAATCAGACATAAAACATCTCATGTAACTCCTATAGATCATGTATTTTCTACTTATAATTTTATTTAGTGGAATTTGCAGTATGTTCTTGTATGCAAGCCTTTAAGTACTCCAATTTCTACATATATCTTAACTGTCAGAAATATATATAATATTTCAAAGTTTACTATCTCTGAGTAAAAAAATAAAAAAGGTCTTTCTTGTTTTAATTACCTAGCATGTGGCAAAATTATTTTCTTTTTTTTCTTCATATTACACACATTAAAATTCCTGAAAAAAAAAAACAAAAACAAAACCTCTGTTAGGTAATAAAAAGCCTTTTAAAGAAAAGAACCACACAATGTAGTTAATGCATTTCTGACTGGCATGTTCTGGAGCTAAAAGGTATGATGTAGAAACCTACATTTTTCAATTACTATTGTTATATTCAGAAAAAGATAAACTTGTTGGAAATGAAGCAGAACTGAAAGTTCCCCAGCTAACTCCATTTCCCCAGCTGTTTTTTTTTTCTGAAAAACACTTCAACAAAGGCTCAACAGAATATTTTATAGCGAAAACTGAACACCTGAATGATAACTGTGTAGGATAACAAATGTACATGTTCTGTTTCGTTACTCTGCAACAAATAGGGGGGACAGTTATATAATGTTGATGGATAACATCTCTCATTTATGTAATATTTCTATTTTCTGGATTTAAAAAATCATATTGTAACAATATAGAAAAAATAGTTCAACTTTTTTTTCTCTTGCCTGTGTAACTTCCTCCTAAATGAAATCTAGAGATCTGTTTATTACAGCCTACCCACATATCTGGTAAGAAAAGGTACATTGTGTATTTAAGTTTGTATAAGAGGGAAACCTTCTTTTTAAATGATCTTTAACTAGGGCTTTGAATGTAGATTACCTTCCCACACAAATTAAAAAAGAAGAAAACAGAAGCATCATAAGTGCTTGTTTATATCAAAGTCAAAAGGAGTAATTTTTCAAAATCTTTACTCAAATTTGGTACTGACGCTAGCTTTGTTTACAAAAATTTCTACAATAAATTAAATCCAGGTCTTCCTCTTCACCCTCCTTTCATAATGAATTTAGCCAGTAAAATAGGCTACTGCTGAATGAAGCAAAGCCAAAGTGCAACAGCCTTTGTCAATGGAAGAAACTCTCCTGCATTTTGTCAATGTGCTTGTATTTTCATTTTCCTTATGCAGTTTCCTATCCAGTTAATCTACATTTCAGTCTTATCCCATTTTCTTATTCTATTCTTCCATTAGTATTGGATAGGAGTGCAGACAAGCATTATATACAGCCCAAGGAGTGCCAACAGACAGTTTGTTTGCATTATGCTGTCATCACTGTGATGTATTGCAACCGCTCCCAGAGTAAGGCATTAAATTTACCTTGCTGTCCATCAAGAACCAAGTTTTAGAGCTTACAGTGAAGAGCAGAGTACAGTAGATGAAGGCTGTATGGCTTCCAACAATCATCAAATTGATTTTTTTATGTCCCTGTAATGCTGAACCACAGATTCATAAACTTAGATTGAAAGCAATGTTTTCATAAGGACATTTTAAAAACACCTGTACACAGTATTATGTCCTCTTTTGTAAAACCTGAAACTGCTAAATGCTAATCCTAAAACTCTGACAGCCTGCAAGGTAGAGAAACACAAGAGCTCTATTAACTAAGATGTTCTTTGCCAAAAAAAACACAATGGGGAGTAATTTCAGAGTCAGAGTATTAGCACAGTAGTCATGTTGCTAAGATCAACTTCAGATCTTCCCTCAACTGCACAAAGGAAACATCTGGAAGAAATGCTTATTTTAAATATTCCTGAGTTGCCTTTACTTTCTGTCAAAAATTTCTTACAGGAAAAGTCTCTGTTTATCCTGCCGTGGCACCAGGTGTCTGTCAATCCCGATGTGACACCAGGTGCCTGTCATCTGCTTCGGGAAAGTGTGGTGTGCTGAGATATTCCTGCTCCTTGGTGGGAGAAGTGACTGACTGACTCAGAGGCAGCCACCCACATCTGCATCTAAGATAGGATTGTTCTTATCTTAAGAAAGCAACACAGTATAATCAAAACAAACAAACAAACCAATCATTCCCTATTTTTGCTAAAGAAGTAGTGACAGTGCAGTGTTGACTCACTTGTAACCTTTTGGATAGCATGTTCACACTTTTAGGGTTCTTTTTTTCACAGGGAGGTATGCAGAAAAGCTGTGAACTAGCAGAGAATGTTAGGCACACTGCACAAAACTTCTGCAGAAGCAAAGAGCTGAAATATGAACCCATTTAGAACAACACATAACTCTGTGGCTTTGCCTTTCTTTTGTATTGCATGTACCAGAGAAGTCAAACCCAGTTTTCTGTGCTTACCTTTTTCATGGCACGATTGGGTTGCCATGAGTAGTGACAGCATGACAGCACTGTATGCATTTAAGGAACAGTAAATTGAAATTTCTTGTCATCTCCATTTCTAAAAGTGATTTTTTTTTAATACCAATAAAGCTAAAATATAAACAAGTAATTTAGATGAAGATTCATGCTTCAGAGCATTGCGGGTTTTTTTTTTTGGCATATCATACAAAGGTATTTGAGAGGTACTTCATAGTAAGATTTGAAAATAGGGGAAGTTATAGAAGAGCAAAACGAGGAGGTTTTTTTTAGAGGAAAGACTGCAGGAGCAGTTAGGTAAGTCATTTATTTGTGGCCACAAGAGGCTGTGAACATTAACACTAAAATAAAGAAGATAGAAGTACAAAAGACATCACATAAAGCTTAGAGCAGAAT
Organism: Nicator chloris; assembly: GCA_013400495.1. Lineage (NCBI taxonomy): Eukaryota > Metazoa > Chordata > Aves > Passeriformes > Pycnonotidae > Nicator > Nicator chloris. The sequence continues at coordinate 11,885 of WAAE01008775.1, read as the reverse complement.
GGTACAAGGTAATAGAGAGCAGCAGCTGCTCCCATGCAAAGGAAGTCTGATGTCTGTTTGTATGGGCTGTCACACAGTGTTAACCCATCCTCATACCCTCCTCTTTGGCATGCATAAAAACAAACTTTCAGCAGCACCTTGCACAAAAGCTCATAGCTTACCAGGTCCATCAGCAGCCTACAGATGTTAGCCCTGGAGTGGAGACACAATGAAGTCCTTTCACTGTCGATAGGACTCATTTGCAATGTGTATCTCAGCCACACAGAGTATGTCACCTGAGGCAAGGTGCCCCCAGCAGCCAGCTCCAAGGATGGGTGTTTGTTACCCCTGCTCTGCTAGCAGCTGTGCTCCCTTGTGGGTCAGCTCCAACAGGAGGGTGTCCAGAGCTGACAGGGGATGCTCCTGTGGGGCAGGCACTTGTCATGCTACTGAGGAGCCTAAGAGGGTTGGAAGATGGGGATATGGATGATTCAGAGGTCATTAATGGCAAATGAAAAAACGGGTAGTATCACCTACCCTGATTCTACCCTGGACAGTTTGAAGGGGAGATCCAGTCCCTGGGAAATCTGTAGAGGGAAAAAAATTTAAAAATATAACTACCAAACCAATAATTGAAAGAAAGTGAGAGAGGAAATGTATTCAATATGGGTAACATTAAGGCTCCAGTTTTACATACAGCATGGGCATGGTCCATACGATGCTGGGCAATCACTTAAAAGAGAAGAGCTGTTCACAAAAGTTGTAAAGGAGGATACAGCATTGCAAACAAAAACACACAAACACAATTTAACATAATGAATGCAGACATACACAGGAGATTTAAGGTGACTTCTCTTTATTTAAGAGTTGGCCTGTATTATTCATCCCATAAATATCAAGATAGCTTCCAAAAATACATTCAGGATTCTGGAAGACAGGAATTTCAAAACAAAAAGCTAAAGTCTTTCTTCAGTCTTAACAATCTTGGCCATGTGTCCATGACAACAAGAATATTATAACATTATCTGCCTTATGAACTCCTGATTTCCTCCAGCATGTATCTGAATAATGTGCCCTAATTTCAGCTATTTTTTCTATATCCAGAAAACTTCTGCTTTAAAACAAGAAATTAGAATGCATACTCCTTAAAGGAAAGCCTTTCTGACTCATATACCTAAACCAAATAAGGCAAAACTCACTCCTTCCCCACAGGACTCTGCACATTACAACATCTGCGTTGAAAATGGCAAGTCAGTCAAAATACAGAATTATCACCTCTAGCCATTTTTCATACATTTTTCAGGAGATTTTTTTATACTTCTGTCTTATTCCATATTTGCATAATATATGAAAAAAGCCTTTTCATACACTCAAGATTATGTTGTAATTTCTCATTTACTGGCTTTTACACAAGATAAAAAATACTTTGCAGGGTATATTTTTATATATGTTTAAGAACATAATATTTCCTTTAACAAATATGATGAATAAAATCATATCTAAAACTAGTGCAGAAAAATATTTTAAAAAATGAAATAAGATGACAGAATGCATTCTCTAAGAGGTTTTATAGTTTAGCTCATTGTCTTGGTTTGAGACAATTTAAAGGAGAACACTGGAATGAGTTGCTTCCCTTTAAGTTTTCCAACAGTCCCTTTTCTCCAATAAGGAATACTAATAGATAAAACTGAAAAAACCCAACCTTGGACAGTCATCAATAATATTGGAGTTCAAAATGGCACAACACAAAGAAGAAAACAAACAAACTAGACTCCATCTGTGTGCCCTTACATCAGGAGGGCCAGCCATGTCCTGGGATTTACCAGGCACAGCCAGTTGAGGGAGGTGATCGTCCTGATTTACATTGCCCTGGTACAGCCACACCTCATCTCCTGTGTGCAGTTTTGGGCAAAACAATATAAAAAAGGTATTAAGCCATCAGGAAGAGTTCAAAAGATGGCCAGAAGGATGGTGAAGGGCCGTGATGGAAGCGATACAAGTGGTGGCTGAGGTCACTTGGTCTGTTCAGCCTGAAGAAGAGGAGACTGAGGGGAGAGCTCACTGCAGTTACAGCTTCCTCATGAGGGGAAAGGGAGGGACAGGCACTGATCACTTACCTCTCTTTGGTGACCGGGGATGAGATCTGAAGGAACAACATGAAGCCGTGTCAGGGCAAGTTTAGTTTGGATATCAGGACATGATTTTTACCCAGAGAGTGGCTGGGCACTAGATCAGGCTCCCCAGGGAAGTGGTCACAGCACGAGCCTGACAGAGTTCAAGAAGAGTTTGGACAATGTTCTCAGGCACTTGGTGTGATTTCAGGGACTGTGCTGTGCAGGACCAGGAGTCTGACTATAAGGATCCTTGTATGTCCTTTCCAGTTCAGGATATTCTATGACTCTATCACTCTCTGCATCCATAACTGCATTGATAGTCTTTGAAAACCAGATATGGAAACACACACTATAAAAGCATCACAATCCTTTAAGTATCCAAATCTCCCATCCAAAATATAAAGGAAAATATTTATATTTCAAATGAAGCATAAGCAAAAGGCTGAAAAAATAATGCTCAAAATCTCCTCCACACCTTCAACCTAAATTTTTGAGATGCTGCACCCTTATAATGCAACTCTATAATTGTTCTTCAGAATATGTGTTAGTGGCAGACTAAATGTGTTAATCTGAACTAAATTTCCCTCAGTGAGAGGATACAAAAATCAATTTTTAACTATTTTCCTACCTAAATATTAAGACAATACCCATTTCTCATGTGGCTAGGCTGTTCTCTGTTCCAAAGCACATCTAAAAAAGGTTAATAAATTCAGTAAATGTCATAAATGTCTGGTTGATGTTCTTTGTTTTCATATTTCAAAAACTTGTGGCATTCAGTCAGGAAATATAAACAGTGGCATGTGTCAGGGAAAGCATTCATACCCTGCATTCACAAATTTTGAATTCTCTGCTTCACCAGTATGGTCATACTGTTCTCTAACCCACCCATAAATAGTGAAAGCACTTTACATACTTAGAGCTTGAAATCGATAGGCTTTCCTCACTCTCACTGTAACATTTAAACAGAGCCTAGCATTATGTGTGCTCCCATGTCATTTGCTTACCCAAAGTGGACTGGGGAAAATACCTGGATCCTTTGCCAAATTCAGGTCTTTGCTGGTGTTACTGGATTTACTCATATGCTGGCCCAGATGAAGGCCATGTAACTACACAACCAGATGATTGCATGAACACAGGAATTATTAGAATCCTAGATAATGCTTAGAGAATGCTGCCAAAGAAAAGTCTTTGGGAGGAATGAAATAATTAATCAAGACTGTACTGTTAACAGCCCACATATATTTCACTTTCAGTGCTTAGAAACTCCTCTTTAGGACTTTCTGTCCCCAGGCTCATCATGCAGCACTCAAGAAAAACAACAAAAAAGCACTTGCTTCTAGATTTAGGAATTTGGGTTCTTACATAAAGACACATTGATAGATTAATGTCTAGACTCATTAAATGAACTGGACACTGTTTTATAGGAAGTGGCAGCTGGTCATAAGTAGCTGCTTTAAAAAAGGTCTCAGTTCTGTCTTTGCTCACAAGCAGCTAATATGTTACTGTAGGCAGGAACCATGCTTACATTAACATATTAGGCAAGATACAGCGCTACCAGTGGTTGCCATATTTCTGTTTGCTTATGTTGTAATAAATTACTATTTAGTTCAGGACAAAACCGAACACCAAAGCCCCTCTATGAGTCTATCTATTTGACATTGGCAGGCAACCCTCAAGTAGCTGCACAGCATCTCCACGGAAGGGGACTGGTGACCTGGAAACTCCTAGTGAAGAACCTCATGTCAGTGTTTTCTCAGTGACACTAACCGGGGCAAAACAAAAGGCAGCTGACTTCTTTAAAATCCAAATATAGAGTTCATGGAGAGACAAGAGTATTCAAGCAAACGTTTCTTACATTAAACTTCTGCAAGTCAGAATTGGTAGCCAACTCGAATACGTTTGTTACCATTCCATTTTCCCCTTGTGCCCTGGCAGAGATGAGCTGTAAAGCATTTACAATGGCACACCGCCTCCCTTTGCAGGCGAAATGGTGAAGATACCACTGTACAGAAGGAATTCATAGACCTTCAAGGAAAGAGAGAGGTAACATTTGTTTTCAATGCACAAACACTCAGCCAATAACAATTTCCTAAATTTCCTTTATTCAGGCAGAAATTAATAACTTTAAGGAAATATCCCTTGTGCTAAAAGAAACAATAGTCCTTTACTCTCAAATGCTGTGTGCCAAGTGACACAGAATCATTTGGCGGACCAGCTCTCACTGTGATTCAAAATTTGAGTTAAAGTTTCTTGAGAGTTGTCAGCAACCACACATTTTTAAACGTGAAATTTTGTTCCATTGTTTTAAAAATAATTCTGAGGAATGAATATATAGATGACAAGTAATAGATCTCCTAAAAATGTTCCCTAGATATTTTCTGTGCCCAAAGAATTACTTTACACTTTATTCAATTATCTAAAATCATTGCTCCTGTCTCTTCCAAAACAAACAAATGAACAAAAACCCAAAAACCAAAACAAAACAAACCCCCCCCCAAAAAAAACCAAACCAAAACAAAACAATAAAAACAAACCAAAACAGACAAACAAAAAGCACAAAAGCATCAGCCTGTCACAACAAATCAGTTATTTGTTCTCAATGCGTTTGATGTGCTATGTTTGCTCTGTACATCGCTACTAGGTGTAAAAGGTCTCACATTTCAGCATAACCTTTTATTTTAAAGCATCTTAGTTTATATAATCAAGTTCTGTTCCTCATTTGTGACACTTTAACAAGCCCTTAAAACTACATGATAATCTCTGTTTAATTCTTGTAAATATTTCCGGAGGCTTTTGTGCGGGAGGACTGTAGAGAATGGCTTAAGATTTTGAGTCAATCTTAAATCAAACATGAAGAAAATAATGCAAAATACTACATTTTTCTACATGTATCTACACATTTTTCCTTTTTTTAAATCCACTTCCAATGAACTCTGAAAAGTTGGTGCAGGTCTCTTGACCCAGGTTTTAGTTTCACATATATCTACCTGCATAATAATGATCAGAGCAAATTATCATAACAAAACTACATCATGTACATCTAATCCTATTCTCAGACACAGCTTAACAAAACGTTCAACTTGTTAAGAGTGGATGCTGTACTCTGTGCATTTCTTAGAACAGATTTCAGTGAATATGTCTTTCCCATCCGACTCTAAACAACAACTCAGATGTGTGCAGGGCTTTCTTGGAAGGTGTCATGGTTTAGCCCCAGTCAGCATGCAGCCAGTCACTCGCTCCCCCACCAGCAGAATGAGGGAGGGAATTAGAAGGGTAAAAGGTAGAAAACCCCCTGGGTTGAGATAAAGGCAGTTTAACAGGAAAAGCAAAAGCTGCACACACAAGCAAAGCAAAGGAAGGAATTAATTCACTGTTTCCCATGGACACGAAAGGGTTCAGCTGCCTCCAGAAGGGCAGGGCCACATCATATGTAGTGGTTGTTTGTGAAGACAAACATCATCACTTCGAGCATTGCCCCCCTTCCTCCTTCCCCCCACTTTTTGTACTGTGCATGATGTCATATTTTTGAGAATATCTCTTTGGTAGGTTGGAGTCACCTCTCCAAGCTGCATCTTCTCCCAATTTTCCTTACATCCCCAGCCTCCTTGCCAGAGTGGCAGTGCAAGAAGCAGAAAATCTGTGTGTAAGCCCAGCTCACCAATCACAAAAACACCCTCATATTATCAACCTTATGTTCAGCACAAATACAAAACGAAGCCCCATACTCGCCCTGAGAAGAAAATTAACTCTACTCCAAACCAGCACAGAAGAGAAATTTATTCCTTTCCACTAGAGGAGATAAGATTAAACTCTGACTTCCTATAAAATATGAAGAGCAAGGTCAACCTTGCAATGCAGAGCAGAGTCAAGGAGCATTCTGGATCTGGTAGCTCTTGTCTGCAGATGAGAAAAACAGCATGGTGGCTTAAGATCAAAATTGTCTTGACTTCTCTCATAGCAGTGAATAGTGGATGACTGAATAAAATTATCAGAACAGGATAAATTGCAGTGTAGAGATATAATGGGCTAGAAGTAGAACTGTGGGTTTAACAGCCTCTTAACATCCTCAACATTTCATGGCAAGAAAGTTCACTTTAATCCTGTGAAAGAGGTCTGTTTACTGCCTCCTTCATTTTTAAATGCAGATATCTTTTCAATAGCTCCCTGAGTGAATACTGTTGCTTTGGTCATATTTGTAACCCTTCATTTACACTTCATAAAATTATCATATTCTTTTTGAGGTGGGATTCAGGATTGCAAGCAAACCCCAAACCTAAAAGGTGTGTTATGGATTAGTGCAGTGACAATGTGAAGCTTTTTTTGAAATTTCCTAACATTCTTTTTGTTTTTTGAATTGTTGCTTTTCCTTTAAATATTGAGAGTATTGATGGCTCTCAATATGTCTGATAAAAAAGCAAAAATATCATCATGGTTTCTGTAATTATTCAGTTTGACAGTGTTATAAAAACACCTTGAGCTCATGAAAATTGCAATCACTACAGCGTGTTGACTCTACACTGCAGGTAGATTTTAACATTTGCATGTACTCCCGAAAGATCTCAGGCAGGTTGTCATCACTTTCTGAGCTGTCTGTTAGCATTATGGTAAATTGCACGTTATAGTCATAGCTTGTTCCTGTCTGCTCCCAATTTAATGTTGTTAGTGTTTCAGGTATGATTGTTTTCTTGTTTTTTGAAAAGGTACAAACATTTATGCTGGATGAACTTTTTTTGGCAATAACTTTAATGACACTTTAGCCTTGATATCCAAATGACATATCCACTGATGAGATCTAAGGATAACAAAGAGAATGAATTGTCCAAAATAAGGTCCATATTTTCATCATCATTTAAAGAGTAGAAATGTTCCTTGCAAGATTCATTTTGAGTATGCTAGAAACTCTCAGCATAAAAAATGCAAAAAGGCTTCTTAACCAAGCTGAAACAGTCATTCACTGATCATGATTTCTAAGTTGGATTGTCAGCCTAGTCTAGAGATTTCCCACAGCAGCAGAAAATACACTCTATGGATAGGACCTAACACAGTTTCACTGATGACAAAAGAATTTTCTCTCACCACAGGATGCTTGCATTGCTAATGCATGTGAAAAACAGCCATTGCCTGCCTCTCTCTGTGTCTTCTGCTTCTAACTCTTCCTACATTTCTCATGTGTAATTGCAGTGCATGCAGAGGGTGCCTTGATGCAGGCACAGCAGAGCAAACAGAGCTGTAATCATAAATAGGGTTTGTGTCTGGAAGAACAGATGACACAGACAGCAGCACTGTGGATGGCACTGCACAGGCCACATCCATCTGGGAACAGAGCAGAATGAATATAGCATAAGGGGATTTCTGAATATTTTAGTGAAACCTGCTGAGTTTCACACTAGTGTTGTTGAAGGCCTCACAACCCCCATGCTCACTGAACAGTAGAACTGGGAGGTTTTCTCATTATTTGTGCAAAAGACCTCCACAGTTGCAATAGTTCTGGAACAGTCGAAATTAAATAATGGGGCCTTTCTCTACAAACACGTACAGTGTGGTTTTATATTCACATATTACATTATATTTGTCTAAACTTATGGTGCCAGTGATTCCTCAAATAATTATGAATTGCAAATGTACAATAATATTTGTGGTTTGTGAAGAGATTATTAATATACAGATATAGCAACTATATCTAGTAATTGGGATACAGTCCGAATTAATTTCCTTATTAGATTGATTACCCCTGACTTTGAAACTTATGAATCTAAAGACTACTACTCCTACATAGTCCTCTTACCCACAACTTCTGTGTCAACTGTAAGAAAAGCCTACAGAGGAAAAAAACTTAAAAAAATTAAAATCTCACTGTTTGATGGACATTCTGCATCATTAGGCTGACTCACCTCTGAGAACTCTGTAAGCTCATATCGTGTATCTTCATTCGTAGCTGACACCTTCCTGTGAGTCTCCAAGGCAAGGTGGACAAGAACGTCAGCAGGTGGAAAGCAGTGTTTAGGGAGTGGTTGCCAGTAGAAGCCTGTGCTCATGGAGTGACTACAGTCAAGATTCTCATTTATTGTGCTGGAAGCGTAATAATTGTATTCCTTTTCATTTTCAGATGAAATGGAGCACCAATGGATGCTGCCACCATAGTACTGTTAGAGTCCACTTTCCTTAAATTGGTGTCTGCATGCCTCACCTTTGTTCATATCCACACATTAATACTTAGCTGCACCTTCCTGGAAAAGACTTCAAAGCATATTCAAATTAGTTCAAAATAGATTTTATTTATAGAGACGAACACATGTTAATATATTTTAGGCTAGGCAACCAAGTTCTGCATGGAAACCAAGCAGTTCATTGTGATTTACAAATTAGATGTGTATTGACAATGATGCCTGTTCTGGAAAAACAAGAAAAGCAGCTCACAGATATGTAAAGAAGACAAATATGAAATTTGAAGTATTCCTTTAGCTTTACTCAGCTGTACTCCGCAGGCCAACTTTAACCCATGTTCTTATTTGTAGTCCTGGCCATTAAAGACAGGGTCTAAACTAAAAAAGTTGTCATAAGCTTAGAAAAAATAGCCTTCAAAGAGGGAAAATGTAGTTATTCAGCATATTAAAAAGGAGAGAAAGAGAAAGGGAAAGACACAGTAAGTATTTTAATGTGTACAAAATATCTACAAAGAGGAAGAAATTAACCCTCTTGCCACAGGCAAAAAAAATATAGGCTTGAATTACAGAAAGTTTGATGCATTCGGGGTGAAAAAAAACCTTTGATAGCAAAGATGATGAAGTCTGAGTGTGGAAAGGATTTTGCAGAATATCCTGCTGATAGTTTTGTAATATCAAATAAATTAAACAAGAACCTGGTTACTTGGGCACCATCTGGTCAGTTTTTTATTCAAACCTGTTTTCTGTGATTTTTCACCACTTTTGCATAAGTAATGAATTCCTTTTGTTATGTAAAATAGTTTTTAAAAGAACTCTGCTGTCAATTTCCAAAACACATGGAAACATGTATCCTGATGTTATTGGAGCAACATGAGGTCCACAATGTTCTAAAACTCTCTTTCTAGATACAGTGACTTTAAGATAGAACTGCTTTGGTTCATCCTGATGATTTGCAGACTGGAGAAAATTTGAACCTGATGGAAATCTGCTTTCTTGACATCAGGGAATCCAGATACATGTACATTGCATCTAAAATTGGCATTGAAAACATGATTGCTTTTCCTTTTTTAATTTTAAAGAAAGTCTTTGCTAGATCCACAGGGACAAGCCCACCCATTCATTGTTCTTAGGTTTAACCCACCCATCCATTTTCTTTTCTGATCCCATTTGTTCTATTTTAACTTTCTTATCTTCTGTACTTCCTTCTTGAATTCTAATATTTATTTTAAGCTATAAAAGCTAATAAGATCTGCCGGAAACTTAAAATTCAAACCCAGAGATCACTGCTGATTATAGTGTTATCTTAATTTTTATCTAACTTTTGGCAGGTACTGCCCAGTTATTGCTGAAAACTTCGGTAACTAACTTTACTAAGCATAAAATAAACAAAAGCAGTAAGTTAAAAATTAAATCATTAAAAATGTTTACACTGAAGAATGAGTTGTTGTCAATATTTTAATAAGGTAGAAAATAAACATAAATATTCTCCACTGGAATACTTTTTTATTTTTACATACAAATAATTGGTCATACATGTGCTCATGATGTCTACATGCAGTAAGTGCAAAATGAATGCAACAAAATTCCAAATTAGATTCCATTATTGACTATTAACTGGATATAAAAAATAATAAAAGACACATTCAGCAGATTTCAGTTTCATAAATGTACTCTCACATTCAGCAGATTTCAGTTTCATAAATGTCTCCCGTGGCTTTAAGACCAACAGTTCCAACTGAGTCACATGAATAAGTTGTATCCTGTTATTGTACTTATGGTGCACCATGCCTTTGGTGAGTGAATTATTCTTTTGATACAAGTAAACTCATTTTATTCAGCACTTATAATATGCTAAGACCATGGATACAGACAGCTTTGATGGTTTATCTAGAAAGCAATAGTTGAGTTGCTTGCAATCATTTTTTTATCCTAAGGTGAACACTAGGTATTAGTATTAGGGCTTTTATATCACAGACAGGAGCGACAATGCTATATTTATGACTAATAAAATTTGATAGGCACTCCTTGGGCCAAAAATAAGGATTTCACTAATGTAGAACATAAGCCCATGAACACTGAGATCCAAGTGATTTGAACTGTCCTGCAAAGATGGTTCTGAACCTCCCTTGTATACTGTCATTACAGAGATCATCCTTGGCAGAGGCTGGGATGAACAAAATACTGTGGACCCTAACAGACACCTGCTTTCTATTCCTTGGTCAAAGAGCAATCTCTGTCCTTTGGTGACAACAGATTGCTCATTTGAACAATAATAGACAATAGCAGCATCTTTTAATCTTAAATTGTGAATCTATTTTTTCTATTATTTAATCCCTCTGCCTCCTGGATCAGCATAAGTAATACACAATGCGTGGCATTCCTTATGGTTTTCTGTTTCTCTCATGGTTCATGTCAGGAGCTATAAGAAAATCCCATCAACAACATTGTTTGAGAATAAATAGGAAAACCAAGAATTGGATTTCCTATTGGCAACTACACTTTTTTTTTTATATTGGCAATTTTAGTAAATAAATATACACACGCTAATTGTGGTGTTATCGTTCTTTTCATGAATGTAACAAGTACACAGCTAAATTTAAAAATAGTGCCACAAGAATCCCTGACAGCATCAATTGCTCTTGATCACTCTTGCACTTGAGGGCTACGCCACCCCCTCACACACAGGTTGATATTCTAATATTTGTCCTTCTCAGAACCTATTTCACAGAGGACTCAGACTGTTACTGCAGACTGATTATATACGTATGTTTTTCTGAATCATCAAATTAGTGTAGGAGACAGTTCCAGCTTGAAAAGGGAATTGTGAATTTTTGGCCCAGATTCCACCTACATGATCTTGAAAAGAATGGGATTTGGAGAAAAAGGACAGAAATTACATAGCGAGAAGATGGTGAGCTCAGAACATGCAAGTCATGATGGAGGAATTTTTAGAGTGTAAACTAATAAGATGGAAAAAAAGAATACCTTGAAATACTGAGCAACTACAAGCAGGTAGTACTGTAACAACCTTAAGATAGCTATTAAGACCCATGGTAATGCAGTAATGGGAAACAGGTTTTATTTCTCCACACAGCTTTATCTGAAACATCACTGTGCATCATTGCTATTTTCTAAATTAATTTTCATAAATATGTGGTGCGTGTTAAAAGCAAGAAATACGCAGACTGATATTGAGCAATTTCAGAACTTTTGGAAGAAGCACCTCAAGTGTGCGTGACAAATTAAGGAACTTCCACTAAATGATCATGATTTTTCCAGTTACTTAGTCCACAGGAATTTCTCACAGTTGGAATTGTGCCCTTTAGTCACAGGAAAGAAACAACAACATATTTTATTGATACAACTTAATTCAGTGGTAAATGCCTCAATGGCAAGGTACATTTACTTACTGCATAGAAGAGAGGACCAGACAAAACTGCCAAGAAGACCCTCCCATCGTTGTTCAGAAAGGACACCCTTGCTTTCTAAATTCCTTCTCAGAGAGGACAGTAAGCGTGACTGGATCCACTCCCAGTTCCAGACTTGGTCAAGGGTTAATGGCTAAAGAATTATATACGTGTAGTCAATCCTCTAGATCACATAGCTAAGCTTTCAAAGTTTAACATGC
>WAAE01008774.1:132424-263454 GCA_013400495.1 Nicator chloris | reverse complement strand
AGGCCAGGCCCTCCCCAGCAGACGCCTTTCAAACCAAGACATGTTATTTGGAAATGGAGCCCCTGCCTTTTTAGGTAAGGTTTTTGACCTCTGCAGATTTAAGAAACAATCATATTTTCCTTAGTATTCCTCAACATGGAAGCAACTTTTTCCCACAAAACGTTTTGGTTTAATAACCACAAGTTTCCTAGCTTTTAGCCAAAGGAGCAAAGAACATTACACAATGGACTTATGGACCTGTCGACATATTTTACTGGCAAAGTAAGGCATTACTGCCAACCTCAGGTTCACACAGAGGTCCCTCAGGTGCCTGAATTACATATTCAGACAATCAGGAGCCAGACCTGTTGTAAGTTTTTGCAACAGTACTCGTTTCCTCTAACCAGACATCACTCCCCAAAGCAGGAATTGCTTTTTTACCTGCCTACATCAGCTATGATGCAGTACTAGAGGGACAAAGCTGTTCTGCACACAAAATGGAGCTCAACAGCCAACTGGAATTTTAGCTAAGAAAGAGGGGCTAAACATCCAAATGTCTGCAGCCAGAAATGATAGTGGAAGCCAGGAACATCCTCTCTTCTACAGCATCTTTGTCCCAAGGGCATATCCACAGCCTGCTGTGAACAGCATCTTGTTGAAAGTGCTATGACAGGGCACTGCTTGTCGTTATAAAATTGAGTCTGCTGGAAGAGAGAATGCATTTTTTTCTCCTGCTTCTCTCCAGCTTTTAACAAGTGGATTTTTGTTTTGCTGTCACTTGACAAGCTTATAGAGGAAGCTCACATGGCAAGGTTACTGTCGGAAGGTAACCGCCGCCTTAGAAGCGGCCGTGCCTTCACCAGCATCCACGTGTGGGTTATCCCCGGGTCCGCACGGCTCAGACGTTCTTTCTCCTGAGCCACTTAAAATTTCCGTTCTTCACCGAACTCAAACGTGAAATGGCGGTGCCGGGGCATGCTGTGAACGCGGCCACCACACCGACCGGGAACTAAGTAATTCTCCTCTGGGAACCAACAGCCTTAGGCGCACGAGTGGCGGGCACGGCCGGGCTGCGGGGCCCTGCCGGGTCGGGTCCGCAGCGGCCCGAGGGAGCCACAGCAGCGCTCTCCGGCCGCCCCGGACACCCGCCGTGAGGCAGCTGGGACAAGGCAGGGAGCAGCCATGGCACAGGAGCCGCCCGCACCCCCAGGCAGGCCGCGGGGCGGGCCGGGGCAGCGCCGGGCACGCCGGGAGCCGCATTCCGTCCGCATTCCCGCGCGGCGCGCCGGGAGCTGTAGTCGCGGCCGCGCCGCTCCGCTCTGGGGCGCTGGGGGCGGGCTGGAGCGGCTCCATTTTGCGCCCGTCGGCGGGGCTGCCCGGCCGTCCCGCGGCCCGGCCCGGCGCCAGGCAGGGCGCGGCCCGCCCCGGCGCCTCTCCCGTCCCTCCTCCTCCCTCCACTCNCGGCCTGAGCGGCGCCGCCGCCGCAGCGGGAGCGACCGAGCGGGCGGGGGGCGCCCGCGGGCCGCCGGCGATGGCGAACCAGTTGGTGATCCTGAACGTCTACGACATGGTGAGCCACCGGCACGGCGCGGCTCGGGGCGGGGGTCTCGGCTCCCTCCCGGCCGGGCGGCGGCGGGGAGTGTCCTGCACTGTGAGGGCCAGGGCGGCTGGCAAACTTTGCCTGCCCTTCCCATGCCTGTCCCCGCGGGAGCCGGATCCGTGGGCGGCAGAGCAGGAGAAAGAGCGAACCTGGGGAGGCGGAGGGCGAGGGCGGTGATTTGGGAGGTCTGACGATTTCTACAGCCCCTCTGTGACCTGCGACAAAAGTTTGCCGGGCCGGGTCTTCCAGTGACAGGTGGATCCGCTCCCTGTCGCGGGGGAAACTTTCCCTGCCGTGAGCATCCCTGGGCTGTGCTGCTCCCTCTGCTACTGCCCCAAAGCTCAGCAGCTGGGAGGCCGTGCCTTTCTGCTCATGAAAACCAGAAAAGGGTCCAGTTTTCCAGGAGGATGGTAGTTCGGGATAAGCTCTGTCTCTGCAAGGATAAAAGCTTTTTAGCACAGTGTCAGTAAGGTGATTTTTTTCTAGATTTTTTTTTTTTTGAATAGTTTTGTTATGGCTGTGACTTGGTAGAAATAAAGAATCTCTCCAGCTTGATTTGCAGCTGTATGAGCTCACCTTCCCTCCCTCCCGGATAATCTTTATGTGGCACCTACAGTATTGTCTTATGTTCAGCTGGAAGCTGCTCAAATGCCATGGTAACAAATGAGGTGTAAGTACCTGCAAGGAACAGGCGGTTTGGATAAGTAATAAGAAAATATTATCCGTGAATGCATTTCAATCGCTGGAAATTAGAATGAGTGGCAGTAGTTCTCTGACCAAGTTGTGAGTCTACTGATGGAGGGACAGTAAGATGGAGAACTAGCTTCAGGTGACAGTGGTTGTGTTACTTAGCTTTATTTTGGATAGGCTTCCTACCACCACCATTTTAAAGTGAACCTTCGCTGTTTTGAAGGGGTGAAGGTAGATAGTGTAGTGTGAGTGACTGCTGGAAGTGAGAAAATATGGCTTGTTTTGGTTGGGAACAGTCACATAGTCACATTCATATGCTAAAATGTTTAATAGCAATCAGTAGGGAGCTATCTGGCTTGAAATCAAATGTATTTACAATATCATAGCAACTAGCCTGATTTTTACCATTATTTTCTTTCACTTTAATACTTACCTTAGAAACCAATGTCCCTTTTTTGGTGGATTTTTTTGCCCACTCCTGTGTTTGAGCTCTCTCTCCAGTGAATATAGTCTGTTACCTCGACTTTGGTTTCCTTCATTATAGACAGTGAGGGGAGACTAGAGATAGGAACAGTCTGTTCACTGTGATTTTCTGAGAGGTGAGAGAAGAAAAAGGGGTCTTTGCTCACCTGGTTGAGCTCATATGTGATGCTAATATGAGAAGAAGTCACAGTGTGCCTTATTTGTACTAGACTTGAGGAGGGAAGGATGCCCTGTCACGTGCATATATATGACTTCCCTGGACTACAGTGCAAATATATATATTGGGGAATCTCTTTTAGCATAAAAAGAGATGGTTTTACGTATATTAACTATAAATATTTGTCCAGAGAAAGAAGTAGGACTTTGGTTTTGTGACTCTTACATAAGAATATCTTTGAAGTCAAGGCTTGACACACTTCTGACTCACCAAAATGCAAGACCCACTGTTCTCACAAATACTTGCTTAGTTGTGCAAAGTGGGCCCAGTTCACAGGCAGGCTGTGAAACCTTAGCAGAGTGGACTGACTCCTGTGTAAATGCTTGCCTGGAAAGTAGTACCATGGCCTCTGAGAAACTCCATTCTCACTATGGTGCTAGCACTGGTGGGGTGTGACTTCAGCATGCTGATTCTTTTGTGATAGTCAACTCTTTCATTCACATCATCCTTTCTTTTTCCTCCAGAGCTGAATTGCTGTGATCAGTTTTACTCCAGCCATCCTAGGAAGGTTGGCAGTTGACATGAGGGAAGTGAGGAAAAAAGGCAACAGGAAGGGTGTGCACGTAAAAGCTAGTGTCCTATTTTTCCTGAGGGCACGTTAGGGACTCTTAGTTATCCTGTTGTTATTACTGGGGCTCTGCCTCCTTCAAGAATTCACATAGCCTCTGAAGCCACCGTCTGTGGAAGGAACTTGCTCTCCAAAAGAAGCAGCCAAGCACATTTATTTGCAGATGTTTGATTACATGTAAGGCTGACTTTAATGGTTGAAGCTGCACATCACCACAGATTATACATTGTATAAGATGAAAACACTAAGGAGAATGTTTTCTATTTCCACCTTAAGTCCTGTTTGTTGTTTTGTAGCGATATCTACTTTATTTGACCATTAGAGAAACAGTTTTCCTTCCAACTGGTGAGAAAAACACAGGTTTGTGTGATGTCTGAAAGATACTGCCAGTGTACATCCTTCATCAAACTCCTCTGCTAAACCACATCTCAGTCCATTTGAAACTTGTTTGAAACCAAAGTCTCACTTTCATGTTGCAAAGCAGTTTTTACTGCTTGTACAACAGCCTGCTGAAATCAATGGTACTGCTTTATTTGGGGGCACTAGGAGTGGGTGGAAGAAGGGAAGAGTCTTCTCTAATAGCAGTTTTGAAGTGCTGTTTATTCACCAAACCATGCCAACTGTGTATTTGGGACATAAGCAGGGTTGCTCTTTGCTTCTGACATTCCATGTCACTTGGAAATGGGTTTGGGATTTTTTTGTAGTTTAGGTTTGGGATTGGGGATTTTTGTTTCTCTTTTGGAGCAACAGACCATTGTTATTCAGCTGGTTGACAGAACCAGCATTACTGTAATAATGAACAGCTTTATTTTAACCTGAATGCAAACTGTGGCTTCATTTCCCAGGCAGCTGCTTAGGTATGCAAGGGAATACTAAGTGACCTTGCTGCTGTTGGAACTCCTTACAGGACTGAGTTGGTTGTTTTTGGAGGACATATCCTTCCAGCGTCCTTAGTGCTTGAAAAAGCAAAAGTCTTTGATGCAACCAGAGTGTGAGGGGGATGCGTGTGTTGTAGAAGAAAGTCAACTTTCAAGCAGTGGTAACTTTATGGAGGGAGAGAAGCTTAAGGGTGTATTTACGTGGTACAGTTCATGCCTTTGAACATCTTTTATGATCATTAAAAGGGTAGGGTGAAGGCTTTGATATATTGTGTTTTGAGAACTGGAGTACTTTATAGCTTCATTTTAACTAACTGCTATTTTTAGGAGTCTAGGTTTTTTTGTGCCCAAGTAGTATCCTATTTTTCCCTTGTCAAATAAGGCGCTAACAAGCTAAAGTATTAATGTAAATGAAAGCTCTGAAGATATTTTTGAAGCACTGGGATTAGTGTTTTTCTTTTGTTGAAGCGACATGACTTTATTGTGCACATAGAAAAATACTTCTCTGATATTTTCCTTATGATAGATTAAACTTAAATCCTGTTTTACAAGACTGACATATTGCAAAATACTGAGGGTATGGGATTGCACCATACTACTATGGGAAAATCCATATCAAGACTAAATGAAATCCAGTTTGTGTAATGGAAACAAGGATGTAGCATTTGGGATCAGTTTGGGCATGTTACTGAACCAGTGAGCTATACAGATGTAATTTAATTTACAATCATTATTTTGTAAGTTATATATAATCTTTTCAGCTGCAGCCAAATTCAGCACTCTTTGTTGTATTTGTCCTGCATTTCTTCCTTCAGTGAGATAAGGCATTTTGTTCAATGAGTAAACGGGACCAACCTTCCAATAGCTCATCCAGATTAAGTAATAATTAGATATAATTACTGTTCCTAGGGGGAAAGTAATTCTGCTTCATTGAAATTCTTTTATCTTCAATTAACCTATTCTGTTCTTACTGGAAATATGAAGCAAAGTGCCAGCTTGCTTTAGGCACTTCTTCCAAAGGTGCTAACTTTGGTTTTACTTGCCAGCAGTGCTCACTTTGTGCAGTGTAGTCATCCCCGAGTGTTTAGGTGGCACCAGTAGGGAGGAGCGCGTGCTTGGATGGGAGCAGGCTGTGCCGAATACCTTGTTGGATCAGCTTTCCATCCCCTTCATCCGCTTCCGTGCAGATCAATAGCAGGCTTGACTCACTTTCCTCTCTCCTCCCTATACTTTGTTTGGTTTCATGGGGTTGTGGGTGGGGCGTACCGTGAATACTTTTTTTTCCTCATTTTTTTCTGGCTAATAACCAACTAGGGTTTATTCTATCCCGCTGCAGGTGGGGTATCTTGTGTAAGTTTTGTTCTATTTTCAGAGAGCAGCCATAACCATAATCTTGGCATTAACAGATCCAATGGGTACGTGGTATGTAGGTTGTTTGGAATTCAGCAGCCAGGTTCTGAGTTTTCTGGCCACAAGTGCCCAGGAGAGGGACAGACTAGAGCAACAGAGACCCTGTCTAGCTCAGTTCTAGATTAGGTTCATTTGGATACACCTTCCCATTAGGCAAACGTACTTTATTTCAGTGATGACAAAATGTACATTGACTGTGCCTATGGTTTTGACTATAAATATAAACATGGAATTATTTTGAATGGTGAGCTGGTAAACTGTGGGACAGGAAGGGCTTCAGAACTGGAACACATTTATGTTGCAGTAGCTCTTCCGTTTTCCTGGGGACTTTGATTTCACCTTGTGAGCAGAATCAATTTTTTTATGCTCTCAAACCCACTCAGATGAGTCGTCTTTGCATACTTCTCCTTTCTTGCCCTCTTCATATTCTCCCTGTTTTATGTCTTTCTATACAAAGTACATTAACACAGTGTATTTCTGGATGTAGTTTGTTCATACAGACTTGTTCTCTGCTCTTTTCTGGAGGGTGGAAGGAAAGAACTGCTAAGCCCTTTAATACACTAAGGTGATGATTTAGTGTGGTCATCCATAGCACTACACTGGCAAAGCCAGAAATGAAAGCAAATGGTACAGTTTAGTCTTATGCAAAATTGGATCACAATTGAGCTTTATATAAATATAAGGCACAAAATCTGCCTTCTCTTAATTCGTATTGACAAAATTTCCCACAGTTGGCTTGTCTGTTTGTAACTATTGGCCTGATGTGCTCTTTTTGCCATTTAACTTGTTTTCATTTTTATTTATAGCTTGTCAACCTGAGGTTTAGTGTATCATTTTTATTGGGAGACAAAAAGCTTACACGCTGTAATGTTTGCGATGACACTGTAAATTACACACTGACTCCAGCCAGCACAGCTTCAAGTGTGACACCTGCAGCCTTTTACGTTTTTATCATTGGTTGTGCTGCATAGTGGCTTTGCATCAGAAAACACTGGTTATGTCAACAGGTTGTGTGAGAAGATAGCTTCTTTTTTTCTGCCTGCTTGCTAAACCAGTATTAATTTACTGGGGGTACTACCTCAGCCTGTACCTACCTGCCAGTTGACTTTTTGAAGTCTGTTTTGTAAAAGCTCACTGAGAAGCTCTGGGGAGAAAAAATCCTGTTACTGGAATAATTGACAAAATAATGTTTTCCTTGTATTTGCCTGAGGTTTTTCTTGCTAGCCAATTTCAGTTTTAAGGACACAACTGAGGATTTTTTTTTTTTAGATTTTATTTCAGGTTCCTTCTCAAATTGTGTGTCACTTGAAATCTTCTAATGCTTGGAGATGGAGACTTTGAGGGTGGTGATGTAGACAGGGAAAGACTTTGAGGTTTTCCTTTTCCAGAGTTCTGCATCTTTGTGGTCTTGAGGGTAACAGTTAGCTTCTGATAGACACTTGCTGCTGCTGCACTTTCCTAAAAGAAAAGAGAAAGCACTAAGGGAAGCTTCCTTTCTTTACTATTTTTTCCCTTTGCTAAAAAATTTTCACTTCTGATTCCTTTTGAAATGCATCTGCTTTCTGTTGGCTACAATACAAGTGGTATATTAGAAGCAAGTGTCAGACCTATGCAAAGAACTTAAACCTCATGTTTGGAGCCCCATGCATCAGCAGCCTGGAGAGAACTTTGTCTCTCGTATGGTGACCTCTAACTGAGTATTCAAAGACAAAATATAATAAAGTAATTTCAGTCCATCTCTGAGTATGTCTTGTGCTCATCTGTTCTTAAGCAGGTGTGGTCATTACTATTAATGACAGTCAATGTGTGTATCTTACAGTCCTACATTCCAATGTACCTTGAAGAAAAATGTGCTCCTTAAAATTACAGCAGATTACAGACTCTAGAATGTATTCCACCTAATGGCAAACTTTACAGCCTACAGCTTGTTGACAAATAGAAAGTTGATCTGGATTTCTCCCAGATACAGACTCCTTGGCTGACAAACTTTGACAGCACTAAAACACTGGAATGGAACCTAATGGAATTAATTCAGTGCGTACAGTTGGGGAGTTTTAGTGATGGTCTATTCCCATAAAATGGGTTGTGCAGTTTCCACTTTGTGATGGGGTTTAATGCTTTTGATGTGGGGGACAGTCTGCTCTGAGAAGATAAATCTGTACTGCTAACTAATGAGAGTGTTGGTTGTTGTTTTTTTTTTTCCCTTCTTTCCTTTTAGTATTGGATGAATGAATATACTTCTTCCCTTGGAATTGGAGTGTTTCATTCAGGTATAGAGGTGTATGGCCGAGGTATGTACAAGAAAAGTGTAACTTACTTTTTGTTTCAGTAATACTGTTATTTAAAAAGCATTTTTCAGTTAGTGAGGGGAGCGCAGCTCCTGAAATTTGTTCATCTCTTTTCTCATCTCTTCTGCCTCTGGGAAAAAACCTTGGGCATGAATAATCTGGTAGCTGTTCTGCATTCTTATGTATAAAGCTATGCAACTGCGAAAAAGTGTGCAACTTATTCAGCCAGGCATAGAAATCTTTATTTTAGGTTTGGAAATACATAAAAAACCTACATAAAACAAATGTGTGCTTTGTCTAAGCATGGTTGAATCCTTTCCTCAGTTTTCTGTCAGCACTTAGTGCAAGGAGTTAATTTTTAGCTACAGGAACAATAATCTGTTGCAAAGAGGCACCTAAAAGATGCTCAGGAAAAAGTCTATTTCATTTTGGTAGGTTGACCCTAGCAGGGGCTCAGGTCTGTGCTGTTTCTGCCCAAAGTATGACACTGCAAGGTGATGGTGTTGCTGAAAGTAGTCCAGTTAAAGACGGAAAATCTACTGCAGTGGTGGTTTTCCTGGAATGTGTTGGAAGGTGAGGGCAAGGAGCAAAAGGCAGGGCATGCACTCCAAAGAGGACACTGCCCAAAGTTATCTTATGTTATGTTTCAGCTACTGTAATGGTCACGTTGTATCTGGTTTTGCAAGTGTTACCAGAGCAACAAATTGACAAAATACAATGCTTATTTTTAAAACTTTTTTTTAAATTTGTTCTAATCTGACACAGAAAGACCTGACTCTTAATAGTGCTGTGCCTGAAACCCAGTTTTTGAGCTGTGCCAAATACATGTGCCTCCCTTCCTGTTGGGATTATAGCAGCTTTCTCATATAGCAGGTCATGCCCCTGCTAGAACAATGACTTGCATTTTTCAAGGCACATCAAACCTTTTATTTATTAACCTGTTGTAAAAAAGATTATCCACAAAACTGAGTGCTAGACTTGGGTGATGTGTTAGGAATTTTGAGGAAAGGAAGTGTGAAGTCATGCTTAAAGCTTTTTATTACACTCTGGGTGCGGCGTGCTCCATTATCTTACAGACACAGACGGAAGCTACAGCACACCATGATACTTTCATGTAGTGTGAGTGCTTAAGCCAGCAGATGCTGTGTGCAGACTTGACATGCTTGCACTGGTTTACTTTCTTGTTATAGTAAAGAACTTGTGGACAATTGAACTCTTGCAAATCAATAAATTTAAAGAACCTATTAGGCCACTACTCACTGCCACACTGAGGACTGTAGTGTGCACTGAATAGAAGTGCCATCAGACCTTTGAGGATGCAGTATTTTGAATCCCCAATTTAGATGGATGTAAGTGGAATTCTAAAGACAAGTATGTATAAAGATGTAAAATTTAACTTGTAAATGCTCATTTATACAATGAAAACAGTATGTACTTACTGCAAAGTTATTCAAATTAAACCTGTACACTGATGTAGGAAATTTCCTGTTAGTTTTTACTTGGGCTGAGTAGTAACTGACAAAACTTAATTTCCAGCTCATTTCATTTGCTCCCCATGTAAATAACGTCTGGTTGCTAGCTTCACATCCTTGTGAAGTCACCTTCCAGTCAGTGAGCTCTGCTGCTTTTTACTGTCATCAGATGCTGGTTTTGTTAAATCTGAGCTTTCTCTTTCAGAATTTGCCTATGGTGGTCATCCATACCCTTTTTCTGGAATATTTGAGATTTCACCAGGAAATGCTTCTGAGCTAGGAGAAACATTTAAATTTAAGTAAGAAAGATTACCTATTTTTTTGCTTTTTGGGAAAGCATATGAAAAAGACCATTTGTTGCATTAGTTTTGAGGATAGATGTATTGAATTGTACAGGATTTCTGACTTTCTGAGAAATTCATGTGTTTGCATAGAAATGAAAAACAGATAGAGGTGACGAGACAATGAAGTGTCTACAGCAAAGAACTTTCTTTAGCATACCATTAAATTCCTGAAATGCGTACAGATTTTGTGGACTTGTGGCTAACTTTTGTTCCTCATACAGCATAAGCAATGCAGTAACTTTTTCAAGGTGGGTAATCAGCAAGGAAACAAAATCTCTCATGATAAAGATGAAAGTGATGCCATAAAGTGAAATAGAAAGAACCTTTGTTATTCTTGGAGAACAGAAAGATCTTGCTACCCACAGTGCAGTGACTTTTGAGCAATGTATGAACAGTAGTCCATCTATATCATGGGAGCCTGATCACCTTCTACTCTCTGTTTCTCTTCTAGAGAGGCTGTGGTTCTAGGCAGTACTGACTTTATGGAAGATGATATAGAAAAAATAGTAGAAGAGCTTGGAAAGGAATTCAAAGGAAATGCTTATCACCTAATGCACAAAAACTGCAATCACTTTTCTTCAGCTTTATCTGAGGTAAACAAACATAAAGGTCTATAGAGAGGTGCTTCACAGGTGGCTACAGACCATCCTCTCCTTCTAGTCCTTTGTAATGTTTGGTTTAATTTTCAACTTGCTATCTCTGTTGCCTTGGGAAAATGTCATAATTTTTCAGGTGGTATTTATGCTTATGTCCAAAGCACCAGATTTTGCTGCTAAATATTGTTGTCATACATAGCTTGTGTTAGAGCAGCAGTGCATTCCCAAAGAGATACCTAGTAAATAAAGTATTAACAAGATTTCAAAATAATTTAGTTGCTGCACGGGTTGCTGCTGAAGATAGAACTACTTGTTATTTTTTATCAGATTATTTGTATTTCCCCATAGAACTGTCACACTGTAAATAATTTTCAAAGTTACGATCTGGTGCTAAATAATAGCAAAGGCATTAAAGTTACCCAGATAATGTTAATCTTCTGCTTGAGTGGCTTTTGTCAAGTTATTGCTCTGCCAGCACCTGTGTCCTGGTCATGTAGATATTTGAGTGGTCATGCAAAATATCTGACCATGGAGTCGAACGGGCTTTGCTTTTTCCCCCTTGGCTTTGTTGTAACATGATCAGTTTGCTGATATGATTGAATGCCTCATCATTCACATGTGTATCCACACAAGGGAAAGGGTCAGGAACCCAAGTGACCCAGGACAAAGAGGGGAAAGGAAACTTTTTCATTGATAGTTGACAATCTCTGCTTGCCAGAATTTATTCTAATGTTTCATTGAAACACTCCAAAACAAGGATGGCTATTTTTCCCATGTGAACTTTCATATATTTTAACTGGGTTTTTTCCAAAATAGTTAATGCGTACTTACTGTATAGCCTGTGTTTTATGTAGGCTGATCTTCCAGTGGTAGTGGAAAATTTTATTGAGCTGATGATTCATGCGCAATGCTGGTACAAGTAAGTAGGGTGAGACACTGACAAAGCTGCAGTTGGTGTGAAATCTGGCCTATATGGCCAGGGTTTTGCCATACTCTTCAGCTGCATGGTCATATTGTTTCTGTTTTAGGTCTTGTCCTATTTAGTGTTCAAATTGACTATAAAAGTGGATACAATTGCAGGTTAAATGCTGCCCAGTTACAGCAGAGTAATGCTCATGTTGTCCGGATTTGCACTGTAATAGCAGAAGTGAGTATGGAGGTAGTTAAGTAAAGTAGCTCACTCCTTGAATAGTGACAACAAAATTATTTAATGACTGATGTACAGTAAAAGTAAGTACTTAATGCAACTTTATAAGTTTTTGAGGAGTTGAACTGAGCTGTGCATTGTGTAGCTTCTCTTGTTCCAGTGAACTGAAGTGTGTGCTTGGCTGTGTTGTAGGATAGTGACGTCTTGTGGAAGTCATCGGAGGCCACCACAGTAAAGAGCCTCGGCTGTGTGTGTAACTCCATATAACTGTGGTATTGACACTTGGTTTCAGGGTGCTTTTTTGTAATAGTGGGGTTTCTCCTGCAATTTCTGTTTCTGAGGAATTAGCACTGAACAGAAACCATAGCTTAACTAATTTCTGTGCCTTTTATAGAAGTTATTAAAAAAGAGTGAGGTGGGTAGGCTTTTCAGGACTTCTAAGAAAATCATAGAACCAACCATGTGTCCAACTTTCACAATGGGATATAGGTGTCTTTGTGGGAACTGGAATGCTGCCTTTACTGATGGAGAAAGTTGTCATAGTGCAGCTAACTTGGGTGCTTCTTGACTGGCATTTGTGATATGTAAACTGTAAGGCTGCTGCAGCTTTAGCTTTTTATTTACAGTACTGCAGTTTTCTTACTGCTGAATCCAAATTAAAAATCAAATTAACCCTTTTTTTTTCCTTCCCCCATAGATTCTCTGTGGAAAAGAGATTCCACGATGGGTGAATCGCCTTGCCTACTTCAGCTCTTGTATACCCTTCCTCCAGAGCTGCCTGCCAAAGGAGTGGCTAACTCCTGCAGCCCTCCAGTCCAGTGTTAGCCAGGAGCTACACGATGAGCTGGAGGAAGCTGAGGATGCAGCAGCATCAGCTTCCTTGGCAAGCTCAGCATCTGGGTCTAGAACTGGACGCCACACCAAATTATAAGTCCTCCTCCAAAGTAGCAAATCGTTTGAAATACTTCAGTTTGATCTCTTCAGCAATTGACTTCCTGACAGAACATGAGAGCAACTCTAGAACATTGTTTTTATATGCAAAAAAAAAAAAAAAAAGCTCTCATCAACCCCTGTTTCAGCTCAGGATTATTTACGTAGTGAAAGGAATTGCTGGGAGAAAAGGGAAGGATTTTGTGTGAAGCCACCCTTTTCATTTTCACCTGTTTGGTAGACCTGAGTTAACATCTTGCATAAAGCAGAACTTAAATTATTTGTTTACAGTATTGTGTACTGCTGTTTACAAGTCCTGTAAGGACTCCTGCTACCATGGAAGAAGAAAGAATTTGAGTTTGATTTAACTGTTGGTACAAATCAGAAGCGGTGGTATGATGCCCTGGATGAACTTTCCCCTTTGTTTTCAAGATTTAAGGCAGGAGAACATTAAATTGAGGAATGCCAGAAACTGCAGAATACTATATATGTGAACAGGGTACTGTGCACTTAAAGTGGCTGATGTAAACAGGATGTAGGGAGACTGGTTTGGTCTAAAATCTGTTCCTTGAAGTATGACCTCTACATTAATGAAACTGTGGATTTTTGCACATATGAAGGGAAATTTCTATCTCATTGCAATGCACATCAATCCATGTATTTTTTTTTCTTCAAATCAGCCATGTAGTTTTCATCCTGTCTTGTGTCTTTACTTGCAGTTTACTTCAGGATTTAAATCTGTGAGTATCATCTGCCAGGAGCATCAACAAATCTTCCACTTCTTTTCTTTACTTGATTTCAAACTTGTATATGTAAGTTAGTGCTTGTGTTCTTTGTTTGTTTGTTTCATATAGTTTGGAATTGTGTAAAACAAGCCATTTATGGTTGGGGAATGGCCTTTGCTTCCTGCTGCTGATTTTGCTTCATTTGAGTTTGTAAACATTCGTGTCCTTTTTCTGAGCTATAAATTACTGCCCAGTTGTGCATATCCGCACAAATGATAGAGAAATCCTAATTTATTTTCCCACAGTCTCTATCTGTGGCATTAACTTTCTTATCAGATGTAATGAAGAAAAAACTGAAAATTGCTTATGCACCTGCGTGTTTACACAGCAGAACCCACTAATCTGCACACATAATTATACCTGAAGGTAAGAGATATTATTTTCTAAAACACAGAAGTATGTTTGCTGGTAGATTATAATTAGAGCTAAATTATAATTAGTGATCAGAATATATAATGGAATGCCTTATTCTTGTTCATTTACCAAGAGAATTAATTGTTCTTCCAATCATTAGTGTAAATTAGTGAGGTTCTATTGTGCACATAAGGCTACAGTAGCACAAACATGAGGGAGGTGAGCTTGAGTATTTTGTAAGACTTGCTGCCTTAAACTAACAAAAAACATAGTATCCCTAAACCAACCAGCTCACAAAGAAGTGTGCATAACTAGAAATAAGAATGACTCCTATGAGCTTTATTTACAGTCTTTTGCTGGGATTAGTTTTTCTGTTGAATGAAATACTGACTCTGCAGTTTCTGCTGTTTAAAAGCAAAAAAAAGTCCTCTTGGGAGGCAAAAAGCTTCATGTTATGAATGCTCCTGGCCGTGGGTAGTGGTGCCGTTGAACCCTACGGGAAGGTGCAGTAGCTGTATCATAGTAAGAGTTCTCATGGTTGCCAGCTCCAGCTTGTATTAGAAACAAGTGGAAGTTTTTCTGCTGCCACCGGGGTTGAATCCTTCATCTGACAGACTATAGGTTTTCACTTGTCTTCTGTGATGCAGTGTAGTACAGAGTAGTACAGTTCTGGGGGGACAAATCAAGTGAGACTCTTTCTGGAAAGAGTGAGATAGTAGTAAAAGTCTCCATAACTGTATTTTGGTACGTGTTCTAATAATCTCTTCTACCAAGTGGGAAAAACTTAAGACTGGTGAGTCTGCCACGAACTTCATTCTCTGTTTGATCTCCAGCAGCTGGATATACTGACCCTCCCTGTTGAGTGCTTTCCACTCTGAATTTGAGTTCTCCTTTCCTTCTTTTCCCTGTAGTGAAAATGAATATGGTGGTCTCCAGTCAACTCTCAAGCATTACAGAACTGAATCTCGCACTACTCACAGCTCAGACAACAGGCTGCAGACAGGTCATTTTGTCTCTGCTGTGCAGCTGTGGTAGTAATGTGACTAAGTCTCTTGGCCAGGGCAGGTCCTTTATTTCAGCTCAGGGTTGAGGCCACTGATCTAGCAAAGTACTGTAGCTTTTCCTAGGCTTTAGGAAAAATAAATAGAATGAATTTTCATTGCTACCTTTTATGTACCAAAATCAGCTTTTTAGGCTTCTGATACATCCAGAGCGCTAGGTCACAAATCTCTACACCTTCATTAACACTCACAATTACAGCATGTACAATGCAAGAACGTGACAGATCACAGCACAGTTTTTATTTAGAAGTAAAACTAAGACTATTTTTTATAAAGCAGACTGGAAAGTTTGTAACAAAAACATTCATTTTACCGGTAGCTGTACAGGTGAAAATACTGTCTTACGCTCCATAACGACTTTTTTTTGTTTGTTTCAAAACCATCCATTTGTAAATCCTGTGAGGAAACTGACACGTGAACCCTGAAGGTTGTTGGGTATTGTATCAAAGCGAGCAGTACTGTAACTTCAATCCTGTGCTGTCAGCTCAGCCTCTGCTGGATGCCTGCGAGAAGTCACCCTGCCAGTGGTTACTCCGATTTGTTAGCAATAGAGCAAGTTACCTTTCACCAGCATTACTGCCAAGCAGGGATTACTTTAGTCTACTGATGACCACACTGTGCTAGGACTAGAACACTTCAAAATGCTGTGAGAAAGCTGGACACCTGTGGAATCTTTTCCATCAAAACGGGTAGAAAAATATCACCACTTCAGGGTTCTGCTCTGTTTACTTTCTCATTCTTGTTTAATTTTCTGTGAGATAGTACTTTTGATATGTATTACATTGTTTAACTCAGTCATTTTATTTAAATGCCATTTTCTGTTCAGCAAGCCAAAAAAAATCCAATGTACTGTCAGTGTGCACCAGTAACTTCAGAGTGGCTTGGTAAAAAAAAAAAGCATAGTTGCATTACTTCTAAAATTTGCAATGCAATTCTGATCACTATTGATAGATGATAATTTTCACTGTTGGAAGTTGGTTACAAGCTGAATATCCACTGATGCATTTTTTGTAAACTTGTATTCAAGTTTACTCTACTACATAGTATTTGTATAAAATTCAAAGAATTTTGACTTTTGTTACCTGTACATGGCAACAAGTTGTCTAGCATCTTAAACTTAAATCCATCAGTTTATTAAAAATACTTTTATAAAAAAAATTGTCTCTGTGTGTTACTCCCCTTGTACCTGCAGCTTGTTTTGGCAGTGCCACCCAAGCTGATGTTTGTTTTTGAACGATGGTTTTGGAGGACAGTGAGACTATCCAAGGGTTTCCAATAGTTAAGCTTTAGGCTGTTGGGCTGACACGAGCATCAGGTGCTTGGTTTGGTTTGTGTGAGGCATCTTCCCCAAACATCCCAAGCTCTGGCACAGAGTTGGCAGCAGCCCTTGAGGATGTGCTTTGCCAGCACTGAAAGGTGTTGGCACTGGAATTTGCAAAGGGCAGATGAGCTCGTGTTTTAACAGCAGAGAGACTTCTCTGCAGGTGAGGGGCACTGATAAATGGGAATGGTGTCCTGTGGCTGTGGGAGCTGGTGCTGTCCCTACCTGTCTCTCCCCACAGCTGGGAAGGGGATGTGCTTTGCCATGTTGTGCTGCTGAGCAGGACATGTCCATGCTAATGAACATTGGCTAGGGCGTGACCTGTTGGGGAAGCTGCCCAGACACAGATGTGTTTGTTCCCTTTTCTGTGTTTTCCTGATCACCAGCAAACCTGCAAGAGAGTTTGAGCAACTTGTAACCTATTGAAAGGAAACTTGACAACAGTTAATCAGTTAAAACTAATGGGAGTTCCAGATGAGCTCACTTCTGGCATCCAATGGCCAGGAG
This sequence comes from Nicator chloris, assembly GCA_013400495.1. Classification (NCBI taxonomy): domain Eukaryota; kingdom Metazoa; phylum Chordata; class Aves; order Passeriformes; family Pycnonotidae; genus Nicator; species Nicator chloris. The sequence goes on along the minus strand of WAAE01008774.1, from coordinate 246,824 downwards.
TTCCTATCAGCTTCTAGGAAGGTGATCAATACACAGAAGGACCTGCTGCATTGTTTGCTAGTGGATGAGTGGCTGCATTTAATGGAGCTGCTCTTGAAAAAAAGATAGATGTTCCGAATGAAATTTTATTTTCTAAAAGTTTCTTCAGCCATGCAGGAGTATATGACAAATTTGTCATTGGAACAGCTTCACAACAGGCAGAGGTTTTTTATGGCTGTAGCACCTTAGTCCTATCACCCCCCCAGAATAAATACATTCTTTCTCAGTGCTTCATACAGTGCAATGGAAATGGGTATTGGACAGTTCCTGACTTTATCTGAAATCCTGTGGCTTGATCTAAATCAGACCATAAAAAACCTTCAAACTTGTCAATGTAACACCTTGTCAGGGAAGCCATGGCAGTTCTTTGGAAAAGCAGCTGTGCTCCACTGGCAGCTCCCATTCCTGCTGGGCTAGAGTAGGGATCCTGTATTTTTCACAAGATCTGGTCCATTAAAATTAGTGTATCGTGCACTAAACCAGGATCTAGCCATAAAGAAATGGAAGATCCTTCACTGGCATAGTTTTAGCTTGCTTTGGGCATTGCAGAGGCTACATCTACCTCTGGGACTCTGTAGAGAGGGACATTGCTCATACCAGAGTGGCTGTCCAGCCCATCCATCTCTGAGCAGCAGCCTGGGACACAGAACTAAGGGAACACCGCTCCTTCTGCAGGTTTAAGATGGGTGGTCAGCAGTTCTCCTGGTCTTTTGAAAGTTGTTGATCCTGGAATCCTCAAAGCAGCAAGCCTGCTGCAGCTGCTGGTTGCCTGCTGTGCTGCTTCCAGACCATGTGTTTGCGTGAAAGGAGGGAAATCACTGTTAGTGTCTCCTAACCAAGTGAAGGTGAAGGAGGGGCTTCATGTGTGCCCTGCAGGAGCTGTTGTTCATGGGCTTTAACTCATGATTTCTTCTTAGGGAGCTATTTTTACCTCTCTGTCCCGTTTCACCTTTACATGGCCTGAAGCAAGGCACCCAGATACAGAACTTCAGGAAGCCGGGACTGTGTTGCTGAACTGTTCCTGCTGGGGCTCACGGCAGCTTGGGAGGAGAGTTAGGAAGGGGTACAAGCCATCGTGGATGAGAGACACCTTTCCCACATCCATGATGCCAGCCCTGTCTGCTGCCCAGGCAGCTGTGGGGTAGAAGTGTGGGGGTTTTCAAATGCACTCCTTGTGGGGTTCTGCTCTGGTCCCAGTATGGCTGATGGTCAATACGGGTCCTCCTTTACGGTGAGACAAGTGATGTGAATCAGACACCCCCTGGCCAAACAGGGCACAGACAGGTTTTCATCAGGCTCCGGTGAAACGTGTCCAAACTCCCTCACCAGGAAGGGATGGGGGTGGAGGAGACCCTCTGTTCCCAGCGAGTGCCTGAGTGACGTGGCAAATACTCCCTCGTGTTTCCCAAGTCAGAATGGTCATTACTGTTAGCTCAAGCAGAGCCAGGGCTTTCCTCCCAGAATAAGCATAAAGCCCTATTAAACCCACCTAATGGCAACACAAATCATGTTGAACAGAAAATGTCTTGTGTCCCCTACTCAGGCTGTAGAGGCTTGAGGGTTTTGTCCTGGTTTTCTCATTCGTAATTTGCCTGTGGGAAACGCTGCCTTCCCTCGGCCCTCCCAGTGCCAGCGCACAATAGCTGCTTGTCTTTTGCCTGGAAGGAATTGCTGAGCCTTTAAATAGCTGGAATTCAGTTTATTTTTCTTCTGTACTTCAGCTCATTCATTACATAGCATCCTAAAAGTGAAGATTTCCAAAAGCACTGGCATTTGCCTCCTTTGTTTGGTCGGTTTTTTTACCACAAAAAGATTGCTCTGAATCTTAAATTTCATGCACCAGCCCGGTGTTAGTGTCATTAACTAATCCTGCAGTGAAGTGTCAGCTTCCAACAAATTAATTCACATGCCATTCAGCAAACAGGAACTGAGTACTGAGGACTAGCAAGTGCTGATGGCAGTGTAGCTGCTCAAATGGAACTGTAAAGGTCAATTATTTTTCTATGTCAGAGAGACTTGGAAAGTTTAGTAAAAGCACTGTGGAGGCTGTCCGGGCTTGCTCTTCCCTCCAGCACTGGAGTCGAGGGCAGAATAACACCTCAGGGAGTGCCCGGCTTTCGTGGACACTCTCATCACTGCAACTGCTTTCTTTAAGCTGCTTTGCCCTTCCAGGAGCCTCGTGGCCTCTGTGCATTTTAAGAGGTTTAAAGGAAGGACAGACTCCATGGCCTAGAGCGCTGCCTCTGCCCGTGGCTCCCTGCACAAACGCTCCCCCAGTGAAATGCCACACCATGAGTGCACCCAGGGATGCCGGCCCATGCTCTTGGACAGTAGGGCTGAGCACGGTCTGGGAACCTGCAGTGCATCCTTCAGACAGACAGGCAGCCTCTAGCACCTCTCCAGCTGGCACTGAGCTTCAAAGGTGTATTGATTGCTAATCTTAGCAAAGCTAATATTGCTGTGATTATTGGTGCTAATATTGCTGTCTCCAAATGAGAAAGAAAAAAGGACTTTTGTACTAAATAAACTGATGTCATTATTTATTGATAATAAACTAATACTGCAGAATTAAGCTAAGTACAAAATGGAATCTGTTAAGAGCTTGACTACACATCTTCCTAGTCCTGGCCTGTGGCATGACCTGTATGTGCAGCACTTCCAGAGCAGTCAGCTTCTGAGAGCCAACTTTTTCTCCCTCAGTCTGCCCTGCAGATGTTCAACTTCCTAAATGGTCTCTGAGGATCTGCTGTTTACCTGCAGACCAGGTAATCCTATTGATCATGACACTCTTCCCTGACTGTGTCATGAGCTGATCCATACTTCTTCCTTATCATCTGGGGAGGTTAAATGACAATGCAGTTCAAAGAAATGCAACCAAAAGCTGCAGCTGAGCCTAGATCAGACAAGTCCCCTCTCTCTGCCCAAACACACAGACAAAACTGCTGGTTCTTGAAGACTGACATAGGTTGGTGGCTTCTTAGGGAACACCACAGGGAACAGAACCCTCACCTGGAGAGCAGATATTTCTGGTAGTAGTTAGGAAGAATTCCAAGACCATTTGTAAATTTAATGCAGTGCATATAGGGCTTTATTATAAATATACATCTTCAACAAGTTGACCTACAGGAGTCATTATTCCAGCAGCAGTGGAATAAGGAAGGTAACAAAGTATGTGAAATGGGTGGGTTCGAGGGTCAAAAAGAAAGGGACATATGCACATTCAAAGCTAACTACAAGTCCTTCCATCACTGCTGAGGCCTGGGAATGATACAGGGGTCGGAAGAGGGTTGAAAACATCTACAGACCCTTCCTCCCTCTGCCCTCCTCCCCTGGGTGCAGGACAAGCTGCCCTGACAGGCAGGATGAAGTGGGATGAGGAGCATGTGCAGCAGCCAGGAGAGACACTGCACTCAGGCTGCTGCCAGTGGAATGAGCTGAAGCCTTTCAGTCTGGGCTCGTCCATCTCACAGCAATAAGCAAAGGATGTGCATGTGCAGACTGAGGCAAGCCCATCCACAGGGGCCAGGGAAGGACAATCAGGTCAGCTGTCTTCTTTCCTATGCATGCTGCCAGTCGTTCCTTGGTTTCCATGGAAACTGGCTGCTGCAGAAATGATGTTATGAAAATTACTTCCGAGATTTAAAGCCGGCAGATTTGCTTTGCTCTAACGGGAGCAGAGACACTCATCACTGTATTGCCCTGTGTGTGGTGTGAAAGCGATTTCAGAGATGTTGCAGGTATCCCACAACACCTGCGCCACCTGCCCTGTGTCACTGACAGCCTGTGCAGCCCCAAACCCCAGCCAGGGGAGGAGGAGGAGGTGGAGAAGGTCGAGAAGGAAGGAGCAGAGACTTCAGATCCCATTAGCTCCTTACTGGCGGGTACAGCTCACACCAGCACAAGAGGCAGTGCTGTTGCCATCTCTGGGGGCAGAAATTTATTGTTTGCCCCGCAAAGTCCAGGCCAGCATCAAGCCAGCAGATGCACCAGCAATGTGTTGAGCATGTGGTGAGATATCCAAGAGGCTGCAAGGAGACTGTGCTGCAGCACCTTGAGTGGAAATAGTAAAGGCAGCGATGGTGGCTTAGAGACAAGTGCAGCCACTGTGAGGCCGCCTGTCCCTCTTACCCAGGTACTGAGCAGGGGACTCTTTATTCAGTGTTTGCTTTCATATATCGAGTGGTCAAACACCAGTCTTGTTGGACAGGCCTACTCTTACATAAGTTGCTCTCAGAAATACATGTATTATTTAATAAACCAAGGTCATGCCTCGCTGAGAAGCTCTGTAGCAACAAAGCGAGCCAGTCTTTGATGGAATAATTGGCACAAAAGCATGCAGAACTGAAAAAGCTTAACTCTCCCTCCATATTATTAATTACTCAATTGAGTTTCATTTGGAAGGAGTCCATGAAAGTATAAAGAGGTATTTAACCCAACAAGAGAAACTCCACAGCCCAGGTTAGGCAGTGTGGTGGAGGCCTGTGGTCGATGATCGGGACCGGTCCTGTGAGGACCAGCTGTGCCCAGCACAGCAGTGACTCACATCTCCCATGGAAGGAGGCAGGACAGATGTGTAGAGCCCTGTGCCTCTTCAGCTTAATGCATGCTTGCATCTGCAGGTAATACCTTCAGCAGAAAACAGCCTTGGATAATAATCAGGCAAATCATGAAGAAGATCTAGAAACAGATGCCAGTAGGGTGGAATTCATTTCTAGCATGAATTTTTATGTTTCTAGAAGTTGATCCAACATATCACAAAAATATTGTCAATAACACAGAAATGCTGGAGGCAGCCAAATCAGTCATCAAACTTTTTTTTCCAAGTTCTGCAAATGACTGTTGAGCATAGCACTAACAAACAAGTGTTTGTAGTTGAAAAGTTCCTTGGTGCAGTGAGAGCTACATGATCCTGGTATCTTCCTGTGAATATTTTTCTGCATCTCTGTGAAATCCACTCAAAATGACTACACCAGGTTACCCGTGACCCCATTTCTGGAGAAACTCCCCCAGCAAGGCTCTACAAAACTTGAGGATGTAAATCTAGGAATCCTGGGAGCAATGCATACTCTCTTGTGGAGTGTTTCATCTCCTCATGCAATGTTATAGTGCTTCCACGCAGGCCTGGAGAGTATAAACACCAATTACTAAAGTCATAAAGACCTTTACAGTATAACTAATAAGCAATCAGATACCTCTTAATTTAGAAGCAGGACTTGATGGTCTATAGTCCATCAAAGGAGGAACAAAGCCCCACAGAAGACAGATCTGGTGTTTTATGGAAGAGGTGTGTAGCTCACAAATGCCTGCAATTGCAGTGTTGAAGATACACAGCATGAACAGACACATGATTTGCCAAAGACCTGCTTTTACATGTAAGTTTAGCTGATCAATAAAGTATTTAAAAGAACATAATGGTCACTCCATAGAAGAGGACAGCAAAAGAATAATGTATTTTGTGATATATATGAGGCAGTGATTAACTGTACAGAGAGGGGAGCTCTGCTTGGGTCCTTTGGACTCAAGCTGCTGGACAGGCAGGGCATGACTCAGTTACCTACACACTGGCATTGGGTGCCTCTTGATTTAGTAGATAAGGTGCTTTTCCAGCTGATTTAAGTCTGTCATGGGAGTAACAAAACACTCATACCTCAAAGGAGCTTGTTTGGCATGAATGGAGTTTTCAGGATTGAGTAAACTCACCATCATGCTGCCTTTCCCAGATTTGCTTCAGAACCTTCCTCCCAGCTCATGTCAGAAAAGGCTCAGATGTTCCTTGGAGCCTTGCCAAAGATGGTAGATGCTGATGTGAGGGCATCAGCTTTCCAGCCTACAGCCTTTCTTCCTGGATGAGCAATTTATCTCAAAGCACTCCACCTCCTCTGAACACCTCTCACCCACAGGGGCAGCGTTCCCTGAGAGAACAGCTCCGTAGTTTTCCGGGTAAGTTTGCAAAGTGCTTGGCTTTGTGCTCCAGCTGGTCCAGCCATGGCTTAGCACTCAGGAGCTTCTAGGAAAAGCATAGAGCCAGGGTGTTTGTCTAAGTGTTTGGGGCCAGAATAGACTCAGGGGATGGGTCTGCAGATCCCACAAAGCAACCAGAGGAGCCAGGTTTTGTATCCAACTAAGACTAAGGAGGAAGCTTGGTCAGAAGACAAGGCAAGAAGAGAGGGACTCAAGGAAACCATAAAGATTGTCTGCGTTGTAAGAACCCAGTGAGTAAAGGATAGATTTGTTTTCAAAATCTTTATTCTGTCTTACGACGTAATTTAGAGAGTTGTGTTGTCAGTTTTAACTCCTTTTCTGTTCTAACAAAGCAGCCTTGGACAGCAGTGTGATAAAAGGTGGAGAAGAGCAGCACACAGTCAGTGCAGCTCAGTGCCCTGGGTGACTCATCCCAGCAGAGACAGCAACCCTGCCAGCTCAGGGATGCCAGTCCATACCTCCCTCTGCTCTCAAAGCCTCAGGCTGCCCCTAAGACAGGCAAACTCTCAGATCAGGGAATGAATGCTCACATCTGCCTCCCAGATTGTTCAACCAGTCCTTCTTTATTCAGCTAAACACATCAACTTTCAAACCAGTCTAGAATTTGCTTGACCCACAGTTGTGACAGGAGTGGAGACTGTAAGTTTCAAAGTTGGTTCCCAGTGTCCCTTTCCCGTAGCAGCACACAAAGCACAGGAAAATCACCCAACAGCCCTGTGCAAATTGTTGTCTGAGAATCTGACAAATGCAATTTGATCACCCAGTGATAACCGAACTCTATCTCGGATCACAACAGAGGGGCCTTCTGATAGTGTCACTGAACACTTCCTCTGTGGCTTTGTCTCGCAAACCAAGGCATCCCTTCAGCTCCCCGGTGCTGCCGTGCCGCTGCTGTGCTGCAGCACTGAGACTCCAGCATCCTTAGCACTGGGAGGAGAAAGCAGGGCTGGCACATACACACCCAGAACTGCTGCAGGTGAGTCCAGCAAATGACTTATTCGAAATCTGTGTATCCTGATCAGAGATAAAACAGTACAGGTTTGGGTTTGTTTGGGTTTTTTTTAACTGATTCATGCATTTGGTTTCTCTGTCTGAAGGCAGAATGTATGTGAGAACTTCACTTCCAGGAACTAGCAGAATTTCCTTGGTCAGTAACGGGCACAGACAGAAAGGTATTAATCATGCAGGAGCAGGAGGAAGTTTCCTTGCTGACAAGGTTCCTTCAAACTCTTCAGGACAGAAGCCACCAGCTTCACCTCTGACCTCTAACTTTTATCAAATTTTCCATCTGTGGCTGTTGCCTACAGAGCCATTTTCAAGTTTCTCTACAACTTGTTTTTTCCCAAAAAATTATACTAGCAAACAATAAATTTGAAATTATCAGTAAGCTTCAAGACTTTGGGAGGTTAGTGTTTTGCTAAAATACCACTGAATGTGTGTTAAAAGGGATTCTGGAAACTTTTCAGAAACTTAGTTAGTTTAATTATGAAAAAATTACGTTTAACCAACACATATAAATCTGCAGACTCTGGACTACTTGTATCTGACAGAGCTTTACAAATAAGCTACAATCAATCCACATGCCATTCTTTGTAACTACAGATGGAAATTGTCTAAGAATGTGAAATTAACTGAAAAAGCAACATTTTGTGGATAATATATTAAAAAAAATTAGCACTTTCCTCAGCTGAAGTCTGCACGATTTTGTCAATTATCTGTCTTAGCTCTGGATGTGAAATCAGTCACTTAAAAGCCCAGTGACAGGTGACAGATTGTTCTTAGCAGACACACCCGTAGTTACTAAGGAGCTGATGGTTACTGAGGCTTAAATAAAAAACAAGTGCTTAAATTCTACTCCTCTGAATGCACAGCAGCTCTGTATTTTTTTGGAGAAAGACCTAATAAATGGAATGGTGAGGGTCTGGGGACCATTCCATGATTTAACTTAAAAATAAGAGCATAATGCCCGAGATTCCTCTTAGGGATAGGTTTTTTGCCACAACTTGTCTGAGCAGATAATTGTCAGTTATAGATAAGATTTTAAAGAGATTTCTAATATGTTCAAAATCTTAGACTTGCCTGTAGTTAACTTGGGAAAAAAATCCAGAACTTTGAACAGCATTCATTTTTTAGTATTCATGACGAGCATTTGAAAAAGGGGAGCGATTTAAGATAGACTGCTGGATTGCAGTCATCATCTTGAGTGATGAGTTTAAAGGCAAACAGATGTAAAAAGGAAACCATAAACTAGGGGAATGCACTTACTGCTCCCAAGCACACGAATGAGATGAGAATCAGAAGGAGCCATTATTCAGAATTACACTGTCAGAAGCCCAAGTGGGTCCTCTGAAGGACCATTCATCACAATAAGCCCTCCTTTTTCTTCCTCACCTGAGAAATGGCCCCTTTCTGAAGCACGGGATTTGGTGATGGTTGCTGTTGAATATTCTGCCAACATGGACTTTCCCAGGACTGGAAGAATAACTCACCAGCCACCTCTGGCTGGTGTTAGCCTAATTTATCTTGAGCAGATGAGAAAAAACAATCTATCAGACACCAATTATCTAAGAATTTTAAACAGTTTGTAAGTGAGCCAATTAAGCACACGTTCAGCTTCTGCTCTTGTTCCTGCAGAGGTACTGAGAAGGCACAAATCAGACGTGCTGGGGAAATAGAACTATCGACACAGGTAAATGTATGGGAATATAAAACCACCAGTATAAAGGAAAAAACCCTTCTGCATAACTCAGTGGCCCCTGAACAGATGCCTGTGCTCAGGAGGTCTGAACCTCAATTTAAGGAGGAGGCAGTTGTCTCGCTGCTGAGGGCAACAGCACCGGGCCCTACCCCAGGGAGACTCCAGAAGGCTTCTCCAGCAGCACTGCTTGGCACATGGAGAGGGATGGCAACAGCTGAGTGCAGAGAGTGCACATGGACCCCCCATGTCCATCTGGGAGCAGTTCCCACAGCAACCCGAAGAGCTCCAGTTGTCCTACTGTTTCCCAAACCCTCAGAGCTCAGCTTCTGACCTACACATGTTCCCCCCTCCCTCCAAATTCTGATGGCTGTCTTGCATCAGGTGCTCTCTAGAGTTAAAGACTTTAGCCCAGCACCCGATCCTTTAGGCAGGAAACCAGGATCCTCCAAAATCAAAATATGACAGAAGGTTGTAGCCCTCAGTAGCCAGTCACCAACAGACTGACTCAGCCTTCAGCCAGGTCACAGTGAGGCATCAGGAAAAGAGCAAAGAATATTGGATCCAAAAACACCAAGCAACAAGATATGAGGTATTTTTAATCTCTGCGTCTTCTCAGAAAGCAGCAGAAACCACACCAGGTAGAGAAATATTTGTATGCTAAATTAACACTCTCAGTGTGCAAGACATGAAGTCATTCCTGTCACGAACGAGAAAAACCTTGAATTCTTGCCAGGGAATCTGGACACCACAGCGGGACACCTTAAGTGCCTGCAAATCTCAAACAACTGTTTGGAAATAATATGTCAGGTTTGACTTTGAACTCTCAATTCTCATCCTTGCAGACTGCCTGTTTCTTGTGAGATCCTTCTGAAGCCACGTGCAATTTTTTTTCCTTTACCCCTTGCCAAAGGTGTGTTTGATTGTGTAGGAGATCCTGCCCTAGCAGACTAAAACCAGCCTTTGTAGCACGATGAAACAACTGACTTCTCTGAATCTCTCCATGTATTTTGGATGGCGGCTGTCTCAGGAATATGCTGTAACTTCCAGTGGAACAAAACACCTTGCATCTGGCAGGGTACTAGCAGACAGTCATGTCATCAGACAATGTGGGGTAGGGATAAGCCAGTGAAATCTACTTTAAACTTGATTACAAAACTAAAACCCCACGAACTCCTTGCCCTCCCCCACCTGCTAAAGAGAAAAAATAAAAGGAAAAAACCACAAGATATAATGAGATCTACCTGATACATCATAATTTTTTGAAGTTGATACATGGCATAGCTTCTGAATATCCTCCCCAGCTATCTGGTTTGAGTGTCTACTTTGATATGCTCTGCTCCTTGAATGTGACTCCTCTCTCCCTGTATGCTGCTAATTACACATCCACTTGAACAGCACACTGCATGCAAAACACATCACCCAAGTGGCTCCTGGCACACCATCTCTTTCCTCTCTTACCCTTCAGTTCGGTGATGTCACTGTCAGTGTTATATCACTTTCCCTTCTCTGGGCTTTAGCCTAATCTTGGCAAAAATGCAAGAGCCCCAGTGAGTCATGCAAAAATTTAATTTCTCTAGTGTTGGATATATAGGGAAAAGTGTAAGGACAGGAGAAGCACACAACAACATCTCCTCAGAATATCCTTGCAGTCTCCAATGACTTGTGCTGAGGGAATTCTTATGTCTGAGAGGGTGCCTGAGCATTTAATAATCTTCAATATTTTTTTTCCCCTATGAATTTTCTAATTGTGTTGTGCTATTTCAACAGCTTATTTCTAAATAAATTTCATCCTCGTGCAACTCTTTTCAGTTTGTCATGAATTCCCAGAAACCACGTCTCAAAAGAAATAATTACCATACAAATACTTTATTAGCTCTAGTCTTCAGTTTTCCCTCAGGAATTAATAAAGATAAAGCCTGACGCATTCATATGACAGATGTGGAACACGAGGCACAGAGTTCATAATAACCACCCTCCACACTCTTTGTGATAGAAACCTCAGGGCAGCTACTGTGTTTTGAAAAATGAAGACGTGAAATGGAAGGGGAAGTTTTGAAGTAAAGTTAGATGAACACGTTAGGAATGAAACAGGGCCAAAGGAAAGTAGCTCTGAGGCAAGAAAGGACTCCCTTCCACCTTCTTGTGCCTATGACCCTGTGGTTACAAGGCCACCACTCAAATTTGTGTCAGAAGCAGTTTATATCTCCCAATGTCTTCAGTTTCAAGAAAAACCTAAAAAGTTCCGTACAGAACTTTTATACAGAATTGCAAATTAAGGAAAAAAGACCAAACATGCAGAAATAAATAGTACCATCATCCGCTAGAAGTGGATTACAGTGACGTACAAGAAAACTTAAGTGTCTGTTAGTATTTGCCACTAATACACTTAAGACATGCTTTATAGACAAAGTAATTTACATTATATGGAAAAAAAATTATTTAAGAAAAATTTCTCTATTTTTAGTCAGAAGCATCCTTTAGTCCAATTTATACTAGTAAGTCAGGAAATTTTAAATCTAGCTCTACATCCAACAGTAGAGCTGAAATTATAGCCCTCATGTTTTATATAAGCTGCCTTTTTGGATATAAAACCCTCTTCCTTTTTGAATGAAGTGCCTAAATAAAATAAAGAGATTAAAAGATTTGGCAGAAAAAAAAATAAAGCTATTAGAAGCCTGCCCTTATTTCCTTGGCTTTCAGAGAAGTACACTGAATTGAAATTTCTTATGTGTTACAGATGAAAAGATCGTTTGTACCAGCAGTTAGGAATAAGTTAGGCAAAGTCAACCTACAGAAACAATCAGCAAAGCCAACCCAGAATAAAACTGTCATGCAGTTGAAAGTTAATTTGCATTAACATTAATGCTTGGGGAGAAAAAAAGGTGTTTTTAAAAATTCAGTTGCACGAGCGTGGTTGCTGACTGCCTTGGCAACAAGCAGCCTGCACACTCCTCGTGCCTGCCCTGACCCCACGAGGGTTACTCTGACCTAACCTACAGCACAGTATCTCTGCAGCCATCATAATAACCATTTACCCCCAGAAAACCACCATAGAATCACAGAGCACCTTGGGTTGGAAGGGACTACTAAAGATCATCTAATCCAACCGCCCCGCCATGAGCAGGAGCATCTTCAATTAGATCAGGTTGCTCAGAGCCTCATCCAGTCTGACCTTGAATGTTTTCAGGGATGGGGCATCCCTGGGCAGCTTGTTCTGGTGCCTCACCACTCTCATAGGGAATAATTTCTTCCGAATATCCAATCTAAATCTACCCTCATTCAGTCTAAAGTCATCACTTCTTGTCCTATCACAACAGGTCCTGCCAGAAGGTTCCCCTCCAGCTCTCTTGCAGGCTCCCTTTAGGTACTGGAAGGCTGCTATAAACATACCCAGAGCCTCTTCTTCTCCAGGCTGAAAAACCCCAGCTCCCTCAGGGTGTCTCCATAGAGGTGCTCTAGCCTTCTGAGCATCTTTGTGCCCCTCCTTTAGGCTTGCTCCAACAGATCCATGTCTTTCCTGTGCTGAGGACCCCAGAGCTGGGTGCAGCAATGCAGTTGGGGTGTCACAGGAGCAGAGTAGATTAGAATTCAACCTGCTGGTCACCCTTCTTTTGATACAGTCCAGGATATAGTTGGATTTCTGGGCTGCAAGTGCAGCTCAGAAATATGCAACTCCAGAACACATTATTCCTACACACTTGCATTCAGTAACATAATGTTCTCCTCTGGAAGGACAAACACCCTCAAGGCAACCGAGGACATGAGTGGAATAATCATCCTCTTCGTGACTTCTGGCAATTCTATGTACCTCTTGCTTTCATGTCTTACAAAATGGCACATGGTTACCACAAGCAATTGCTTTACTGCTATTTAAGTAGCTTCAGGGTGACCATGAAGACAAAGCCCCGCTGGACATCTCCAAAATTTGCCTTAAGGCAAGCCTCAGCTACTAGCCCAGGAACCCAGTGGACTGCTACCTTCCAAACATGTTCAACAGAGCAAATTCTTGAGGCACTTGATGTAAATCGGCACTGCTCTCAAAAAAACCAGCCTGTTTGTCCCCACATCATGGCCAGGAAGGAGCTTTTTGTGTAGTGCTAACTTTCAGCTGCACCAGGCAGCAGAGCTGGTGATACAGAGAAGGCAAGATTGCACAGCAAAGAGGAGGAAGGCCTGGATGACCTCTGGCATGAGCAGCCCACCTCAGAGCAGTTTAAGCTGATATCTATGGATAGGAACAGGCAGAGCAGCCTCTGCTTTCCGGTAACAGCTGCTACGGACTGGCCAGGAGAGCCTTTCCAAATGCCCTGGGAAGGGTATGCAGCCCTTGGGAGACGCCGAATTCACCAGAAAGTTTAGTTATCTGTCCATGGTGGCCATCAACCTAAAGGGGTTGTCATCCACACTGTCTAATAAATGTATTTCTATTTCTTAGGACAGGCTGACCCAGCTTTTGTAGGTGCTTGCTTTTCCACAAGGCTACATAAACAGCCTATAATATAGGAATAACTTACACGGCCAAGAGGTGCTAAAGGTAGGAAATTCCACCCTTGCGTGATGGTTTCCTCCTTCTAGGTAGTGCAGCCCAACATAGTGTCAGAAATGACAAGATCCATGTATGTAGGGATCAGACACCTCAGTGAAGCCTTCTGATGATGGAAATCAGCACTGGAGAAGTCAGTGAGCCAGGTTCCTGTCTGCACTGTTGTGACGTGAGCACTTTCTGTCTGCTGCTTCATGTCCTGTACACGGTGGCCTCTTTCCTGCTGCTGGACTGACAAGAGTTTTGCCTGGTCTGACCTTTAAACACGGAGGTGAAGGGTGACAGAACAAAGATGCTGTCAAAGACCAATCCCAACCATTGACCAGCTGTCAATTTCGGGATGGAGAGGCATACAGCTAAGGATGCTATACTTTATTGATCAGTGCTAATAAAAATAAGAACTGCATAAATATAGGAAACGTTCAAACAGCTGCGAGCAGGTGGCAATCAGCACACTGTGATGGATAGAACTGACCATGGATAGGCAGGTCTGCCAAGGGTCTCCAGCTGCAGTCAATGTCATTAAGGAAACAAGGTATATCAGTTGTCAGCCTATAATTAGATATATCAGGTTAGATATATCAGTTGTGTCCTTTAGGGTCAGAAATTTAAGGCAGCAATTCCAAACTTGCATATAAAGATGCCTGGCTTCCAGAAACAGGACCGTGTCCCTGTTGACAGAGGAAGGCGTGCACACAGGGGTGGTGGCTTTTGCTCTACCACCTTCCCTGTATGCACACTGGCACGAAACAGTGGAAGATGCTCTGGGATGTGCCTCTGCTGGGCCAGGCGTACCAAGGATTTAAATAAAAGTCAGTCCAGCTCTTGCAGCAAGTCACACTGGCAAGGCAGTGGGCACATCCCAGCAGCTCTCACATTCCCTGTGCGATCACCCTTATAAAGTACCACATGCTCACATAGCCTCAACCTCCTTTATCAACCTACAAGCTAAAACCTGCCTTTCAGTGAGCTAGAAGTAGCTACCCTCATTTTTATTTGAACCCAGGATCTGAAAAAGAAGACCCTAGTCCCAGAGCCTTCAGAGCACGAAGGTAAAAGCAGCAGAAGTATCAGGCCCATACTTCAAGAGCCCTGCCCTCCTCAGGTGCTGGAGGACATCACCCTGTGCCCTCTGCACACCCTGGCATCTCAGGTCCCTATGGGACACAACGGAAAGATGGCTGCATGCTTCAGGCTATCCCAAGTGTCCCTCTTCTCTTAAGCTAAGCAGGCTCCAGCTCCAGCATCTTCACTCATCTGAAGCACTGACAGGCAGCCCTGCGTACCTCTAACTCCTCAAAAGGTAATAGTAATTCATTTTGGAATTACATGGAAGTACATGGAAAACCATGTACTTTTCCTTAGCTTGTTCTTGACTATCAGACAGAAGAGATTCCATTTGTGTACTTTGCTCTCCACCATCTTAATTCTTTCAAAGCAAAAAAGATCCTTCCATTCTTTTCCTTCAAAATACGAGCTGCTGCAGGCCAGGTCACCTCATCAGCAGTAAAAGCAGTGCCCCTTTTTCACCACTGTGCCCTTGTTAATCTCACACATGTCAGCATTCTCTTGGGATTCCTTGCTACATTCCTCAGTATTTGTCACTGCTTAATTCTTAAAACAACTAAAATAAAACTGGGCATTAGAAGCTTTTCCAAGGGCAGATTACGTCAACAATTTTGGTTTTCGCATCATATAGCAAATGTCCTATGTTTGCATCACTAGATGCATGATATACATTAATTTTAAAAAGGCCAAACTACTCACAATTTGAGTGAGTCCTACTGATCTTTTTAAAATGGATTGCAAACCTATTGAATCAGTGTGTTCCGTGAACTCAGAGCTCTGCCTGCAATGTCTACAAAGATGCCAATACAGTGATAGATTGGGACTGTTGGGAAGGATTGACATTTGTTTCTAATCCATGGAAGATTTAAAATAGCTCATGCAAACGTGCAGTAGGACTTTTCAGCTAGTGAAACATGAAATTGGGTTGTGTGAAAGTGCATTGTTTCCAAAATCCTACAAACACAGGAAAAAAAAAGCAGTAACAGAAAATCCAGATGGACATAAATTTCAGTGTGTGAAAAAGACCATTTTATTTAGCACAGGATTAAAAAAACCCAAACACATAATAATATTAACAAGGTCTGATAATATCTCATGCCTCGTAAGTCAGGACACACTATTTTTTTGATCAAAGACCAGTATTAAACATCTCTCATCCATGTTGTACTTCATTGCGTAGAAGGAAAAGATCCTAAATTGAACCTGCCCTGTAATTAACTACTGAGCAGAGAGAGCCTTGTTTTCTTGCAGCAAAATGTATTTTTACAGTATCCTGGAGAACTGTACCTCTAAGTCGCTTGGCACTATTTACCTTTTCTCATCCTTACTGTAGGTACAGTGACACACCTAAGGGGTCATTTCCAGCTTGCCAAGTGATTTCGCACAGGCTTACCCCGGCTGAACCCACTGGGGCTGTGCCTGATGCTGCTCTGCACGGCCTCACAGGAGGCCATTTTCCAGAACGCTTCTGAATCGGTTCTTCCTTTTCAATCAGTGGTTCCCGCTGCCACCCGGGGACTTTTCGCCCAGCTGCAAAAGTCATCTTTCCCCCCGTCTCTTTCCAGCACCCTGGGATGCTCCCCCTGACAATCAGCTCTCCCGCATCTGCGGTGGGGAATATACCTCCTCACATCCTTCAGGCCGGCCACGGTCCGCGACGGATCCCATAACCTCCTTTTCCCACTAGGTGCTACCCACTGAGCGCGTTCGCATCTCCCAGCCCCGTTGTTTCTCTTTTAGCTTTGAACAGCTCGGCTCAGCCCGACCGCGGCAGGACCTCTCCGGCAGGACCTATGGCGCCCGGGATGCCGGAGCGTGGCGGTGCGGCGTGTTCCCTAGGGGAGCCGTGCGGATTCCCGGGGCCGTGCCCATGCCGATGCCGCCCTCAGCCCCGCCCGTCCCAGGCGCGCGCCCGCGGCGGGGAGAGGGCGGGCGGCGCGAGGNCCCGACCGCGTGCCCGCGCGCGCGCGCGCCCCCCGCGCCGTGACCCATTTCGCCGAACAAAGGATTTGCGCTGGAATCTCGCTCAGCGCCGGGACCTAAAATGGCGCCGGCGCGCCCGCCCCCGCCCTTTCCGGGGGCGCCATAGAGACGGGGCGGGCGGAGCGGCCTCCGCTCGCCGCCGCTCTGTACGCGGGCGCAGCCACGGCTCGCTGGTGCCGGCGGGAAGGCGCTGCCGCGGCATGGCGGGCGAGGGCGACTCTGAGCCGGGGAAGGTAATGGAGGGCGGGGTGGGCGGCGAGGGGCGAGGAGGAGAATGAGGGTGATCAGGAGGAGGAGGAGGATGAGGAGGAGCTGCGCGGCACGCGGCTGCCCGCGGCGGCCCCGCGCTGGGGACACGCGAGGTCATTGCAGGGCAGCAGTGACCGTCCCCGTCACCGCCCGAGGAAATAACTGGGGAACAATACACGGAAACCCACGGCAGAACTGAGGCTCTGCAGAGCCAGGTGGGTGGGGCGGGGGCTTGTTTGTGTTCCCCCGGGCCCCTCCGTGGGATTTTCTCTTGGTGGGCGAAACACCGTGGTGACACTGGAGGGTTCGTGAGGCCGATGGTCAGCAGTGGTCAGAGACATAACAAATGATGCCCAGCGTGGCAACAGGTGAGACGCTATTTTAAAAGGATGCATCACGCTGCATGGACGTAGCAGGGATACCTTTTTAGCCAACAACAGCAACATATCAAGTGACTTCTTCCACATGAGAGCACTTGAAATTACTCATTAGGAGATACGACCAACATAGACCTCATACTTTCTGTCTCGCTTGTACACAGGGACAGCTGATGGCTGTCCCTGGGGAACATGGATAAAACTTAACGATGGGGATTTCCATGCTTGCCATCCCCATTACCGCAGTGACACAATGGCTTGTCTCACGGGGTTGTGAGCCCTTCGCAAGCAGTTGTTTACTGTAGTACTCCATCTTCAAAACCTACTTTGACCAAATGGAATACCTTCACAACAAAATAAAACAATCACTTTTGGTGAATTTTGGTACAGTTGCACACGTGGTTCTTCATGCTCTGATGATTTAAGCACAATAGAACGAAACGTGTTCTCACACCATTCCCAACGAAAGGATCGATAGACGAACAATGTGCAGGTGTTGCTGAGGGGCAGCCGCCTTGACCCTTACCCCTGTGCCCAGCCCCTGCCTAGACACAGGGTTAGGTCATAAATTAGTGGTTTATAAATGTTTTTTATTCAGTATAAGGTTCTTTACTACATTCTCATTCTCAGTAACTTAACTTTTTTCAAGCACATGTGCTGTTTCAGGTACTAAAATTACATGGCATGACTAACTGCATACTTGATTGTAACCTTCCTTTTTTGTTGTGATGTAACAAAAATCCTGGATTCTTAAGGGTCTTCTCTCTTCCATTGTTGGGGAATATAAAGGTAAAAAATGAAGTAGTTATTTTTTAATATTCAGTAGAAATGATGGATCAACAGTTTTGTGAAAAACTATATTATGTAAATTAATAGTTAACTCTTCCGCAGACATCCCTGATATATCTGTATCTGTTCAGCTTTTTGTCAGCTATAACCCTGGAGACAGTAACTGCTCAACTGGTTATACTTGACTACTAAGAAAACAAGTCGGTTTTACAGTGGAGTTGGCATCATAGACTGCTACAGCAATGATTTCTTAAATTTATGGTTGGGTTGTTTTTTTGTTTTGTTTTGTCTTACAGTCCTTTAAACTCCTGGGATTTCTCGATGTTCAAAATGTCCCATGTGCACAAGACTCAGTGCTCTATGGCTCCCTGGGGTCTTTAGTTATGGGTCTTGGACATTTTTTAGCAACTAGTAAGTACTTATTTCTTTTGGGTTTTATATATTTATTTGCAAGAAAAAATAACTTCTATTTGCTGTTAGGTGTTATGAATAATGGGAAGTCATACAAGTTGTTTTCTCTAACTTTTCAGAAGATATTTTTGGTTTTCTTTTAGGTAGAGTTAGAAGATCTTGTGATGTTGCAGTTGGTGGCTTTATTTGCACAATGTTAGGATACTGGTATGTAAAATGCTTCTTCAATTTTGACGGGCCTATGTTGGCTGAATTGTGCAACATGATCCCTGTGTTTCAGTTTTCAGAAAGTGTTTCGTGTTGGTTTTGAAACTACATTGAAAAACCTGCCTAGCAAAGCGTCCTCTTCCTTCTGCCCAAAATACTTATCTTCTTTAGAGGAAAGCATTTCAATGTGTTTGAATGTTTGTGTTTTTATATATTTTTTAAATACTTCCTATTGTTTTTTGAATCCTAAGCAATCAACTCACACACTTATTTCCGTTTTTCTTAATTTTTTTCCTTTGCATACCCCATCCTTGTGTCCTAATTCCAAAGGGAGCATGATGAATTTTACTAGCATTATCACATGTGGTTCCAGCTTTTCAGCTGCCTGAATGACTCTGGTTTAATAGTGCCACTCATATAAAGCAGGGAATCGTGTTTTCTTTTTATCCCCTCCTCTAGGTTTTACTGCAGGTTCAACTTGGTCCAGCAAAGGATCCGGCAAAGAATGCTTAAAGAAGCAATGAAAAATAGAATTTTATTTGAAGGCAGTTATCTAGATCCAGAAATGAAACAAACTGACAGTGAAAGAAGCGATTCATAGGTTGCTCTGGAGGAGTTGTGGTTTAATGCATCTTTGGGAAAAGGTGGTCCAAAAAAAAAAGTCAGTCTACACTGTAGGCCTGTGAGGTGTCTAAAACTGGTAAATCATGGTTTTCCTAGCAAATCTGAGCAGGAAATTCACAGTGAATCTGTTAAGTCTGTACAAGCCTTGCTCTGTTTCATGTATGTATGTATGTGACTGCACACATTTGGAATGACGTCCTGTTAAGCATCTGGGAGCTGATGTGTTCTCTGCAGGGTCTCAGAGGATTAACGACAGTGATTTGGGACTGCTTTAACTTCCATTGTACACAGAGTGTGGTTTGTTTTAGCAAAACTGTAATTACATCTCATTTAAATACAGGAAAATATTTCCATCACCTGTTGAGTAAATGTATCCTTCAGTGCTGTTATGAACAGTGCTGCTTGTAAAACAGAAATATTTAAACAGTAGGAGAAGGCTTTGCTTGTGCAAGATGGGTGATGTCAGCAGCCTTTGTAAGATCTCAGCTGCAGGATAACCAGATAATTTAGACACACTGTGGAGCTGAAGGATTTCCATCTTTGTTCTCTGTTTGAAACTATGAATAAAATCACACTTCAGAGCAGTCTAAACTATGTAAGTAAATGATTTTTTACTTCATTAGAAATATTGCTACTTGAGACACTCCCCTACTATTTCTGGGATAATAATTTACATGATTTGTAAATAGCAATGTTTGTTTTTTCTTTCATTTTTTTCTTTTAAGGCGTGTTTTGCTTAACTTTCACTGTACGTTTTTCAGATAAATGTCACTACATAATTTCAAGGAAACCATCTTATTTGGAAATACAGTGTTAGGTCTAATAGCATATTGGTAAAAAGATGAGTGATGACATCACTCGCTTGTTCTGCCTGCATCAGTGACACAATGTTTTTATTTTTTCATATAATGATTTACAGTCTGTTATGCTGTAAGCACTTTCTGGTCTAAAGGCATTTCACTAGGGAAAAACAGTCCTATTCCCCCACCCTGTACTTAGTCTGAGAGAGTTTGTGATCTGTTGTTAACTCACATTGGTGCAGGGAGGTTTGGGAATCCAGATGCAAAGAGCAGTATTGCTCCATTTACTTATTTGGAAGTATACTTGAGAGCACTAAACAAACATGCTATTTACACTGAGCAAATTAAACTTTTACCCTCTGTGGATTAGCCTCTTAAAAGAAGAAAACAAACCTATATACTCTTAATTCCTTTTTGCCCCTCTATTCCTCATGTTTCTTCTGGAAGAAACAAAGATGAATTTGATTGAGGACATTGACTTCAAGATTTTACATAAAAAGTCTTCAGAAGAATTAATGTAATGAAACACTTCCTGTCCTCACTGCAAAATCCAAACTGAGAAGTTAATTGGTAGCTAATTCAGAACAGAAAAATGTTTTCCCTGGTTTTGTGTTGGTGGGGGGCCAAGGGGACAGGAGGCTCCTCCTTGGGGTGGGAGCTGTTGCTATGTAAAGCCCTTGGAGCAGCAGTGGGAACCTGAGTGAGCCATGAAGCTGTTCTTAAGCTCCTGTTTTAATACATGATTGAGTTCTTTGCTATCTGACCTAAGAAAAGAAAGTGCGACCTAAGCAGGGGGTCTTTTGGCTGCGAGGTCACAGGTCAGCTGGGGGGTTTAGGCAACAAAGGCACAGGGATGAAAATTTACTCTTTGGCAAGGAACAGTTGTAGAGAAAGAAGAGAAGGGTGTTTTGTGCTGATGGAAAAGAAGTTAGCATGTACATAATGGCATCCTTTAAAACACACAAATACTGTGTCTGGCGAGAAAATAGAAGCAGCATTATGATACTGTGTAAGTCAAAAAAACCTGGGGAAAATTGCAGCATTAAATCCTCTCTGGTGTTAATTGGTGTTGGTATAAGTTACTACATTTAAGGATATTAGCCCAATAGCAGCTTAACTACAATTTTAGCAGTAACTATGAAATGCTAGATGTATCTGCATTGCGTAGATATCCCATCTAATACTTTTGCTTCACTGTGCAGAGTGTAAAATGAGCATGGCAGGTGTTCACAGAAAAACTGGGAAAGAGGCAACATGCAGGCAGCCTGGCCAGCACACTGGAGCTTCAGTGTTTACTAAAGCTTGAGGTGGAATTAACTAAAAGTTCAGGCCTTTGCCGAATAGGGCGGGGATATAAGACAAGGAAACGGTGAACAGAACTCAGTTGGTATGAAAAGGGGGGCCTGCAACAGCAGAGGGAAGAATGCTCATGGTCAAACATGCAGGGGGAAAAGTCTGGCATAATTCCTTGAAGTGCTGGCTCCAGCTGCTTCTGTGCCAGCTGTGGAGAGCAAATTGAAAGTGACTGATGTGCTACCCCAATTAAAGAGTGAGAGACAGGATAAAAGATCTCAAAGCTATTAGTTGTCATAAATTAGGATACACTGACATCTGTTACTTTAATAATTTTAACATTTGAAAACAATGACATAAATACTTTTTAAAATTAATGAGTTGTATCCCTATTTATCTGTTACTGCTAATTTCATAAATTTTAAGTCATTGGTGGAAATATGTAGCACACCCCTGCATTTTATTATCAGACTTGAAATGTAAAAGTATTGCAGCTAATGACAGATATGATAGTGTTTGCTTTGCTTTACCCAAGTTAAAACTTACCAGACAGTTACTAGGAAGGAAAAGAAATAATAATTTTGAAGATGTTTGGTTTTCAGCCCCCTCAAAATAAACCGTAAAAAGGGAGAGAATGAAGTGTAGCAACTTGAAACCATAAGTTGTTAAAACCCTGTTTATTTTACCGACAGCTATGTTAATTGGTCAGTGAACGGTGACTGACAAGCAGTTAGTTTTTATCCCTGAAGTTAGTGAAATCCTTCCTTAAAGGAACCTAAACCACCAGCAAAATAAAGAGATGGGTTTATGGCCCCATTGCTCCTCCACACCTTCCTCTTCCTGTTCCCTGCAGTAGCAATACTCTGGGAAAAGGCGTTGCAGCCTCCTCCAGCAGGAGCGCACACTTGGGACTCCAGCAGCGGCCAGAGGCCACTTGTGCAAGGTGTGTCCTCCAGGTCCTTCAGGAAGGGAAGTCACTGTGGAGGCACCAGGCTGAAACGTGGAGATCTAAGGTTAATTGCCAGCCCCATTCCCAGAGCTGCTTGTGATCAGGTGGCCTCTGCTCTTCCATGCCTCTCACAGGAGCAAATGTCCTTCTTCAGCCATTGACAGATGCAACAGGCTCAAAATGCAGGAACTTTTCTGAAGGTGACAGCAGAGGCAATTAGAGCTGCTGTCCCAAACCTGTTATTTACCTCTTTACACAAGCAGAGATTTTTGGGAGATTGTTGGCCCATTTTGCAGGCTTCCAGACTCTTTGTGTGTCACCTCCCACCCCAAGTCCTCGAGTGCAGCAAAGGGAAGGTCATCGCCTGTTGCTGAGCCTGACTTTTGGTAGGGTTTTTTTATTTGGGTCTGGAGGCAGTACATTTATTATTTTTGGTATAAGCAATCCAGATAACAATGAAGTACTGTGTGAATTCAGATGTAATGAGCTCCCAAGCAAAAGATTTTCTCCAGCTTAGTAGACTAATTCCCATACTTCCCTTGTTCCCATCCAGACATTTAGCTCAAGAGCTCGGTGGTTACCCATGAAAGTTCTTTGCTTGCTCTATTTAACTCTTGAAACAAATACGTTGTTCTTGCCTTGGAAAACTGATCAAAGTCTTACAGGATATTCAGATGCTTAAGAAGATGATCCTTTGATTTTTTTTCCCCTAAGTGAAGAACCAAGAACTAATTCTATATCAGAAGTGGAACTGACATTTAGTCAGTGTGACTCAAGGCCTTGGAACAGGTAACTTTCTTACACTTCAAAGGAAAACATTACATTAAGCATATACAGCTGCTACACCTTCAAATGGTGGTGGAGGAGGAGGCTAATGAGAGGTAGAACCTTGGATGACACAGTTTGAGGAAAACATACAGATGGCTAACAGCACCCTGACCAAGGGTAGTGAGTTAGTCCCCTCTTTTTCACATACTCCTTTGGGTTTTTTTCTGCTTGAGTTCATAGTTTGCCTGAGAGCCATCCAGCAGGGGGTTTGCCTGTTCCTGTGGGAATAGGTCACGGCATCCTTATGTCTGCTTGTTTTCAAGATTAAGAGCAGTTTGTTCTGAGGCTATTTTAATCCTGCCAGCTTCTGTCATCTATCATGAGCAAGAGTGCGTCAAAACCCTCAACTCTCCTGAACGTGCCAGGAGCCCTCTGGCAGTACCTAAAATGTACCAGGGGAGTGGACAATTACCACTGCAGGGGCCTTTCTCTTTAGACTGGTCACAGCTCCAAAAATACCCAGATTGTACAGTGTGGTGATCTATTTAACAGAAACAAAGATTCCCTGTTTTCCTGCTCTGGAGAGAAGGAAGCACATGCTTTGCATATTTTTTAAATTCCCTGTTTATTTTGTCAAATGCTGTAACAAAGAGCAGCAGGTGTGCTCTCAGCCAATGTGAGTTTTCTCCCTAGACAACAGATCCTCATCTCTCCTGTTGATGGCAAATGGCTTGTGATAACTCCGTGCTCACAGTGTGCTTTTATCCATGACACATCTTGGCCTTCAATCCTGCATATACATGCATGGCAGGTCTTTGGAGTTCACTTACAAGCTTTACAACTCTTGCTGATATTCATGCTTTCTGTCATCCAGGTCAAGAGTTCTTACCACATTTACCTTTGCCAGGTGGCCACAGTGAGAGATCTTTCTCCACTGTCGTCACTGTGACACTGCACAGATGCTGTGGAAACAGGATGAGGGATGCACGCAGCCCACCTGCCCATTGCTCTTTTTATGTTACTTAAGCAATGAAAGGGGAGCTAATACCCCTCCCTTTGTTCAGGCTCTGGCTGAGATAGTGGCAACATCTCTGAAGATGAAAAGCCAATAACAGGTTTATTACTGGCCTGACATTACTACAAATGGCTGATGCAGGAATCCTTTACAGAGCAAATACAGAGCAAAAAAAAAAAAATTTCTAACAGCCTGTTCCTCATAATACAGGGGAAAATACTTTATTCAGACCCCCCGAAGAAATCTGGAGCTACCAGTGATTGTTACGTGCCGTGCTTATAATGCTTTCATCCAATATTTAAAGCCCTTGAGGGCTGTCCTGAGGCAGCACTGGGAGGCCATGACAGAACTTGTTTGACTCGGTTTCTTAGCTCTGATAGTATCCCAGTGTCATATTCTTCTGTTAGTGCCTACTGGGACTTCCAGATGGATAAAAAGAGCTCAGCCTTTTCTTCCTAAACCTCACAAGGCCCCCTTGAACCAGAACCGTAGAGGGTTTCTTACCCCCACTAACAAGCACATCAGCCCTCTCCTTCCTGAAAGCCAGTCAGCATTAACATCTACTGAGAAATTTCTCTATCACCTTTCTTCCTTCTACTGGGGACACCGTAACTCAGTCTGTACATCTCTGTCAGCCACACCCGCGCTCTCAAAGAGACTTGTCTGGAGAGCACCTAAGTGGGTCACAGAGTGGCCACCTACCAGATGGCCAGGAAGCCGCTCCCTTGGACACCGCTCCATTCCAGCAGAGCGAGGGATGCCCCTGCACACGGCTGTGTGAACAACACGTGCAGCCACACTCCCCATGCTTCAGGAATGCTGGGAGATGCCACAAACCACAGCTCTGTGTGAAGTCGCACACTCCTGGTACGGCACCAAACCCGACAAAATTCAGAGGAGTTCAGATACTGTTATAGCAGCAGCACTGTCCCTCTACTGACGGCCTCCTGTGGGATCCATGCTAACTGGAATACAGCCACCATTCAAGGAGGAGTCCATGCACTCCCTCCCTTCCCCCACCAGCGCTTTCAGCACTGTAATCTTCCCTGGTTTGTTCTGGAACTAGAGAAGGATATTTGTACTTGGTAAATAATGGACCTTTCAAGGCAGTAAGTAAAAACAAGATAATATAAAAGCAAGATAATTCCTTAAAACTTTTCTTGATTGTCTGCACGAGGATCTGCTGAAAGAAACGGTTGGAGTCTATCGTTTCCCTTCTGCGGGTGTTTCCTTACAGAAAAGAAAAAAAAAAGGGGACTGGCTGGTTGCCAGGCTCTGGAGGCACATAAATATCCTGGGGCTGTGCCAACACAGCCGCTGAAGCAGCAGCAGCAGCAGCCCCCTCCCAGGAATGTCCAGGAGCCGCTGGGGAGATGCTGATTTTCAGGAAGTGTCTCCCTGCAGACTGCAGAGTTTTCTCAATGCCAAGCAGGGCTGGGCTCAGCGTGCAGCCCTGCGGACTGGAGCACTGGATCACAGCGATTGCTCCCATCTCCTTTCGTTTGGAGGGAGCAGCTCCTATTGCAGCCACATGTGGGAACCAGCCAGTCATCTCAAGCTTTAGCAGCTGATGTGATGCTTGGTGGGCTCTGTTCCACACAGGAGACACTTGGTGTAACAAAAGGGCAGGCAAGTTCATGCAAAAAGTGTGATTGATGGAGCATCCTCGGTCTGGAATCCAAATGCCCAGATTGTGATATTTAAATGTTGTGTTCACTGATACTTAAATACTAAAATCGTTCTTAATGCACTATCACAGCTGCTTTCTCCAAGGTCTCTCAGACCAAACAGGGGGAACATACAAGACATTTAATTTGCACAAGTAATTTACAACTAGTGTTTCTTTTTGAGGTGCTTGTCTCACTATTTAACAATAGATTAGATTATTATTGTTGTTGTTGTTGTTTTATAGGGCAGCTGCTTGCCTAATGGAGTGTCCACTAGAGGCTGGGAAGCAGCTAGCTGAATAGCAGTCCTGCTGAAGAGGATGGGACTTATAGTGGCTGCCAAGTTGAATGTGAGCCAGGAGAGTGTTCTCTCTGCAACTAAGTCAACCTGCAGTCTGGGCTCCATCAGGAAATATGTGGCAGTGAATGAAGGGACGCACTTATGCACCAGTACTGACACTGCTGAGCAGTGCATCTAATATTGCTGTCCAGCTTTGGGCTTCTTGCTCAACAAGGATGTTGAAAAACTGTAGAGACTCCAGTGGTGGGCTCCCAAGGTGTCCACAGAGCTCAAGGCCTGGCCTCTGGAAAGACAGTGGAAGGAGCTGGATTTAGTCTGTGGGGTGAACTATTAAGAGCCTAATATTATCTGCAGGACAGTTACAATGACGGAGCCAAACATCTCCCGATAGCTGCAGGAGACATGGCAGGGACAATGGCCATGAACTCCAGCTTGGGAGCTCCAGGCCAGGCAGGAGGACAGCCCTGTTTTACTTAGAGGGGCAGTGCACTGGGCAGCCCAGAGAGGCCATGTATTTTCCACCCTTGCAGGTTTTCAAGTGTCATCTAGGCAAAACCCCAGCTGACCTGAGCACAGGTGCCAGTCCTGCTGCAAGTGGGAGGATGGACTCCATGTCCAGAAGCAAATCTCTGTGATTCTGCAGCCTACAGAGAGACAGAAAATCTGTAAAACCCAAGGCAGGAAAAGCCCAGTGCCATGCAGAGGACAGCATGACTCCCACAAGAGCATCCCTTGTTGCCTTCAGGAATTTTCTCTCCAATGCAGTGCTCCCAGGCTGGGTGGGAGGCCCCACAGCATCGCAGGTGCTCTGGCAGCAGCAGGGAGCACAGAGCAGAGAAGACAAAGTGTGCAGCGTGTGGAGGTGCCAGGCTTTGGGTACACAGCTCTGCTGCTCACAACCTGCACCTGATGCTGCATGTGGACTCGCCTCTGCTAGCTCAACCTTTCTGAGTCTTGTTTCTGAGAAAACCCCATGTCACTGCTTTCAGAAAAAGATACTAGAAGTAAATACCTCATTCAAGACTTATTTCATTCCCCATGTCTCACTACTTTTTTACTGCAAAAACAAAAGTCCTTTTATATTATAAAGCTTATCTCACCTGCTTGCTCAAGAGCCCCACAAAGCCAAAAGTTCAGCAGAGCCTGAATATAGCTCTAGCTTGCATATGAGTAGGTTACATGGAAACTGAAGAGAGAGAATCAGACTTTTCCTGCATCTCCCACCTTGTAAACAAATCACTGCTATTTTAAGTGTGTATTTATGTCCAGGGGGATCTTCAGTACTATTCTGGGCCTTTTAATTTTGCAACTGTCTTGGGCATCAGCATCATTTGAGAACTCCCCATGTCTAAGGCAAACAAATCTTTGTTAATACTTGGAGGAAAACCTACGGAGCACAGAATGGCAGAAGAGTTACTGCAGGCTAATGTGTCATAAACTAAGGCCACAGTCAGACTAGAGGACACATTTATATGACACTTGCATTTATATGCCATAGGAGTTATCATAGGTGTCCTAGTAAGCAGCCATTTGATCCTAGCTAAGGGAGAGTTAACACTGGGAGAACAAGTACCCTTTCAATCCTTTTGTGCTAACCAGGCAGCAAATCTCGCCATCATTAGTGGAAATTGAATCCGCCCTGAGCTACCAAGTTGTAAAAAATTTTTGAGCATGAAAAAGTTTGAGGGAAAAACTGAGTTGTCTTACCCATAGTTATGATTTTACTAACTTCTAGGACCAAGAGTACTCTGCAGATCAAAGATTGTCTACTAAACCAGAAGAGATAACTAACTTGCTCTAAAGTAAAAAAAACCAACTTGCTCTAAAGTAACACTTGCATGTCAAGTCACCCATGAGTAATTGTATTTCTAGGTTTTTTACACTTGCCTTTCTTTTTTGCTATTGATGTTGACATGTTAAGCATTGTGCATCTTTTTTAAGCTACAGCGAAGTTTACATAGCAACCAATTCATTACTGAATCCTCCTGTCACTCCCAGTACTGGCAGAAAGACAAACTGAGGCAAGAGTCACATCCAGAGTAATTGCTGGCCGAGTCCTGATTTCAGCCAGTTCCCTGTAAGGGCTGGCTCTGCAGAGGCCTTCTGTGCTGGAGATGGCTGGTGCCTCACAAGGCAGAGAAGCTGCACAAAACTAACCACTAATCTGCCACTGTTTAAAGAGAAGGCCTCTTTCCCCTCTCTGCCTGCATGGGGGCTTTCCCTGGGATGGGGATGTGTGTGAGAGGCGCTGCACTAACATCGCCACAGCCAAGTTACAAAGCTGCTCTTCTGAGTTGCAGCCTTCCCCTCAGCAGCTTTTTCTGACACCCTGGAGCTTTCCCCATCCTCCACAGTGCTTTGGGCCAAGTTGTCTCCAGCTGTAGTTATTCCTCCCTTGCTAGTTTGCAAATACAGCGTGTGTGCACGCTTCTTTGCTTGGGAGAGCCCAGCCCCTGGCAGTTAACATCTGCAGAAGTGTCAAAGTATTTCTCTGCAACTCAGTTTGATGTCTTGTGGCTTAGTCTGAGGTTGCCCCGTTAGAAAGCACTGGCCTAGTTTTTCAAAAGGTCATGGACAAGGAAACTTCCTAATCTTAAAAGATGACTTCATCACCTAATTCTATTAAAAGCATTGCTTGGAGTGTTGCAAGAAGAAAAAAAAAACACCATGAGTAAGAATTTTTCTTTTAATGCAAGTGGCTTGGACTGCACAGGGTGTTGCCAGAAGACTCATTTAATCAGAAAAAGTGGGCACAACGTCTAGAGATGTCTTTGCTGCTGAGCTGTCCTGCAGTAAGCACTGAAAGGAGCTCGTGTACAGGTGCCACTCACACTGAGCTCCTACACACAGGTGGCAGCACTGCCGAGTACTCCCGGTGCAGCAGCAGAAGCAGCCCAGCACACTGGAAAGGCCAGCTCCTGACAGCAGAGCCAGCTTTGGGGACAGGGATCTCATAATAAGCCACCCCAGAACCAAAACGTGCCCCTGATGTCCCACAGCTGAGTCTGTTTACAAAGTCCTTCCACGCAGGACACCGGCCCTCGCCAAGACCCTGGCGTGTGGGGGAAGCACCTCCATGTACACAGTGTGTATCCTAGTGACTGTTACTAGCGAAGGCAGAATACAGCTGGAGTTTGTTTGGTTGTTAGCCGGGCGCTTCCTCCCGGGACACGCAGCACAGCCCTGCCTTGAGCCTGCAGCTAAGCGTGCACAGCCCCCTCAGGCAAGGCGGGACGGCCACAGCCTGCTGAAGGATGAGATGGCAGCAGCTCCATCAGGCAGGGCTGCAAGGAGAGCACCACCCGCAGCACTGGCACTGCTGCCAACAGCTGCACAGGCACTACGTGCCATGGTCCTATTGTCGCAGAGCCAAACCTGAGGCTATCCAGGTTTGTACTCTGTTAGGAAAAAAACCCATCTGAGAAAAACCCAAACCCACTTTGCACTCCAAAAGGAAAAACACCCCAAACCATCAACCCAAACCCCAGTGTTGTATGACACTATCTGTGCCACCGCCACCAGCAGCACAGCTACTCTAATCCAGGTACTCGTCTGCATGTAAACAAGGCCTTGTAAGCTGCAAGAAATAACTGAACGTGACAGATGGCTCAGCCCTCTTGTTTTGGCAATGTACAGCTGTGCCCTCCTCACCTTTCTATAGCCACCAGCTACGTTTCATATTGTCCTTTTTAAATGCAAACTTTTTTTTTCCTACTATTAGTGACTCTTAAGGTAACCGCTTCTCTATAAAAGCCATTTTCACATGGCAAAATAAATCCCTTCTCTAGGGAACAATCAGAGCTACGTGGAGTCTGTGGGCGGACCCCGGCTGAACACACGGCTCCGTGCAAAAGCTGCTCTCTACTCAACTGTGACAAATCACGAGCGGATATACGTGGACCTTTCCACCCCTTCTCTGAGCTACACATGTCCCAGTAGAGCATGTGCTGAAGCTGTTTGAGTTCTGTTCCTCAGATAGTGCTGAACTTACCAAAACAGCTCTTCTTGGAGAGGAGTATTTTCAATGGAAACAAGATACTCCTTTTTAAGTGTGAGAGTTGAAGCAATTCACGTGTCACTGCTTTGTTGGGTTTTTTTTTTTTAAAAACCATACAGCAAAGAAACTGAAAACAAAACATCCCAGACTTTTGAATTGAAATACAGGCTTTACAACCACATAGTAGGTGTAGGCTCTTATATTTTAGACTATATCATTTATAGAGTACCAAAATAAGCAAAGGATCAGCACTCCATACAAAGTGTTAATTCTTGTGAGGAGGGTAGAAGGGAAATGGACTTTAATTACACTAAACTTTTTTTTGCAAGTCTAAAGAAAACTCCATTTCAGCAAAACATATTTGGGTTTCAATTCCCCAAATTTCATTAAATAGTGTTTCTTTTAAGACGATTTACATTTTTCTCATTCGAAGTAAAGGGATGATTTAAAGCACTATTAACAAGGAGGTGGTGCTGTTAATGTTTAATGTCAATACGCAATGGCATCTGCTATAAAGGCTAGAAGAGCAACACAAGTTTATCTTTACTTCTGAAGACTACTAGAAATTGACTAACACTGGAGAAAAGTTTGAAGCACAGCACGACTCTAGCTCTAGGCTGCTGCCAGGAAGCCTCTGCTAGTCCATACACTGCCACGGGGACTGCCAGCACAGCCCAGGGCCCAGATGGCGGCAGTGTCACGTGTTCGCACATGGGTACCCCGTGTCCTTCTTACCATGGGTACATCTCTTCCCTGTCCTACGGCATTTATAACGCAAGTTAGCAGCTAACATTGCCACTACAATTTTACAGAAGCATAAAGCTGAACAAAACAGCAGTTAAAACAAATTGAAGCTCTCCGTTAAACTCCATGACAATCCTTCCTCCTGTCCTACTCCCTGTCCTTCTCCTGCTCCTTTCCCTAATGTCTATTTTACAATAAAGAGGTTAAGTGGATTTTACATGATGCAAGCGCAACTCAAAGACTTTTGCCCTATACATATAACCATGTTAAACTGTGAATTATACATGTGAGCAACCACCAGTTTTTTTAAAGAAACACAAGTATTTCAGCATGTACAGTAATGAGTTTAAAACTGTCCAACATCATCGCTTTCATACATTCTCTTCCTCTTTATAGCATTAACGGGATTTTAGACCTTGATGGCGACAATCCCAAACAAGAGTAAAATGAATTTATTTTATTGCAAACAAACGTCTAGAGTTAAACTTCTCCACCCACTTTCTTTAAAGAGAAAAGGAATCAGCAGGCTAAGGAGATACACCCATTTGAGAATTGACATGATTAAAAATTAAGATATAAAATGGGTGACTCACAGTTTCATTAGCTTACAAAATGGTGGAGTAACTACTACAAGCACACTAGGTATACAGTATTTTGTGGGGAAAGAGTTATACAGACACACAGCTAACTTCATATAGATCCCATTAGACAACTGGATTTACAACAAGTTTTGTTTAATAAGAAATGGGCAAAGCCAGCTTCTTTTCAGAATCAAAATGCAGAACAAATGGAAAAAAAATTATGGTGGTGTACCTTCACAAGTTTGAGCCTCCACAAATAAAGCAACCGAGTTTTACAACTTTAAGAGCTTCTACATACACTCCACCATCACTATTTAGCCTCAGGTTTCCTCTTTGCCCCCAACATCTTGAGTTCCAAATGTTACAAAAAAGTCCTAGTTATTGCCAGAAACTTTTGCCTCCCCCTCTCCCCTCCCCACTCAAGAGCTTCATAGAGAGGATGGAGTGTAATAGGGAGCTTTACATAATCTCATGGTATTTGAGGGCTACTAAGATGCCTCCATACGAATCTGGTTGCTAACATTTCTATCGTATTGTGACATGACTCACGACTGTTTCTTAGAAATTGGGGGATGGGGAAAAAGGAGAAAATTCTTTAATAAAAAGACACCAGGTACAAAGCAACGTTTTACTTTTGTTGTGGTAAAAAAAAAGTCACATTTTACAGATAAAATGTAGAACCCTGAAATACTGACACATTCTCTTTTCGTGCACAATGCTGAGGTTCTCTTACGAATCACTTTAAAACTGCAATTAAAAATGTACAAAAAAAGAAAAGAAAAAATCAACCCACAAAGCTTCTAAAAAAGGAACCCGCAGGCACTTCCTCTTGTGGAATGTTTAAAAAGTTAGCCTACTAAAGAAAACAGTCGACTTCTTGTGAAGGTTTTGGAGAAATATGTATCAGTTCATTTATTTGGGTATTCAATAATATCCTTGGTGATAATGCTGACTCCATGGCTTCTGACCCCAGAATTGCTGCAACAGATTAATAAATAGTTAGTTTTAACCTGCAATCACATAATGGTTAAGTTTCTTACTTGGGGAAAAAAAAGCATTTAACAAACATGTAGCTCCCCTGGAACTTGAGAAGATTAAAGTCCTCTCCAACAGCAGCAAGTTCCTGAACAACTGAAGGCAGTTAAAAGTTCACTTCACAGCAGTAATGTGAAGCTAAGTACTACATACCATTAAGAACATTAAGCCACAGCTGGTATTTGATATATCAAGACCATCAAGGCAGATTAACTTTTGCACAGGAAGCTATTTATAGTGATATTACCTAGCATCAGAAGACTTTGCTGTCCACTTTTGATTATGCATCTATTTATTTTAGGCAGCATTTTGCAACATTCAAGTTAACAATCAGTAAAAAGGTAGAGTTGGGACTACTTACACCCTGCTGCCACTGGTTGTAGCCCTGAGATTGGTTTTTGTAGCCACGATTATTTCCCCTTCCTCTGAAGTTCTGCAATAAGACAACAGTTTTTAACTACTTCGTCTACATGCATTTTTTAGCAGTGTCCTAATACCAATCTTTACAATCACCAAAGCATCACACATCATATAGAACTATCAGCCCCAGGTTAGTAGAAAAACACACCACCAAAAAATCCCTCCCTGAAAAGCACTGGAACACCAAAAGCCTCCTCCCTCCCCTCTAAGCAACTGCTTTTTAAGCATGGGGCAAGAACCTCAGAATTAATAAATCAGCTCAAACTGTTGTTGCCTGGTCTGGAAAGCTGGCTAATCCAGTTTTGACTCACCCTATTTCCAGCTGCTAAATACACCAGGACAACTAAAAATACAAGAGCTTGTCTATTTTTAGTTAGGAAAGGCTGTAGTTGCTACAAGGGTATGTTATCTGATCAGACAAAAGGATATGGGTCACACAACTGAAAATAGAAGAGCTAGCCCACAAAACTTCAAATAGAAGTTATGGTACAACAAAGGGACATTGATCCAAGTAGATAAAATTTTGCTTTTCCCCTGTTTGTCAGTATTAGACAAACCTGAGCCATGTTTACTGGCTTGGGCTCCATCTGCTGGCTCTTCAGTAATCCCAATTTTGTTTTCCAATACTTCCACTGATATTCCACCAGGTAAGATCAAGGCTAGTGTGTCTTCACTAATTGTGTTAGATACCAGACACCAAAACAAAGACTCTGTGCAGAGCTATTTTCATAAAGTTCCCTACATGTTTGATAAAGATACACCCTGACCCCTCAGGCCAAACAAGTTGCTATTATTGGGGAAGAGGAAGAAACACACAAAGAACCAAAGACAAGCCTTCACACACATGCACTAAAAATCCTCATTTTTAACAGGACAGAGGTACAGCCCTAACATGAACACCCCGCATCAGCAGTTGTTACACAACATTCAGAGCCCTGGGCACATGCACTAAACTAGAAAAGCCTTGCAGCATGGCATCGGTGTAGCACCACAATCAAGCTTGTGACTCCTGACAGACCACCAGAGCTGTCAAACAACAATATCCGAAGTACTGTAGTTCAACTAGTCGGTCCCCCCTCAAAGCATCACCTGGTTGTAGTTTCCCCTGTTGGGCATTCCACCTCTGTTATAGTTTCCTCTGTTTGAGTAGCCACCTCTGCTTGGAAAGACAGGGCCGCGAGGATACGGGTAGCCAATTGCTCCGCTGCTGCCACCGCCACCACCGCCACCTCCACCACCTCGCTGAGGCATGTTGCCTCCCCTCCTGTTGTATCCACCACGATTGCCAGGGACTGCAGGGAGAGAGTCACTTCAATCAAGTAACTGTTAGGTCTTACACATTTCCTACATGAACATGAACAGTGCAATCCAAGGTATGACAAGCCTCTCACTCAAGCCGGACAATTAACTATGCACTAAAACCTTGAACTTACTGAAATTGAGATCAAGGTTCCCAGTGCGTAGTACCTGCAAGTACTACAACCCTTTTCCCCAGCAGCAGCAACCTCCAGAAGTCACAGATTTATTTCTAGGCTTACCTCCTCCTCTGAAGTTGCCCCGCATGTTGAATCCTCCACGTCCTCTCTGACCCCTATTAAATTGATTTTTATTGCTCTTCTTGTTCTTCTTTGAGCCAGTGTTCTGCTTCTTTTCTGGTGGAAGAGCTTTCTTACTTTCTTCTTTATACTGTTCCAAAAGCTTCTGAGCTTCTTCTTTTTGCAACTCTACATAGATTATTTCATCAAAACATTCTGCTACCTCTGGCAGTGTGAAGTTCCCTATAATTGCAAAAACACTGAGTATTCAGCATCTACATCCAGCTACAATCAAAGCCGCAATTTAACCACCTTTCCCCCATTTTTCCTCCCACCCTCTCCATCCCCTCAGCATAGGGACAAAATTACATAATCTGAGCACTTAGGAAATGTAACAGTGACAAAGGAAATAAACAGATCTTCATGGAGTTGCCAGTACTGTTCTGAACCTCGAAAACATTCTGCCTATCTTTTTTTTTTCTTTTATAAGCCTCCACTCAGAACACCAGTTTCTGCCAAATATGTCACGTATATAGGGCACTTTATGCCAAGACAGCTTTGTGCATCTGCATGAAGCGTATCACCATAACTGAGTAGTGTTAAGGACTGCAGCAGAGGGAACACAATGTAGTGTTATCCTACCAAGTTACAATAGTCTTCCAGTTTTGTATAAGTACAACTGCTTAAGATAAAGTGATTTTTTTAGACTTCACGTTTACTTAATCCTTTAAACAGATACTCAGCATCCTAAAACACAGTATAGGATTATGTTCCATGCCTTTCATTTTGAGAACTGCATGCTCTGGAAGATCTTTTCCCTCCACCTCTGCCTTCTTTTGTGTTCTTTGCTTGTAGTCTTCATCTTTTGGGCAAACAACAACTGCTTTGCGCTGGAAGCCTGCAAACAGGCACATTTTTCTCCTCTGCGCAGCTGCAGACACATTTGTCTGAAAAAAATGCAGTAACTTACTACACGTAGCTGTCATTGTAAGAGTTAAGGAAGTCAACTTATGGTGTATAGACTTCACCTCTACAAGAGCTTGCAATGAAGTTTACAATTAAATGGACATAAAGATGCTGCATAATGCAAAGTTACGAGCTTGTATCAACGTGTTAAAACACTATTCCTCCCACATCCCATAAATCTAGAGAAGTTCAGACAAGCATTCGTAGTAATATCTCAACTTTGTGTCCCCTGAATGAGTAGTAAGTCACTAACTGAAACAACTGCTATTATAATATAACTTTAATCCCAATTAATTACTACAATACAACCTATACAAATTTCCTTAACCGTTTTTCGCTGAAGCTTCTACCTGATCCAAAATGAAATTCCGCTTCTTACGAGCTGCAATCTCAATGAACTTTCCAAGACACTGTGGAGCTCTCTGCAACAGTGTGTTAAGCTTTCCAGTGTCTGCCATCTGACGCTTAAAACCTGCAACCTATGGAGAGATTTCCCACAGTTAGTCAGTCAGTGCAGTCCTGATACATGTGGCTGACATTTTTCGTTGCTAAATGCTTTCCAACACACTTGAAGGGTTGTTCAAGGCCACAGCTGCTGCAAACTCGTAATTGAAATTCTCAACCCTCCACAGAACGTAAGAGATTTATAAACAAAGACTCCATGAGAATTGGTACCATTCAGATCAAGGTATACTCATCACAATACTAACTCCATAATACTAAATGTTCCATTCTGAGAACAGTGATGTAT
Source organism: Nicator chloris (assembly GCA_013400495.1). Lineage (NCBI taxonomy): Eukaryota > Metazoa > Chordata > Aves > Passeriformes > Pycnonotidae > Nicator > Nicator chloris. The sequence goes on along the minus strand of WAAE01008774.1, from coordinate 211,032 downwards.
AGGGAAGTAGGAATACATTTAATAGTCAACAACAGATGATTATTTCTTACACATTACCATAAAAAGCTTCAGAATCCTGCCATGTGTGAATTAGCAGCTCAGCAAGGTAATAAAATCTTTACACAAAATCATTAGGTTGGAAAAGACCTTTGAGATCACTGAGTCCAACCTATGACCTAACACGACCTTGTCAACGAGACCATGGCACTAAGTGCCACGGCCAGTCTTTTCTTCAACAAGAATGGTCACTAGCTAACAAGCAACCAGTTTCTTTGATACAAAAGAACCCCATGGCAGCTGAAGATCATGGATTTACAGCAAGTTTTCAACATATCAAGAAATAAAATGTCTTGTCACTTACCATCATTTTGTCCATAATAGTATTTGTCCCAAGAATGTTGTATTTCCCAGGATTTGCTGCTGCATGTTTGGTAACCCATGTAGTCTTGCCAGCTCCAGGCAAGCCAATCATCATCACCACCTATGACAAGAAGTTCTGTATGAGATACTAGTTCAAAGATTTTCTTTAATACCCAACTTAGCCCAGCAAGCCTAATGGATACTGAGTGGGGATGCAGGGGTGGGGAAGGTACTTATAGTAAACAGGTCACGAGACACTAAGTACTAAAGCTCACAAATAAAAATGTCAGGAGTGAGGTGAACAGTCTCCTTATCTCTACCATTTCCATCCATCTGCTTAAACAACTTTTAAGATGATCAGAAGAAACTTACTTCACAATCTTTCTTTTGCTCAGGTCCCTTTGGTCCTCGGACCCTATCCTCCAGGGGGACCTTCTGGATGAAGGTGTACTCTTCAGGTACAGGGAAGTAAGGTTCCTCCTTCTGACCAAAGTTAAACTCAACCGCACAGTTATGGCACAGAACATGTGGGAAGAGTGGTCGCCCATCAAGAACTTCCTTGCTTATTTTGAATGCAACACCAAGCTCTTGTCCGTTCTTGGAATATGAGAGTTCCACTTCATCACCATCAAAATTCTGTTTTTCAGACAAAGCATTATTTTAGATAAAATTAACTCACTTTATACAGTTAATTACTCACTTCACTCTACTGGCTATGTTCACTTAACTTCTGTAACACTGTTATTTCATAAAGGAACTAAAACCAATTTTATCTTCTAATGAGTCACTGTCAATGATCATCTTGTTCATGATCTGTGTTTCTGTTAAAAGGCTTTAAAGACACTTGTCCATGAATACGAAATCATGTTGCCAGCAGTCACTGCTAGTAATAGGTGCTGCTTCTACTGCCTGCCTACGTTAAACAACTTGTTTTGCTCCCATGATTTTATGTATTTCCTTTACTGCTTCTAACATCAAAGCAGTCTAAAAATTCAAGGATGTTTTCCTTCAAAAGAAAATAGAAGTGAAAACTTACAGCAAAACATCCAATCACATCATTTTCATCAAACTTCTCACCAAAGTCTTCAGTCTCACAATTGCATGTCTTTATTCCTTTTAGAGAATACCCATAAGAAAATTCTTCTTCACCTGAAGGAACAATTTAAACTAATTACAAATAGGCTTTCCCATCTAACCTTTTAGACATAAATCACCTTGCAGCTACTTAAGTAAACTGCTGTTCAGAGTATTTTTATTAATGCCAAAACATGCTATGATACCCCCAACAGCTATTCAAGCTCATTCTTCTATTCAGTACTTTCACTTGAGACAGAACACCAGTTTCCTCATCCCTGTTTAAAAGCCTTATGCTGCTGGTTCCAGATTCATGCTGACAATAAAAGCTGAACTGTCAGATAAAGACATGAACAAGTATTTTTAAACTGTGAAGACCTGATTATGCAGTGGTATACCTGCTGTAACGTAGTCAGAAAGGCTTTCTGAAGTTAGTCTCCAGGAGCACTTACCCCTCCCATTTTAAAGGGAGTTTAGCAGACAGTCAGCCTATGCAACAGCTGAGGATGAAGCTGCAAGGAACAAGCTAATAGAAGTGTCAAACACAAGGACTCAGGCATAACTTAAGTAGAAAGCTGTTGCTGATGTCAGAACATACCAACTCACCAATACTTCCCCCAAAGATGTATTTCAGCAACAAGTTATAAATACTATTGTCATTTGTCATATATATACAAGGAAGTTGTACTTCTTTCTTTCCAGCTATTTTCTGAAATTAGGATTTTCTCACCAAGCAAAAAAAAAAGATAACGTAGAAAATTTACCATGGGTTAAATTTTATACCATGCCCCCATCCTTTAAAAGTGGAGGGAAGGGCAACTCCCCTCCTTCAACTTATGACACTACACGAAAAAGACAAATCCTTTATCTTGTCAGGTATTCAACAATGTCCTCCACAACCCATACATGATCACTGGAAGAGTTAATTCTGAAATTATGGCCTTAACCCTTACAGGTCTGAATACTTTATGGCTTTATTTGGTCCTAGTAATGCACTTTCTCATACCACGTCCAGTGAATGACTCAAATTAACACAATTTTTCGCAACACACAGACTAGAATCCACTAAGCTTGTCCCCTCTGCTTCAGAAAAAATTTATTTAAAACTTCAGCCACATCAACACAAAAGCAAACATGTAAGTCTTACCGAGCAACATTCCACTTGTGTTCAGTGACCAGCCAACTCGCACTTCATGTATGTCAATGTCTTTTGTATACAGGTGTTTAACAGGAATCTTTTCTGTAACCTATTTTTAAATTATTCAGTAAAAAGTAAGCAGTATTTATTATACACTAACAAGATGGAAGAACAAAAGGTAACACTTGGAACCTTTACACTTTGGTTAAATCTTTGCTAAGTCTAAGTGATCACCTTCTGCAAAAATGAACCATGTTCAAGAACAGGAAACCACAATTAGTGACTAAACAATTCTATCTCCTGACTTAGCAATGAAGACTGAAGATAATAATAATAAGTGCTGAAAATTTTCAGCACTTTGTCATAGCAGTTCCCGTCAGTGTTCAAAAGCCTTAAGTGCCTTTGACACTGTGCTAAAATCACAACCAATAGGTATATTTATTAAAAAAAAAGCCAGTTGCTATGAAGTCGGGATTAACAGTAAATTACTTAGCTAAGAAAACGTGCAATGTATTAAAAAACCTGCTTCTTAGAGACTAGGGAAAGTATTACACTATCCCATTTCACTGTAAGCAGACTTCCTGGGCAAGCTGCCAGCTTCCAAACAACATAACCAGATTAAAAAAAAACCAAAACAACAAAACACAAACAACAAAAACACCCCAGAAACCCCAACAAACCACTTGAATGCACTGGAATCTACATGCAACCAGCTATTTTTTAACTGTGTGTAGAAACTTTACTAAAATTAAGTGAAAAACCCACCAGTATCCTATCAACCTCTGCAACTATTCCAGTCAGGTGACTAAGCTGAAACTCATTTAAAAGCGAACAGGACATAAACAGTGACGTAAGTTTCACTTCACTGGCCTTCCAAAGTTATAGGTATCAACAGACACAGAAATCACTCCATGCAAAAGCTTGGACAATGGGATCACTATCCAATTCTCATGGTAACAGTTACATTTGAAGGCACCAGAGGAAGAGAACCGATTATTATACACAGGCCCATCATATGCAAACAAGCCTTTAACACTGTTAAGTAAAAAAGGAGTAAGAAAAATAAACTCAAGCTTTGTGATCTTGCTCCTCTTCCATCAACAAGCAAGAGAAATCAGTTCATTAGAAGGCTGATTGTTCTCTGTCATTCTCACCCTTCAGGAGAACTCCTGCTCTCAAAATTCAACTTGCTAAATACATTCAATGCATCATGTTAAGAGTTAATGATGTTGAAAGAGACCTCTAGAGGTCATCCAGCCCAAATCCTTGCCTAGAGCAGATCGAACTCAAAGACTAAGTAGAACCACAAAGAACTATCGGGATAGTTTAATCCCTTCGGGAAAAAAAAAAAGAAAAAAAAAAGAAAAAAAAAAGAAAAAAGTCAAGCTTTCTGTAATCTTCAGAAAGTACAAGCAAACTTCCGACTAGAGAGTATAAAAACACTTTCACTGCTGATGCATGAGATGCCAAATAAAATTCATGGTTAAAAAATGAGACTGAAAGTCTCACATTCAGAACAAATGCAGTGTTGGGGGGGGGAAGTTGGTTGGTTGTTTTTTAAATTTTGGGGGGGGGGGGGGGGTTGTTTGTTAAATGGGAATTCCTATGAAAGAAGGCACAGTGTTGAAAACTGAGCCATCTTCTTGTGGAAGAAGGCCGTTTAAGAGTCCCGTTCACATCAATTAGTTTCAACCAAGTCCAAAAAATGTGACAATTATAAATACTATATTTAAGCATGCAAAAGTCTCCAATAAACACTAACTCACCTTCATCTCAAAGCAGACTTTGCCTTTAGAAACTCCATAGGAGGCTCTCCCTCCAGCCCAAAGGAAAGCAAAGCTTTCCATGGTCAGAGAGGAAGCACTAAACCGGTCTCTTGAGATTTTAAAATGTAGGTCACAGTTATCTGTTAACATAAAAATCATTCTGTTTATTCTGATTACAAAATGAAGTACAGGTGTCCAATTTTAAGCATTAAAGATGATGCCAGCTTTCAAAGATGATTTTTGAGACAAACTGCCAGCAAGTACCCAGGATCTTTCAGAGAAGCAACATGTCTAGTTCGAACTGCAGACTGAAGCTTAGCCAATAATCTCAGGAAAAGCTAGCTAACATGTAGTTTTCAAGGTGCCATCTTCACTTCTGTCATCCAACTTCCCTCTATTTTTTCCATCTGCTTAAAACCCCCTAACTTTCACCCTATCTGTTTGAACCCTGTTTGTCAGTTACCTCTTTCCATCAATACAGAGCTGTCTGCATTGTGCTCTCCACAGGACCCTCTAGAGACCCGATTCTGAAGCAGTCTCACTGCTCAAGCCCAAAGCTAAGGGCTGCTAAGAAGTAAATGTGAGCACAAGTATTTTTATTTAAGTACTGAATGTAGTCTTTGGTTAATATAGTCAATTAGCAGGTCAAATTAGATTATGTCTACTAAAATAAAGGCATTTAAGTCAGATGCAGATATGCTAAGCACAGAGAGTGTGCTAAGGGAACCTACTTCAGCTCAGAAACACAACCTACACACTATGAATTCACCTATCGCTCTAAGAACTTAAGCAGAACCTTCGTTTTACAAGCATCTTCAGAGCTGCACACAGTAAAATTGCAAATGAATCTTCCAGTAGGTTTCAGAAAAAAAAAAAAAGCCAAATGGTAACAAGAGGTGCAGCATGCAACACTTGAATTCCCAAAGCAAGGAATCAACAGAAGCGGCTCCAAATGTATCTGATGGTTACAAGAAAGGAGCAAAACGAACAGTGAGGAATTCTGCTCTGTGTAAAACCTGCATGATGCCAGAATACACTAAAATGCAGTTTGCCCTGTACAACTGGCAACTCTCATGCACAAGATTTTGTTTTGTTTGCATACAGTCATCCCCAATTCCAAAAATACTATTAGTGATCAAAGCGTCTTCTCATTAGTACTGCTAACTATTTATTTGTTGCATGAAAAGCAGCTAAAATCATACAGAAGAAACCCACTGTTGCACGCCACCTTTAGAACGGGAGATGAGAACAGAATTTGAAGTTACAGCTTCTTTTTAAGACATAGGTAATAAAAAGTACTTAAGAGTGGCTAAATCCCTTACATGCCTGGATCACTATCTAGAAGAGAGTGCCAATTCGTTACACAATTCAGCCTTACAGCTGTATTTCAATCTTATCTCTAAAGAGTCTGTCAAAGCTTTAAATCAGAATTTGTCCAGTAACAAGATTTTCTAATATAAAATACCATTATTACTAGAAACAGTAATAATGAAAAGTAGCTATTTACTAAGCTATAGGAAAAATCCAAAGCTCCCACAGAAGTGGCTACTCACCAGGTTAGCAGCTAGAAACTTGAGACTCAAGTTAGCAAAATGTCAGGGATGGCATATTCAGCAATTTATGTGACTGTAAACTAATACGTCCTTCCATTTCAAACCATTTCTTGTGGAATAAAACCACCTGAAACTTCTAACAAATATCCCACACAATGCCAAAAGTTAAGCTTTCCTTCCATGGCACTATAAGAATTCAACAAGTTCAAGCATTACTTCAGATCATGTTTTCTAATACTGCGCTGAGTCCTTATACTTACCCTCAAGAACACAAATGTCAACTCTGCCATTATGGTATGTTACAGTAATAGTGATGTTTTTAATCTGCCTCAAAAAAACTCCCCCGTTTGCAGTACTTTTCAATTTCTATGCTCTGCTGACCAATTCTCTGCCATCCCATTTGCACAAACCACCATGCAAAGCCCACACACTCACAGGTTACATGAATGGGTCATTTCTGAGGAGGCATTATCAGATTTTGTTGAATTCATTAGAAGATAGAAAGAACACCCCACTAGTCAGTACATAAATAGGGGAACTTATGTAGGAAGCTCACTTCCCAAACTGTATTTTATAAGCACTTATGCTAGACTTTCTGAGCAGTAGTGCTGGGCAGCTGTTTCATCAAGCTGTTTCTAGGGTATTCTATGTGTATTCCACACTTACCCACCTAAGCTTCCATATCAGATTAATGATTTGGTTAAGACTTCTTCAAAGAACTGTCTATCACTACAGACTTCATAGGAAAACCAAGCTTATTACTGCTAATATACTCACTTTTGTTCGCTAAACACAGGTGGAAACAGTATTTTTCTAATTTTTTTAAGTTACCTGGTAACGAAAATCAACAAATGCATCCTCCCTGTTTCAGAAAGCGTGGCATTAAGATTAAAAGCCTTAACACCACATCTTTCCACATCAAAGGAAAGCGTGTTTACTCACAAGTGTCAAGACAAACCACTGTGTCGTCAAAATGTTCATCTTCTTCTTCAACAGGTGGTTGAGGGGACTTGGCCCTGAAAAAACAAAACCAAACAAAACATAATAAAGCTACATGTATTTTCACCAAATTAAAATAACACTTCTGTACTCTATTCCTCCTTATCACAAAATGCAGCCCAGCACCAATTCTGTTTACCTGCTATACTTGTTTTCCTCAATATATTCAAAGTATCCCCGGCCATGGTCCTCACGTGGTCTCTTCACTCCCCTCTTCTTCTCACCAGGCTTTTGTTCCGTTTTACCATCTGCTGCAACAGAAGCAATGATTTATTTTGATTATTTGAAGTTTTAGTTTAACTGGGAATAAAATCTATACGATGGCTACAACTTGGTGAGCTGCAGTAAGCATGAGATAAGCAGTAACATCTCAAAAAGGAATGTTGCTATGTTACTAAGGTAAAACCCTGTATCTTGAATTTTCACGGGAGACTCAAAACTTGTCGCTACCCAGAAATGTTTCAGCATACGGAAGTTGCCAATACAACACGCAGCAGCCAGTACGGCCCTCAATGTTATGATCTCCACTGAAAACCCCCCCCCAAAAAAAGAAAAAAAAAACCAAAACAAAAAAACCTCAAACAAAAAAAAAACCAACAAAAAACCCCCTCCTGACCCGTCGCGCCTCCAAACCCGCAACACCATCACCACCCGCCCACCACGGGGGCAGCGGGACATTGCCGGCCTCTCGCAAGGGCACCGTGCGATCCGCACGACTGCGCCTCCTCCCGGCGGGCCGCGGGCGGGAGCCCCAGGGAAGGGATTCCTCCTCCTCCCGCCTCCATTGTACCGCCAGGCCTTCCCAGCGCCATCCCGTGCGGCGGCGGTGCCCAGCGCGGAAGTGACGTCACGCGCGCCCAACGCTGCTCGGCGCACAATGCACAGCGCGCCCCAGCGGCCCCTCCGCCGCCCCTCCCNCTTCCGCTTTCTTCTGCTGCTGCTGCTGCTTGGCGGGGCCCGCCGGGCCGGAGGCGGCGGCGGGCCCCGAGGCACCCCCGGCACTCTTGCCGGGAGACTCCTTGGTGGCGGCGGCGCTGCGCGGCGGGAGGAGCGGCGCGGGCTGCTGCGGCTGCTGGGGCTGCTGGTCACCGTGGCCGTTGGCGTCCCCGGCCGCGGCCTCCTCCTCGTCGGCCAACTCGTCCTCCCCCTCTTGGAAACCCTGGTCGTCGCCGTTCTCATCCTCCTCCTCCTCCTCTTCCTCCTCCTCGCCGCCCGCCTCCTCCTCCATGGGGCCGCCCCCGGCCCGCTCGCCGTTCTCCTCGCCCAGCTCCATGGCGTCGCCATCGGCGGCCTCCAGCCCTTCCTCGTCGTCGTCCTCCATGGCGGAGGCCGCGGCCTGGCCGAGGCCTCCCCCCTGGCGGAGCTGCGCGGCGCCCCCGCCGCTCTCGGCCGCCTCCCCCTCCACGCTGCCGTTGCCGGGCTCGGCCGCGCCGCTGGCGGGGCCGCCCCCGCCGGCCTCCTCCTGGTCTAGCGCGGCCTGGAGCCGCTCCATGAGCTCAGCCTTGAGGCCCTTGTCGGAGAGGCGCCTCTTTTTCAGCTCCTCCTTCAGCTCCGACACCTTCAGCTTCTTCACGTTCACGGGCGAGCAGCTCATGGCGGCAGCGGCGGCACTGGCGGCTCGGTCCCTGGGCGGCGCGCGGGCGGCGGCGGGCAGGGACAGACGGGCGGCTCTGGCTCTGCCTGCGGTGTGTCGGTGTCCCGGCGGGCGGTGGGTGCGGGCGGGAGGCGCAGGGGGTTCGTGCGGCTGCGGGAGCTGCGGAGCCGGACCCGCCTGGCGCCAAATCCTTTCACCGCGAGCTCGCGAGGGAGACGCGCCTCGCGGGGCCGCGCACGCACCGGCGCCGCGCGCGCGCCGCCCCGCCCCCGCGCACGTAGGCCCTCCCGCGCTACCGTAACGACCGCATTACCGTAAATACCCGCCCGAGCGTAGCACACCCTGCCGCCCTTGTCGTGGCGGGTTCCGCGGCGGCGGCGGGTCGGCCGATACAGCGCTCCGGCACAATGAACCCGCTCCGGGCTGCGAGCCACCTCCCTGCCAGCTCCCGCCCGCGTGAAGCCACAGCTCGACCGAAATGCCCGTCCCTCACGGGCCCGCATTCCAGCCACTGCCTCGCAGCGCCCTGTCCTGATTCCCCTGGTTCCCCTGCGCCCATGTCGGTCCTAGTCCCGCACAGTTTATTGCCTACAGGGTTTGAAAAAGGGCACCGCTGCTCGAAAGAGTTACCCTGGCACAGCCCTGCTAACGCAGTTACGTAAGGGCAGGAGCGGCGCTACCCCGTTCCCGCAGCACCGGGAGGCAGGCACGGGGCTGAGCCGTAACCAGAGCCGGCGATAACAAAGGTTCTCCCGTGCGTGAACTCCTCGTCTGGAGCTCTGCGCGCTGCCAATCCGCTCACCAAAACTGCGCAGCTTCCTTCTTTTCTTCCCCCTGCCTCCCCCGCTGGACAGCGTTAATAGGGGGCTGTCCCCGGGCGCACAAGTTGTACAGTCATTGAATTTTGGATTTTTCCAATTCGTCAAAAGTAACATGAAAACAAACAGTGGAGAGGATTTCACACGAGCGGAAAGGCAGCACGGATCTACAAGTCGGCTTCCTTAGGGAGCCCGGGATAAAATGCAAATCAAACTGCCAGAGGATCAGTACGAAGCGCAACAGAAGGGAAGGTGTGTTTGCCACAAAGTCGCCTTGTGTTGGTACAGATTGTGTGGCCTCCTGAACCAGAACAAATTACATTTACCTGCCCCAGAGGAAGGGAAGAGAGATGAGGAAGACATCCTGTTTTACCTGCGCAAGAAAAGGGCTCTTTCACACACGTACACACACACCGCTCTGTCCTCAGTCAGGCTACATCTAGTTGGAGAAAACACGACTCCGTAGGCAAGGTTAGCTCAACCCAGCACTACAGCTACCCAACACTACAACAGCTTGTTGGAACAGAGATACGGAGAGATGCAAGATGTACAGATGAGAAAAAAGTTGCCAAACCCTTTCCCTTACTTTAAGGTCAAGTTAGTAGATTTTATTTCAGACTAGTAAGTCAGAGTCATCTCAATAGCAGAAGAAAGGGATAAGAGTACATCAATGCAAAGCAGAGGTCAGTGTGTGATTAAGCTGTACCACTCTAAATCGTTGCATTTGTCCATTTCTTCATGAAAGAACAACCTTAGCCAGTCTGCTGAGGGACTCCTGACATATACTGTTCTGCCAAAGTGACAACAAAATTAAACTGGGTAATATTGCAAGGTTACTGACTGAAACTTACAGATAATTCTGCATTAATTTGGATGTCATTTACCTATCCAATCCTCATGTTCTTTTTTTTATTTTTTGTATGTAAACAAATTTAAACAGAAAATACATCATTAACTCTTTATGAGTTGTATTATCTAAACATCAGTCAGAGCCCTGTGTTTAGACCTTGATCTTGCATAGGGCTTTTCACATACTGAGTCATATTTCTGGAAGAGTTTAATCAACCCCGATGTCTGATAATCCCTCCCACCACCGCAAACTTTATGGATTGATAGATTCTTTTAGGCCGGCTTTGTATCCCTAAGCCTTGCCTTAAATGAGCACATCTGCACAAATTGACAGTGCCTGTGTGCTAGAAAACACCCTCATTCAGAATCACCCAAGAGCTGCAGTCGTCACATATAATCCCATTCCTAAACAATGTCATGTCTCCCTACTTCGGTAAAATGCTCATCCTGCTTTATACTCCTGTTGCCATGGAGAAACAAAACAGCTAACAGCTTTGAGGCACATGGAGAGATTCCTTACCCTAAAGCATCCAAACCTGTATATAAAGGCACAAGTAAATAAAGTGTAAATCATTTCCCCTCGCCTCCCCCTGCTGAAGTTTAGCACTATTAAGTTGAGGCATTTTTTAAAAGTGACTACAGCTGTCTACTTATTAAACCACTTAGAAGGATAAACTTATTATTTTTAAAGGACATTAACTCATACCATCATAATGAGGGTAATGCTTACTATCTAACCACACACTTAATTACACTACCAAACAGGTGTAGCAAGACTCTTTTCAGACTACAGTTACGTTACCTGTTACTACAGAAGTGAGAAATCCCAGTTGATTTTCAGATGTCAGGTGATTCAATTGTAAACAATAAATAGCTGTAAAGATTCATAAAGCTAAGTAAATAAAACACACACATAACTGAAATAGATGCGTAACTTTAATGACTGCCTCTCAGTGTTAAAAAAACCCCACCTTTTTCTATATGTAAGTTAAATACATATTTATTACACATCTGTCCATGGGGGAAATCTCTCTTAAGATACTCCCTTGTCCTCTTTGAGTCCTGTGTTTCAAGAGTTTGCCTTTCCCTTGTTCATACTTTGAAGGAGAAAAATGAGTTAAGGATGTATGCTCTCCTCGTTGCCATACCCTCTCTTAGTTCAGATACTGAGTGAATGCTTCAACTCTGCTTTTCATAGAACATGAAGATAGATAGATGCCAGCCATATCAAAAATGAGTGTTTGGTAATGCAACCTCCTGAAACAAGAAAGCACTAAAGAAAAGCACTTCAAACTTTAATGTTTTGCTACTTGTATGATGATGGCCATATGAAAAACAAAACTGATTGCTGGTAACCGCAGTACTCCTCCATTAAAATTGACTTTTTCAGTCTCAAAAGATATTGAAACATAATCTTCCTTTCCATTTAAATGAAAAGTGACATGCCCCCATATATAACAGATGCAATCCTATGCACTTTTTATCAATCATATAGTATTTTTCTCCTACCTGTGTTACTTTCTAACCTAAACTGTTTTTCTTTCCAAACCAGTCTTCCCTCTCAAAAGTAATTTGGGATCCTCCCTCTAGGACTTGGCCCTTCAACAGGTCAGTTACTCTGGTTTCCCTCATTTTTGTTTGTTCTCCTTTAGACTTCAATTAGTTGCTCTACTCACCTATAATATTCTTTCCATTATTCACCCTTAGGCCTTCCATATCTCTCTCCTCTTCCTATTTATCAACAGCTGTGACAAAGAGGTAACGAAAAGAAGAGCAAGCTTTCAGGAGGGCACTGAACAATCACAAGAGTCCAATCCCACCTGGGCTTTGAACCTTTCCACAAACTTCCAGTGTTGCAGGAGAACCCAGACATTTGTGTTTCCCTGTTCTGCCCTCTTAGAGCCTTCTCTGTCCTGTTCTGGCTCCTCTTGTTGTGCTTTAACCTACATCTGACCATCACAGTATGTTCCTGGTCTCTTCTGCATGTCCTTAATCCATCTACCCTCAATTAACACTGCCTTCAGATTTCCACATTCAGCACACTATTGCTTTAGAAGAGAATGAATATCATTATTGAAATACTCTGCTGCCTTTTATGATAGCAGGCAGCATGTGAGTCTTTTTCTTTCTCCCTTTTCATCACTGCTCATGAAATACTCACTAATCATTACTAGACCCAATGAGAAATTTTCAGGCATTTTTGAAGTGCTAATTTGTCCCAAGTGAGGTTGCATGACTAACGGGCAGTTTTGATGATTTCTTAGCCCCTATTTATTTATCTCCATAGGTGTGGTCTCCCTTAGGATCTGTCTGCCAGGACGCCAGGAGTTTGTTTTGGAGGAATACCATTGTGCTCCTCTTTCCCTGGCATGCACTACTGCTCACCATCAGAGTCAGGATGCTGAACTAGATTGACCTTGCCTTGTACTATCTATAATCTCTTCATGATATTTTAATATCAAAGGAGTTCAGTTCATCTCAGAAATGAGGCGGTCACATGCCAAAATAAGGCCTATTAATTGCACAGGAAGCAGATTAGTGAGGTCTGAAAGCATCCTCAGGACTTAAGGGGTAGTTAGTGTCTAATTACAAGTAGATCTGTCAGGGTTCAAGGGACTGAAATTCATGTTTCTGGCACTGGTTTGGTTAGCTAGTTCTCCTCAGAAGCATTTTCCTCTTATTACACTTTCTGCGTAGCACCCTTTGGGCCACCAAGTGAGCTGTCACTCCAGAGTCAGTAAACAAGTCCTTTTTAAGAGACTAATGCTATTTTGCTTTTCCTGTGTGCTGCATGACGTAGTTGAGTAATCCTACCAAGCAGCAGGAAGCACTGCAAAGCTACATCGGGACATCACATATCAGCCACAACCCGTATTTGTGACCCTCACTGACCTCATACCAGAAAGAATCCCCATTTTCCCATTTCCAAGGAGTAACTTCTTTTGCTTAACAAAAAAATCCCAAACCCAAGCCCGCGAGTTTCTGAGAAGCAGGTTCTCAGCTTGGAGCACTCAATGACTCACAGTTTCTAAGCCTGGCCTTGGGAAAAAAGGCTGCATTCTCCAACATTAAAACCAGGATTCATTTTGGCTTTATTCAGAGCCATACAGAAGTTTATTGACTCTGCATATCTCAAGTCCTCAAGAACTAGTTCATAAGAAGATACTTAGCTCCACAAATCAGACATCTGCAGTTCCTAGAGATTTTTTTTGTAATTTGCCACATACACCCATTCACTAGAGTGGAGCTGTGAACTCTGGAAATTTAGATAGAATAAACCCCTCTGCACAGCAGTCTGTGGAAGAGGAGTAGCATTGTAAATCAGCTTCCAAAAATATGGTTCTCCTGTGAGAAGACAATGTGGAAGAACCATTTCAAGGGAGTATCAATTAATGTCTCTAAGGGACTATTAAAACAATCATAAGTAGGTTTTAAGGTTGACTATCAGTTTCAGTGTACCTTTCTGCTCACATATGAAGACACATATGGTCAAGATCTGTAACTAAACCCAAACAGTCACAGAGACAGGACAATTCACAACTAGCAGCCACAGACCAGTTCTTACCTAATGTGACTTCTCTGTTCAACCTGACTTTGAAAAAACAGCCCCCACTGATGTCCAGGTAACCACTTTTTTGGGTTGGTTTTTTCTCCTGGCACTTAACCTTCTCTGTAGTACACACAGTACACGCCTATCATAATTTTACTCTTTAAGCTTCTTCAATACATCTTTCTCCTTTCCCTCGTAAGATGCTCTTGCCAAAAAAGAAAAGTCGCCACACACATTTTGTGGCACCAGAGTACTGCTAGCTGATACACCATCTCCTTTGTCCCCTCAGTTTACAAAGAGTGGCTTCTACAGATTGGGAAGGCCATGCTAAAAAACCCACATAAAACCCCTAGACTTTTAAAGAATATTTTATGGTAACTAAAGGTACTACCGTGGTCCAACTGCATACCTTAAATCTGTGATAGGCAAAGCTGAGTAAGTGAACTATTTTAAAATATTCATTAATACATGTTAGCATGGTTTCAAGCTGGCCACTTCTGTATGACACATGGCTGGAGCCCAGATAGGTAGATAGGTAGATAGATAGATAGATAGATAGATAGATAGATAGATAGATAGATAGATAGATAGATAGATAGATAGATTGATTGATTGATTGATTGATCCTGGGTAGTTTTCCCTGTTTAGGCACTGCCCTGGTAATCCTACAAGGCAGCTGTTACAAAATCCTGAGGTCTGCTAAGCAGACTCCAAAGCACCAAAAAGTAATTTGAAGAGTACAAAACTGCCTTTCCTCACAGTCTTTGTTGCAGATCTCTTGGCTTTTACCTTTGGAAGCAGTATCCCAAGACTAGCTACTTTTCTTTTGAGCCCCAAATTAAGTCAGCTCAAAAATCCCTCTGCACAGTGAGTGAGAAAAGGAAAGGGAGCCTTTTCCTTTCTGCCCACTCGCTTCCCATCACACATCACGGGCTCAGAAAACTACAGAAAATCTAACTATACACTAGCAAATCACAGCACAACCATTAGGAAAACTTAACTTTAAGACTGTACACTATATAATCTTTTAAAGGAGGATAAAGAAATTAGGTTAGAGGGTTGGCCAGTTCATTCATTTTAGGAAACTAGTTAGGAAATGAGTTAACTTCACTGTAGAATGCTCTCTGGAAAGAAAGCCATTTTGTCATAGACTGCTCTTTAACCCATTCTGCTGGAGCAAATCGGCTTAGCGGTTTTTGGTTTTTTTTTTTTCAGGCTGAGGGAAACCAGTATAATTTCATATGAAAGACTTAGCAACAGAAACTCTTCTGGCAACACACTAAAGCAACTGCTAGCAAATGCTAGACTACAGGTAATTTCCTAGGAAAGCATAAAAAAACTCAGTGCGTCCCCTACAAACTCTCTGGGAACCATTATTTGACAATAAACAGCAGAAGAAAAGCACTGTCATGTAACCTTGCTGTTCCACATCCATAGGCTAAGAATATTTCTGGGAGTGCACCCTGGCCAGAAGGCAGGCAGCCCTTCCAGCACATATTATGAATCACAACCAGGTATCCCATCAGGTCATGCTGTTCTGAAGGAACAGTGCCAGTAAAGTCAGGGAGGAGGAGGGTCAAAAGTTTTCTAAGGGCTTTCAGTTGTAAGGTAGCTAATCCAAGAGTTAACAAGCTCTTAAACTATCCAACTCAGATTTTCTGATAGGAACATAAAGCTATGTTTTCAAATAACATCAGGCCAACATGTTTTGAGCAGCATCCTGAATTACCAGTATTTGCAATCCAGGGCTCTCCATCCTATAGCTTTTCTTGTGTCCCCAGACCCATGTGACTGCTGAGTTCATTACAGGGTCAGGGCCTCAATGAGCTTCTGGATTTTATGAGTTCTTTTTCACACAAAAGAAAACAGAACTGCCTGGTAGTTCCTCTATGAGACAAGGCGTCTGCACTTGTTTCTCCTGCTTCATATACCAGCAAAATAAGAGATCCTCAACAGCAAAAGTTAAGAAAGTAAGAGGCAAGGTGAGCACAGCATGCCAGTCTTAACAAACAACAAACAACTGTTTTAACAATCCTATTATCATAGACAGGACAGTATTTCTGAAATAAGAGCTGGTTCCTGTGTGACAATAGTGTGCTTGTCTATCATGTACAAACTTGAAAAATTTACAACCAAAAGTATCATTAAAAAGGAGTGAAAATTGACATGCACTTCAAGCACAAATCTCACACCTTCAAAATAGAGAAGAGGCAGATTGTCCACAATATCTAGAAGATTTTTTTTATCACCAGTATGTTCCACATGGGAAAGTCTCAGATACCATAGTAAAAAATGAACCAAAATAACCACAAAACACTTGAAAAATAAGCAATTACATGGAGAAAAGCTGTTATAAATGATCAGCTCTAAAGGAAATCAATGCAGAGCATTTAGATGGCAAATCTTTAAATGAATGCTTAAAACCAGCTTCTTTTCCTTTATCCTCTCTTTCTTCTCTGAAGCTGGCCTCATCACAAAAGCCAACATTTTTTTTAACTCCATAGTAACTAACTCTAGTCATCCCTGTCCAAGTTCTTAGGCTTAACAAGATGAGTATCTACCTAATGCCACGGTTTTGCAAACAGCAATAAATCAGAAGCAAGTTTTAAGTCCATTGTTTATTTGAAGAACCCTTATTATGAGGAAATATTTCTGAGAATATTTCCTTTTGTTCCTTTGTACTTCTCACTTGCTGATTGATAGCTTTCCCTATATTCTTCACCCATATGTATGTATCTCAAATGCTTTCATATAGTTTAAATACTTTATCATGATGATGCAGAACTTTGCTGGAACATTGAGAAATCTGGCTTGAACCTGACCTGCACTGGCAGCGGATCACAGCTTGCAGCAGCCCACATGAAATGAGCTGAATATCTCCGTCTGCTTCCAAGTGAACGAGGGCTGCTTTGGAGAACTCTACCCCAGATAACCCCCAAACTGACAGCCTGGGAAGGAAGTGAATGAACATGGGTGCTGAGTCACTTTTCACTTTCTTTGCTGTGAGCAGGTAACAAATCCACAGAAACCCATTTCGATACCCAGCAGCAAAACTTGTGAAAATACCCCTCCTTCTCTCATACCTTCCTCCTCCTCTCCCCAGCACACAAACTGTTACTGGTGTGATGGGGGACTGCATTGCACTTTTGGACCCAGGGACAGAGCACTTCCCTTTGCAAGACAGCTAAACGAAACCAAGAGCAGTTATGTACTCATCACCCACAGCCAGCAGCGCTTTGGGCCCCATCTGCTTGGGAATAAGCACCTGGAGACCAAAGGTGCCTCTGAGCCAAGGCTGGAAGAAGTCTGCGGCCTGGCACAAGAAAGGGAGGAATTGGGTTGGGATGTGTACTATGGCTTTGTGTACTTTTTGTACTGTGGATTTGTACTGGGAGTCTGTGGCTCTCAGTCAGAGGGCAGGAAGGAAGAGAGTGAAGTGCAGGAGCTGGAGCAGCCCACCCTGCGTGGGCTGCAGCAGAAGGGCTGGTGGAGCAGCAAGGAGCCTGCCTGCACACACACACAAGGGTGGCTGTCAGCTGCCTCATGCTGGGATGCTAAGGGTTATTTCTTGGATAGTATCCAGAACAAGTTTGAATAAAGCAAAGTTTAAAAAAAAAAAATTAATAAATACCAGTGGTAAACACTGTGCTATTCCAGAATGTGTTCTGGATTTTAAGCATTTTTGTTGAAAATTGAAATTTACTTTCCTTCTTTGGTCAAGTTTATTAAACAAACTTAGTGCTTTTTCCTTCTGAAATCACTTCAGTGATTCTGTTAATTCTAGAGAATACCAAAACTGAGAAAACTCCTTAGAATTAAGAAAAGAAAATTCATGAAACAGTGTTCGAATTAGCAATGAAGTTGCTTATTGCAGGATCTCTTAGAGACCCTAACAGTCTCTTTTTCAAAATATAAAGATTTAAAGCTGGGTAACAGTATGTTGGTTTTCCCCTTTTTGCCCTTTAGGTCTTTTTGGAACTACATTTGTAAGGATAAAGAAGTATTTTCTTTCAGTACTTTTAACAGTCTGATGTTTTATCTGAATTGGAAATTGCATTTCATTCCTGTTTTCTTTTTTTTCCCCAGCCTTTACTGTGGCTGCATCTGCTGAAACTGGGGGTGTAAGAGAGGGAGAAGTGTGATTTACACTGGTGGAGCTTACTGCTGAACTCACTGGTGTTGTGTGAGGTAAAGCTAAGCATATATATTTGCCTTATGACTAGGATGGAGTATGAGTATATGCCTCAAGATGGGGATTTTTCCATTAGCTATTTCGATCTGCTGATATTTTGTATCACTAGAGCATCCTCTCTTCAATTTTTATTTGTTCGGTTTTGGTTTTTGTTTGGACGACTTCCCCTCCCCTCCCACCCCCTGAACTTAAAGGTTCTTTATATATCATTCTGACAAATACAATTTTTCTATCTGACTATCTATATGGAGTTTTACTTTCATTTTTTCATTTTTCCCTGATGCTTCTGTTTCAAGTATTTGATTGTGGTTTTTTTCCACTTCTTCATTTTTGTTCCATTTTTAAATCCTCTCATTTAGGCTTCATTCTAATTCTTCCAACAGTAATACCTCACAGATCTTTTTCTTCCCAGTGCATATTTCCATCAGTTTTTCTCAGTAGATAGCACGTATGCTCTCTCCAGCTTCCAGAAATTAGCACTTTTATTCTTGATTTCCAAGTGACAATATAAGTGATTAATTCCATGCAATTATTTGTGATCACAGAGTTGAATAAAAAAGGGCTCTTACAAGCTAGATTTGTCTGTGAAACCTTTATGCTTAATATAAGCTCAACTCTTATCTGCTGCCATCCACCAGGCTATTGAAAGATGTGGGGAGGATGGAGAAAAGGATTTGGTAATGGTTCTCTTCAAAACAAAAGGTATCTTCCCAACCACTGAATTGCTGCTAATGGCACTGGCCCCTTCAAAACCAACCACACCTTATGCAGACAAGATGCCAGGCCAGGAACTTTGTGTGATCTATGAATTTATGGAGGTCCCCCCACCTCCAACTCCTTTCTAACTCTGATATTACTGAAGATTGTCCCTACTGAGAAAAAGAGATGGGTATTTATTTCTTTCAAAGTCTCAAATCAGACTTTCTCCTCTGTGTTTCACATTTCTCAAATCTATAGGGAAGCCAATAGCTCCAGGCTGATAACTTTATGCATTTATATTTTATGTCAATGAATGTAGGTTGGAAAGTGACAAAAACAGAGCTCTGAAAATCAGCTTCTTCTACCGAATGCAAGTAATTCATAACGACAAAAAGCTCTTTTAGTCCTTTCTGGGACTTTCAGGGTTGCATTTATTGGGGAGCTCTTCAGTCACTCTGGGAACAGGACTTCTGAAAATATACTAAAAAATTGGCTGCTAGAGTTGTTTAGGAGAACAAGAGGTTCTCAGACTTCTGAAATTTTAGATTAGAAGAATCATGTGTATCTCCATGGCTACCAGATCAGTTCATGAGCATCTTGGCAGATTTCTGGTAGCCATTTTGGAAGGTCTCATAGACAAACTGCTTAATGAGAAGACTATTGTGGCCATGCAGGCTTGCTGGGGAGACCAAGAGAGCTTGGACCAATGACCCCATCTGTGGTCCTTTCCAACCTTAACCATTCTGAAGGCTGTAAATATTTGACCATGAGTTAGAAGGGAGAACATGTTACTGTACCACCTTGTTATTTGATCCTGTTAAACTTGCTGGTGTCAGGGCTAGAGAGCAATAGTGTGGTTGGTTTAGTGTCTTGGGATCTGGCGATCACAGGTCTGTCTACAGTTCTATGAAACCTCTCTAGCATGCAGGTATCTCATTATGGGAGGAGAAGTGATGGTGCCACTGAAGGGAAGGCTTCAAGTGTTGTGTCTGCTTCCAGAAGCATCTTTGGATGTTTAAAGAGGCTCACAGGACACAAAAGGAGAGTGTTTTCAGAAGGCTCAGCACTTGGGTATGCCATCTGTACCTTCAGCGCATCTTGGGTGCTCCATGCTGCACATAAAAGACAAACTACTTGCAAAGGGGATGGAGAGAGAGAAACAAATACTATCTTAAAGACATTCTAAAATACACTGACAGTCAGCCTACAAGCAACAGATGTACAATACAGCACTTTTCAGGTAGGGCATCCTGAGCTCTTGGAGGTTGGTTCTTAATCTGGTGAACAACTGCAGATGAACATTCACTTACATGTCTTGGTCTTTGAAAAATGGGAGTTAAAATACTTATCCAGGCTCCCAGCTGATGTCTGGTAACAGAGAACCCACACTTACTAACTTCAATGGCAGATTGTCTCTAGTTTAGCTACAGTGATTTGAGATTTTACTGTTCCAGCAGCTGCACTGTTTGAGAAGTGACAAAACGGGATGTGTGACCACTCCTTGGGCCACAGCTATGTTTATCAATTTAAATTATTAAATATGCTGTGCTGTGTTGAACAGCCAAGGTAAGGGTAAAGAAGGTGGAAAGAGACATACCAGGACATCCACACCCACTGTTACCAGATTCTTCCATTACAGAGTGAGAGATGTGAGCTGGTAGTGGAGGGTAAGGTCACTAAGAGACATTATTGCCTCAAACCACTGCAGCAAGGTTTGGTCTCCAGCTGCCAGAATTTGTGGTTTAGTTAAAAACTGGACTTGGTCTGGTTGAGTTAATCTGAACTGACAATAACTCCAGCTCTCAAGGTGTTACTGATATATACAGTAATGCCAATAAGTACTGTGGTATCATGCAAGTATATATCAACCAGATAAAACCTGTGTTCTAATATATATTTCAATAAGCAATTAGGAAAAAAGTTATCTTGCACTGTGATACCACTTTTAGGTTTATTTCCACAGCCATCTTGTTCCTGAGGGTAAATCATGGTGCTGATGAAATAGAACAGGGAAGAGTTTACCTACCTAGGGTTTACAGATCCAGAGTTTCAGATGAATTATTAAACTTGTATTTCCACTTTGGAAAGTTCAGTTATCAGGTAAAACTTATGTATATATTAAGTAGTTAATTTTCACTATCCTGTGTAGTAGTCTTAGCCACGACTTCCTTAAGTGAGGAGGTCATTGAATACAGCTTTCCTATACTTTAAATGTTGGAATAATTTTATTCACTGACCTGTGTGTGATCAGTGTGTCTGACAAGCAACTGACTCATCAGCAGCCATGGCTTAAGCAGCTGTTGCTCCCTATATTATGCTGTGCATGTCTTTATGTGGCTATTCAGCAAGTGAGAACTTGTCTTACAGAGTAATAACCCCTTAGTACTTTGTGGCCTATTTGTATTTCCTGGGTTATTTTTCAGGTTGTTTGTCATTTCCCTGGTGTGGTTCATTGCACGATTTCATAAATTCTTAAGTGCTATAGCTCTGAATGTCCAAACCAAAGACAATTTAAATGGCTTCATCAGGATGCTTAAGTGCCTCTTCCTGTTAAGTCTCCTTTATCTGCGGTACCTATTAGAATCAGTTTGGCATGTTGTGGTTTTCCCTGCTCCTTAGGGCTGTGCATGTGATAACTGCTTGTCTTTTAGTCCCCCAAGGCTAATGTCCTTACTATGTTTTCCTTTGCAAACACTCACCTCTGCCTTGCTGCTCCCACCTAGCCATTTCACTCCAACAATCCTAATGAGGTAAGATAATAAAGCTACAGTTATTTGGAAATGATGAGCAATGCACTCTGTTGAAGGGATGCAATTTCTTTTCAGAGCACAAAAAAGGATTATATGTCCCAAACCATTGTGGTGTTGTTTTGGTATTTTTTATCCCCTCAGCTCGGTCAGTTAGTCTAATAAATGATGATGCTTCTTTTTCCAAGCCCTGCTTTTGCTTCCTTGGTGCACCTCCATGTGAATGGAGCATGACTGGAAAATAGTCCAGCAGCCATCTGAGCTGGGAGAAGGCAAGCCAGTGAGGGAACAAAAGCCTCTTCTTGGAGGATTGTGCCCAAATTGTCAGGCTGCTACTTGGTGGCAGGTCTGTGTTTCCTCAGCCTCTGTCAGTTGTTCTTACACTGTCCTTTCTGCTCCACTAGCCCAGCTCACAACCTGGTAACCACAACCACAAAAAAAGCATATTTTCTAGCTGAATCGGTTTTCTCCTCAGATCCTTTAATGGCCCTCCCATGGGTCATGGCAGAGAAGGTGATACAAAAGGAGGTGATGCCTCTGCTTGTCCTGGCACGGTGCCACGAAAACTCACCAATCCAAAGTATTTGTTACTGCTCTTAGTTTGAGTTACTGTGTCTAAATGGTGCACTAGACAAACACTTCCTATTTCTAGATTTATGCCATATCTAAATAGTTGCACTGGCAAAATTTACAAGTGGAGGAGTGGTTTTGATAGCTTATTTTCTCAGCTCCCTAGAATGAAGAATACAGCAAAATGTCAACTCTTTCTGGTAAAATTGGCTGAACTTCAGCTTTTGACAGTCTAACAGTCTATTGTGGTATGAATATTTTACATTTATAGCCAACATGCAAAGACTCTGAGGACAAATTAGATTTTCATTAATACAGCTATATATCTTCTTGCCACAGTGCATCAAAGTTCTCTATCCCTCCTGAGGGAATCAAATAGGATTTCAATTTCTTCCTTATTCTGAAGGTATAGAAAATGTTTCTGGGATGTGTCTTGGTTCTGTTTCTTTTTTCTCCCTCTTAAAATAGCAAAGTATATTTTTATTTCAAAGCAACTTTCATTTTACAATAGTAAGTCTGTATAGGAAGTCTACATAACATACTCTGTACAATATCTCTAGCTAGATCAGAGTTAAGTTTATTTAAATATGGAAATACATTTGATATCTGTGAAGTTAAAGCTTATATTTAAGTAATAAATGTAATTCATGAACCTGGAAAAACAAGCTAGCCATGCAAGTAGTGTTTTGCATAAAAAAACACTGAGATGAATGAGAATTGAGATGATGCTTATGCTATAACGCTAGGCTTAATCCTGTGCCATTTGTGTTACTGGAGATGAATAAATTGTGAATTAAGATTAGTCCCCCAGACCTTAACGTTATTCCCACTGAAATTCTGAAGTTAACCTGAGCAGGTAGCGGGGTCAGACTTGTAAAGTAAAATCCTGAACATGATAATGGGACTTGTTATGGAAAATTATTTTCTCCCTTACTATCCTACTGTGGATTTAAAGAGATAGCGTTACATTAATTATCCAAACATTATCTTCACATTCTAGATTTTTTTAAATAAATGAAGATTTGCATTCTGAAGAAAGTAGAATAATCAGAATTGCTTAAATTTTCTACACCCAGGTTCACTTTGGCTTTGATTATTACTCACTTAGTGAGCACAGCAGCATTTTTATGCCCAAATAATCTTGACAGGTGATAGAAAAGGAAGTAGTTCTGCTAATTATGAGCTAGGAAGATTTTTCTAAGTATTAAAAAGTACTATATCAGGCTTCAGCTGATTAAGGGCCATATATGATCATTCAGATATATAACCTTTAGCTCCTTCTCTCATCCCAAGGTTAACTACTTTTGTGTCATGGTTGGCAGCTTTGTGAAATGCACTTTTGGCTTATTTATATCCGCTATGGCCTTTATACTCTTAAATTGCATGTTATGATATAGCAAAAAAAAAAGTAAGATTTTTTTTTAAAGGTTAGCTTCACAATATTGGTAACATAACTATAATTCCAGTATTCAACAGTTCCATTCAATTACAATTGTCCAAATGTTAGTCTGAAACATTGAATTTGTGTTTTCCTCAAGAATCTCTACTTTTAAACAGCTTTAATCAGGGGGGCTCCCTTAAATATTAATTATCAAGTAATGTTTTACTTTTTTAAGAACAGCAAAATTAACCTTCTGGGATATGTCAAAACCTGACTCTTTGAGATCCTTTCTTCTAATGAAGCTTAAAGCAGGTGCTCAGTGGAGAACCACACAAATTACTATCTTAAATACTCTGTCTCTTGACCTCCTACGAATTGTTTGTGACTCAAAGATCTGCTGAGCTAGGGATGTTGTAAAGTATTTCCATGTCTTCAGTACCACTCCCAGGTGTTTCTTCTTTTCTTTGTAAGTGTGAAAAGTCAGTGATTTGATAGTATGTTATTGGGGATTTTTTTGGCATGGCATTAAAACATGGAAAGAACTTTCCCAAAAGAACAGAGGAGGGAAGAATGGAGTTTTAATGGCATTGATGTTCCCAACTTCATTGCTTTTGCTTCTTGCAAGAGCAATTCCACTGGCATTGTCTCAGTACTCTGGAAGTCCTTCATTTCCACATTTCAGGCTGCTGGCTGACACATTCTAGGCTCCAGAGGAAGGTCTTGGAGATGGAATGCAAGGTCTTCATCTAAGAAAGCAGGCTTTCTTTACCAGTACGGGGCCCTTGAGCTTGGCTCGGCATTCAGTGGCGAGCCCCTGCTGCCTGTGGAGCATGGGGAGAAGTGCTCATGGCAACCCATGTTGCTAGGCAGATGGATGATGGTGTTTTGTTCCTGCTACCGTGTTCTTGGGGATCCTGGCTTCACTTCCAGATATAATTAATGGTAATAAAGTCTGAAGGTTAAAATATATGGATCTCTAGGGCCATTTCTGTGCCTGGGTAGGATGTGGAACACTATCCTGGCACTTGCATATAAAAGAAAGAACTTTTTTTCTGCTGCAGCTCTTGAGGCATAGTCCCAGAGGCCGAGCACTGCCAGCAGCTCCTTGACATTGAAGAATATTGCTGCAGTAAAGAAATGCTTCCTTTTTCCTAGCAATGCATTTTTAATATATGTTCAGTCACTTTTCCTCAAATGCAGCTTTGTTGATGCTGGACAGGAGGAGCTAAAGATCCATAGAATTGTAGCTTCACATGAGCAGTAAGAGATATTTGCCAGGACAGTTCCAAAGTCATCCCATGGACTAAGAAGTGTTTGAGATGCTGCGATAATCAGCAGCCTTCAAACTTGATTTTCCCCCTTTGTTCCTTCAGTGTTTTACTTAGGGACTCAGACCGCCACTGAGCTTTTTCCCTCCAAAAGAACATCTCACCCTTCAATTGCAGCGTCCAACTTCCTGGATGTGCTGATTGAGATGCTTGTCAGATCCTTTTCTGAGTTTCTTAATAGGGCAGAACACTATTCACTTTTTCATGGATTGCATTTTTACTACCTCTGTGACTCATATTTGCTCTCAGTGAATGGCAGAGCCAGCACAAGGTAGAAGGAAGCTATGCAGCCAGCAGGAGGGAAGGAAGGGCAAGACTTGGATCTGTCCCTTTCAGCACTGGTGAACTCCATATGTGTCAAGGAATCATACGCTGACGTTTTATTTAAGAGGTCAGATTTTGGCTTCTAGGTTTATTACTTGTATAAAAAGTAAAGGAAATCCCTTGCCAATTTATGTACTTTTTGCTGCTCTGTAGGTGAGAACATGAAGAATTTTTTTTTTTTGAAAGAAAGCACAATTATGATAGATAAGGTTAACATAAATATACCAGCAGCCCAGAAGAGGTCAGTGGTAGAGGAAATAATGGAGGGCATGCCTGTATATCTGTCTCTGCCCACTCTGTTAGGCTTCTCTTCATCTAGTCCAAGCATAGGATCAAAGCCTGCAGTTACAAAGAGAACAAGCCAGAGGAGAAGCTGTCTTCCCCTCCTACACATGAAAGAATGAGGTAGCTGCTCTCAAGTGCAATTTACCTAAATTCTGTAGGGAAAGGTACAGTACAGGCAAGGAAAAATGGAGTATTTTTCTCATTTTTATCTGGTTACTGTGTATCATTTGGGTGAACAGCTAATAGTTAGATAATGCTCTGTTTTGAAGAGTCTGTTTCTGAGTCACTGAAATCAGCTGCAGATCCCAGAGAAGGAGTGGAATGAAGGTACACTTGGGTCATTCATGTCACATTGGTGAAAAAGGCTACAGTGACATGAAAACGCCTGCTGAGCAGCACAGCTGTACCCCTTCAGCTGCAGAGGAGCTATAGGTAGGAATCCTGTCACAGAATCATCGTTATCCACCTCCTTTCTCTGTGAAGGACAAATGAATGTGCTTCTTTGAGCCTTCGGTTACATGGTCCCCAAGGACCCACAGAGGGAGTCCTGTAGTGAAGGTCTTTGGCAAATGTTTGGAGCAAAGATATGTTGAGATGCTTGCAGCCCTGAAGCCATAGGGGGACACAGCTTTGTAGGATGTTATTATACCTCCTTGAACTGCTCTCTCTTATGTCACTTCTCCCATTTTAGACCTGGTTTTTATTGCTGAATAACATTTCTGAACATATGCATGGAAAATATGCAAAATGTGTGATAGGACCTTGATAGCTGAGAAGAATGTATGTGATGAAATTAGGAGTGGAGGTAAAGGAACCTTATGTCTGTGAGACTTCAGTGGATTCACGCTTTATATCAATAATGCTGGATTCTTCCATAATTTTCCTGAGATATTTTCTGACATTTTTAAAATGAAAAATCACAATTTTAAAAGGGTATGTTCTCTTCAGAGGAGCTCTGTAAAGATCTTGCATGCAGCAGCTGATATTTCAAGCTGTTGAATTAGTAGTTCTGGGTTTCCTTTTGTACTTGTCTGTGCCAAAATGTGATTAGTTGTTTCAGCCCACTCATACCCTTGGTTTGAGATATCTGTGCATTAAGTTAAAAGGGAAACAGCTATATGGTTCAGGTCCAATATCTGATCTGCATTATAATTGTTAACATTTTTTTTTCCCTACACAGATTTTTCGAGATACATTGCCAGGAAATTTTAAAGCACTGAGTTCTCATTTTGAAGTGCTTTCTCATTCATATTTTGTTCTGCTCCTGGAAACAGGCAAGACACCAACGCCCAATGTGTTAGGAATTGGGAGAATAAGGATGCTTGGCTGCAAGCTACTGGAAGCAAAAGGAAACTCCAGGCTAGAGCAGACAATGCAAATGAAGCACTTTGATTTACACTAATTGTTCTGAGTTAATTTCAACAACGGGGCAGGACAGTGCAAAATGCTGTTTGCTGAAATTTCTATGAGCTCTGAGTCACTGAAGATTCTGCAGCTAGGCTAAAGTTATCAAACTTAACAAGTTTGAGATGAACATCCAGGATTTGAGCAAGGCCTTTACATCCACATAACAACACTTTCCCCAAGGAGCTATTCTAGCAGCTCACTAGGGCCAGGACACAGATGTTGTGGTGTAAATGACACGTCATAGCTGTGGCATCCTTCACGATTTCCCCTTTCTTCATCAGCATTTGCACACTGCTTTTCTTACCATCCCTCTTGGAGGAAACAAAGATTAGTGCCTGTCAAATAGGAAGGGGTTGTGAGGAAAAAAAAGTGCAAGCCCTGGAGAAATTGCTGGGAAGATGTTAAAGGTGGACACCCAAGTGGAGTTACTGTCTTATCATGTCACAGTTGCACTGACTCACTTCCATGCAAAGTCTACTCTAAACACGCAATAATTTCAATAAATATGCACAACAAGCAGTATTTATTTTAAAACTAAAAGTTGTTCATATTTTGGTCATGGATTTATCATGAAAACCCAAATAACTAGAACAGGATTTTTTTGAGCTTTTTTTAGGGACATATAAGTAAATACTTGGAATTAGCGTAGTATTTGTAGGAGAGCTGTAATTGACCTATTATGAATGATCTGGAAAATAATATAAGAAATCTAATGATGGGCACAGTATTCAAGAACATGAAAATCTACATTTAGGGTAAGGGACGGAAGAGATAAGAGGTGTCCATCTTTGCCAAAACAATGTATTTTGCACTTTTCTCCAGTTTCAAATATGTGGCTGACCGACCACCATAGACCTACAATCAGGAAAGACAAGTTTTCTGTGTGGAGGGGTTAAGGGAATAAGAAATAGGACCCCTGTAAGACTGAAAGATAAAGGCTTTTTCTTCTGCTGCTGCATCCTCTAGATTCATCTGCCGTGCTGTTCTCACCAAAATTTCTGTCAGCAATTTCAGAGGAAACAGATCTGTACTCTTCTTGTAGTCAAATATGTAGTTTGAAATATTTAGTTACTTTGATAAACTGCTCAAGTCAGTAGATAACCTTCCAGAGGGATCAGCTTTGTTAGAGAGCATAAACAGCTGTTTCCCCAACAGAGTAAAGATGTATTCTCTTGGGTGTCTATTATACCCTCTTTACTCTGAGCCATGTTCAATAAAAAAAGCAAAAATAAGTGGCTGAAAGGCAAATAGCAAATGTTAATATTTTATAAAAAAGGGATTTTTTTTTTAATCAAAGAATCCCTGTTTGTGCTCCATGCGTTTTTTGAAATTTCAGGCTTCCATGAATACTGAGAACATCATTAACTGTTTGTTTGAGAGGTGGAATTGAGTGTGTGAGGAGGAGTCATCCACGCGGGCTTTGCAAAACTGAACATCTGACAAACAAGCCCCTGCTGTAGTGAGGACAAGGTTTTTTTAGTCCTAGGGATTTAATAAATATTTATTTTCTAGGAATATATGGTTGCGACTTGCCAGAATACGAATATTTGTATGTTTTGCTACTTTCACAGTGGTTTTAGAGTCAGAAGAATCAGGCATCGCAAGCCTGTCTGCTAAAACACACAGCTTAATTTAAACCGCACCATTTTATTTAATATCACTAAGACCGAATATTTTAGCTGTTTTGGCGTGATGGCATCTAGAATAAAATGTTCTTTCACTTTCTAAAGCTCAGACAAATGGAAATCTCCACGATTGCTGGGGAAAGCTGTATTTTTAAGAGAAGTTGAGTCCTTTTGAGCGGCAGGTTGAAGGGCTCACTCGATCCCTGCCTGGAAGGGCGGTGGGGTGCAGTGGGGGCCGTACAAGGGGCTCGGGCGCCTTTTCCGCTCCTCCAGCACAGCGCGGAGCGAGGCCGGCACCCGCGGGTGTGACGAGAGGGCCCGAGCAGGCCCGCGTCGCCATGGCGACAGCACGGCGCTGCGGCCATGGCGGAGAAGGAGGAGACGGCCGAGGAGAAGGCCGAGGAGAAGACCGAGGGTAAGGCCGGGGCCGGGGCTCCCCGCCCGGCGGAGTGTGCGGACGGGCCGGGGGCCGGGCGCCACCGAGTGAGGCCCGCCCGCCTCAGGCCTCGGGCGGCGGGAGGGGCGGCGGCTGCGCGGGCAGCCTTGGCCGAGGCTGGTGCGGCGGTGGCGCACGGACACGCAGCGGGGGACACATACACAAGGATATACATACATAAGTGCATACATACATACATACATATATATACACACACGTGTGTGTGTGTGTGTGTTGCGGTGTGTGAGGGGGAGAGGCAGGCACTGCTATCTTTCCTCTGGTGCCCAGTGACAGGATCCGAGGCAATGGCCTGAAGTTGTGCCAGGGCAGGTTTAGGTTGGATATCAGAAAAATGTGCTTCACCCAGAGAGTGGCTGGGCACTGGAACAGCTCCCCAGGGAAGTGGTCACAGCACCAAGCCTGACAGAGCTCAAGAAGTGCTTGAACCATGCTCTCAGGCACTTGGATCCTCTTGGTGTGATCCTGTGCAAGGCCAGGAGTTGGACTCAATGATCCTCGTCCCTCCCTGCTCAGCTCATGCTGTGGTTTTAGATATGTGTGTGCATATATCTGAGCGTGCACATGTGTGCATGGATGTGTGTAAGTAGGCCCATATATATGAAAGCACACACGTGCGTATTGACACGCATAGAAATACACGTCTGACTTCCCATCCCATTCAGGGTGGCCACACCTCTGCCTCCACCTCAGGGCAGGGGGCTGCTCTGCACCACTCCCTGCCACAGGGGATGCCACCGGCTGCCTGTTGGTGCTGGCAGCCTTCTGGCGGTGTTGCTGCCACACAGGGTGTGCCCAGGCTGGATGGTGACAAGGCTGACCCCTTTGTCATGGCATGGGGTGGCTGCCAGAGCAGCTGGGATGGCTGAACCTGCTGCTGGCTGGTTGTGGCCCCTCGCAGTTGTTTCTGGATGCATTGCACTCTCTCTGCCAGAAAAAAGTAATCTGTGATGCTGATAGCACCATGACTTATTTTTAGAGGCCACTGTGTTCTACTTTAGGGAATGTTGCCAGAGATTCTATTTTATAGGCTAAAGGTAATTCCTTCTTCAAGGATATTCAAGGATCATTTCAAGGAAAACATATTTTCTGTAAAACCCACAATATTGTGACTTAGGAAATCCATCCTTTCTGTAAGTAAACTTGTGTGTGTTGCAATAGTTTGCAAACTCTGAACATTGTCATTGAAATAATATAATCAATGGATTATTTAATATGTTTTAGGAAACAATGCATGCCACAGAAAAGTGTTGTATAAATGGTTGCTGTGGATGGTGCTAAGTGACTGATTTGATTTTGGTAGAAGTATTTCTAGTTGCACTTTGCAACATAGATATCTTGAAGAAATTGAACAACAAGACATAGCTTCCTTGAGGACTGCTCTTAAAGTGTTTTTTTCTTGTATTTGTTTTAACTTTTCTTTAGTCTTGTAGAAGCCTGTCTTTTGCATCTTTCTAGTGGTGCAAATGAAGCTGAGGCACAGTACTGGCAGAGGCAGATAGAAATTATAGGATAGTAGCTTGGAAGTCTGCTGAACCATCTGAGATGAGGGAAGTAGTAGTGGGAAGCCGGGCTCCACACATTTTGGGTACCCATATGTTTAATATTGAGATTTTGTGCCATTTTGTCAAGCCACAGCCAGAAACTCTTGGAGAACGAAGGTCATGGGTTTTTGATTGCTTGATTAAGGATTTTTAATTTTTTTTTTTTTTTTTTTTTTTGTAGTTTAAAAATGAGAATACTTTGTAAGAAGTTTAATTATTGTATTACTGAAGACAGACTCTCTTGGGGTTTTTTTAATGCTTCATGTTTTTTAACATCCTACAAAACGCTATTCCCAGTAGAGCATCAGATGTCACCTTCTAGAGGAGAATTGTAGTGTCATCATGAATGACCTTGACCCATAAAATCCTTGACCCATAAACTCCATCCAACTGGCCCGACCACTGGATCATGGAAAGTGGCATACTGGACTTTAATTTCTTATCTGTAGAATGAGGACAATAACTCATCACACACGGACGGTAACTTTTGTCATTCACGAGAATCCCAGCCTGTTGTTAGGCAAACCAGTTGCTTATTGCCCTGTAAAGGTGCCTCATTACTGTAAACACGGCTGAGGAGAGCTAACAGTCAGTGTCTCATTACCAGAAACAATCCCTTAGGATTAAGTCACTTACACCACTTCAGAGTTGCTATTAGCCTTCCTGCTGATAGCAGTTAGCGGGTTAATTAGGATTTCCGATTCTGGATTCACGCATCGCATCGATTGTGCTTTCCTCCAGCAAGTACTCCACATCTACACAAGCTGCAGGTTTAACTTTATTATGCTTGAAAGTAATAGCATTAGTTGTATTGTCAAATAATTAGTCCTTAGGGTATTCCTGTCGGTGCTTTGCAGAGCTGCAATTCCACCAGCTTTCCTGGAAAGGTTTCCCTTAGGTCCCATTATTTCCAAGTTCTGTCTTCTTCAAAGCTGAAATGCCTGCTTAAATGTTTTACAGAGATGCATGATGTACACAAGGAAAAACAGTGAAAGGCCAAATCCTGCTACTTCTTTTCCATGTTACTTACATGAGTATTACCCTCTAGCTTATGCAAATGTTGCGAATAAAATCTTAGTGGGACCATGCCCATACTGTACTTGTTTTATGTCTGAATTTATGTCCCTACATTTGTGCTTTCAATGATGTTTAATGTTTTTTCTTCACACCCATCTGATTACGCTAGAATATTTGTTTAATCTTTTACTTTTGTACATTTGTCCCTATCTTCCCTCCTATCATTCTGTTTCTTTCCCCTTTTCTGCTACTTAATTCAGATTGTCTGTTCTTCCATTTGCTCTCAGATACTGTCTTTGTAATTTGACATAACGTGTCAGATTTTCTAAGTTTTAATACCTCTGATCTCAATACTGATGTTGCTAGAACCTGAAAGCAAAATGTCAGACTGGTAGTGCCTCAAGTAGTACTAGACTGAAGACAAATTATTCTCCATCTGGGATTTAAGAAATCACATGAAAGTACATAAAGGAGAAAGCGCTCCGTGTTCCTGCATCATTATGGAAATGTTATGTAATTGATCAGTATTAGAGTTTTTCAAAGACCATATTCTTTGTGTCAGATAGTGCATATTTAAAATGCAATTAATAAGTCATGAATTTTAATCCAAAGGGAAGTATATTGAATAGTCTGAGCTGCTGCTTCATCCACTTACACCTGTATGGAACCAAATAACTAGTTGGGGTTAACAAGTGTGCCCAGAAAGTTGCTGGATCCTGCTGTGAAGACCTATGGAGAGTAACTGTTTGGCAACGATGGTTTTCTCTGGTAAGTGATTAGTACTTGTTCTGGGTAGCAATTAGTAATCAGGCCTCACAAAACCTCTTCGCACCACGGATGAAGACACACCGTCATGTGGATCTTGGGAAACAGTTTTCTCTCCTATTTTGGTATGTAAATAACAGTGTGTTCAGTCATACACTAATGTCTGCTCTTTGCCTGCCCCAGTTTGGTGTCTGGCATGCTGGTGAAATCAGAGATACTGGAGATAGCATTTGGGGAGAACTAGTTACGCATTCAACTGCTACCCTCTTCCAAAGAAGCAGAGTTACGCCTGTATCACCTGCCCTGCTGAATCTTCTCGTGTCTGGAAGGAGGATCTAAACCTTCCCTGTCCACATCACCTCACCTGGCTTTGCCTGCCTTTTGTATTGCTAGAGATACTGAAAATGTGCTCTCACTGCTCATTCTGTTTTAATGGTTTGAATCAAAGCTGAGAGAGCCTTGTAGCTGCCGTGAGCACTGTAGGCAGTCATAACCATTAATTCTGCTTGGAGCACACTTAATTAACATGAGAGTTTCAAACCTGACACAGAAAAGCACTTAAGCTGTGCATGACTTTGGGGAATCCTACTAAAAGGGATAACATGATGCACATGATGTTGAAGCACGTGAGTTCTTTTAAGAACTTGTTGTAGTGAGGATTTTAAAATGTATTTTTGATAGTTCCAGAAATGAGCACCAGCATTTGAAAGGTACAGAAGCTCTGCATTAAACACAATAAACCTTCAGGCTAAAGTAGTTCATCAGACAAATTATCTCTAATTTAAAAAGTGGCAGTGTTTAATTTATGGGAAAAAATACAAAATTAGTATGAGCTGTTAAAAATAAGTAGCTTTCACAGGACTCAAGCAAGCAGTATTTCAGCTCTAGCAGAAAATCTGAATATATGAGATCACTTAGAAAATCAGTGCACAGTTTTATCACAGTGGAATTTATAGATGAACACTTTGAATATTTTTATGTCCTCTTGTTGACATTGATGTAAGAAATTACATGAGGAGAAAAGTTTATAGTCTTTATTAGGCTGTAATGCAGTTTAACATGCACCCTGACATCAATCTGATTTATGTTTTAATATCTGTATTTATTTAAGAGCAAAACAAGAAATAAATTATGTCCATCTCCCATGACAAACACAGGTTGTAGATCTGATCCTGTTGGCTAAAATCCTGCAGCAGAAATTGATCTCAAATGGATGTAGAATAGGTAATTGCAGATTGACAGGTTTCTTGTTTCCATGGTGCATAAAATGGCAGAAATTTTTCAGTTTATCTCTACTTCTAGCTGATTTATTGCATAAAAAAATTGGATGGTGGGTAAAGAAAGGCTTTAAACTTTTTTACCTTTTCAACAATGCCAGCCAGTGAGCTCAAGAACTCCCACAAATTATCTTTCCAACAATAGTTAACATGTTATTAAGAATTTCCATGTCTACATACTAATTACTCTGAGATCTGAGGGGTTGGAAGGTTTTTTCCAGTTTAGCAGTACCTGTATTTTGTGCGAACAGATACTGCTTTGTTGCTATTGGCAATAAAATGTGTTGGGCAAAAGATTGTGGAAGGAAAATGGTCTTTTGGATAACAGAAATGTAACATGAACCTGTTGGCACAGCCAGTGTTTAGTCCCCAGCTGGGAGGTGGCCATGCAGACAAGGGTGTTGGTCACACCATTGCTTTGCCCTGGCCGAATCCCACCATGGGCTCCAGCTGTGCTGCTGTTTTCTGCCTTGAGATAATGGCTGAGGTGGGGGAAGAAGCTTAAAATAGCTCCTACACATCCTGTGAGGTATCCTGAGGGAAGCAGCAGCTGCAGCAGTGATGTCCTAGCTCAGGCTGTGCAGAGGTTGGCCTTGTTCTCAGCATGGCAGTGACGTGGGGAGCGAATGGAACAGTCAGTGATGGGGCTTGGAGTGCTGCAGAGGTGGCCAGAGAAGTGGAGCTTGCAGATACCCAGTGGGAAGGTAAAAACTACTGGCACAGGGAGGGGCTGGACGTCCCAAACCAACCTCAGCACTACGTGCTACCTGAAGGGTCTCTGCAATATTTTTGTAAACAACCTTAAATTGTCAATGCCCATCTTTAAGAAAATACAGACTCCCACCTTTTTGGAAATGTGTTGTCTTTGCTGTTCAGTATTGCACAGGTGTGGGTAGGATATGACAGCCTCATGAATGTGAGATTGGAAGGGGTTTTCTTGAGTCCAGCCTAGGGGTGTATAGAATCATAACCTTCAAAAGCTTTCCAAGCACTGTCTTAAAAATGGTAAGGATTATTGTGTCACTGGTGTAAGCTCACAGGAGGTTCTGGACCGGTATTGCTGATGTCCAGGAAAATTAGAAATAAATTCTGAAGTTCATTTTCGAACAGCTTGTATACTTCTTTTCCAAGTTAGCCAGGTTTTTCCTTTAGCTTAGCCTGCCTGAAATGATGAATGCCAGAAATGTCTTACACCCCATTGATGTTAAATGTATATGTCAGTTGTCAGCTGAGATGCTGTTCAAATTCAGAATGTTACTCTTAGGTAAACAAAAAGAACATTGGAGGTTTGTATTCATTCATGGTATGTAAAGAAAGTGATTTAGCACTGTAAGTGATACTTTCAAGGCAGCGCCTTAAAAACCAAGCAGCTGCAGCAGCAAACCCCTGTAATCTCTTGCCATTTTGTTTCAATCTAACAGTCTTCCTTTGCTTGGGCAAGGACAGAGTACTGCAGATAGAATTGCAACCAGTCTAGAAACTATTTTTTAACCCATTTAAGACACCAAATTGAAGGGTTTCTGATATATTACATAATAAAAGCCTGCATTAAGTCTTACTTAAACCCTTCATTCTGCCATTATGTTGCAGATTCAAAAGAAGAACATTTACATACTGTTCTGTTCTAGCGGAAATACTGTGGTACTGCAGTTAAACTTCATAATGTCTTATGTTTAAAATAAATTACTTCTCAGAGCTCTCATATCCAGTTGATTCTGGTGCCTGGTTCTGGATCACTTGAGCAATCACTGTTGTGCAGAGGCAGTTCAGAAGGAATATTCTATTTACGAGACATTTGCTGCTGCCACACGTGCAATCAGGTGTGCATTGTCAGTGACAAGTGACGTGGTGCCCTGTTGGGACTGTCCCGCATCCTTGGCAGAGCGAGCTGCTTTTGTGGGTCCCACAGCAGCGTGTGCATTGCTGCATTTTGGTGAAACTTGGTGTGGTGCATATGTGAGTGTCAGGGTTGTCCTTTGCAGCTCTGCCGTCTGCTTGCGGGGCCAGCCCTGTGGAGAGCGCAGGAGAAATGGAGGCAGATGACAGATGCCTTGTGTGGCCACGCAGCACAGCAGCAGGCCTGCGTTCTGCCGGTGTCACAGCCTGTGTAAGCTGTTCTTCTTCAGCTGCAGCTGGAGATACAGCAAGGCTCAGCATCACCAGGAGAGCTATATATCCTCGCAGGGCAGGTTGCTGTTGGGGATGAAAGAGGATGTAAGCATAGGCTAGACACAGCCCTTTCATTATATCCCAGGTGTGGCTGAGATGAGGGATATAGAACAAATTGCAATGAGATTACTGTTTTTGCTGGCTCTGAGCTGCCACAAGAGTGCTGGCTGGTGCAACTGCCAGAGTTGTGATTTCAGGGATGTGCAAGACATTCTTAATAGAGATTTATGCTGAGTTTATCTCTGCCTTGTGAAAAGGGACACTGCATGCAGCTGGTATTGACCTTAAAAAAGGGATCACTGTTATTCTTTGCAGGCTAACTAATGTTAAGCGCTGACATTTCTTTCACTTTACTGAAGGAAGGGTAACATCATGAAGTAAAGATAATTATTGCATATTACTTATGAATCACATGTGTGCAGAAAGCAATCCAGATCTATGCATAGACTGGACTTCCTTGCTTTCTTTGGATGACTGGAGGCACATCTCCACATCATCTACTCCACATCTCTTCAAGAGAAGGTGTTTTGTATTAAAAGGAAAGGATTTCCCCCATCATTCTGCAAGTTAGTGTGACAAAGCATGTTGTTTCACTGCCCTCAGTGTTGGCTGCAGGCAATAGCAAGTGTTTGGCAACTTGTCTATGGACACCGTGTATCGGGAGAGCTTTGCTGTTAGAGCTGGACCTGTGCAAATGACTCCAGGCTTTGTGAAGTCAGACTTAGCCACTAGTTGACTAGCTGCAAAATGATGCTGTGGTTTGCTGGCTGAAATTCAGGTCATAATTGAGACCATTTAGGTCCAATTTGGATACATGATTCTTCTTAAGAGTCCTTATTGCATGCTGCTTCCCAAGTCATAATCTGCAACTGTTGTGAAGCCTGTGAAACAAGCAGTGTGGCTATGGCTGACTGCTTGGGACAGGCAGGGCCAGGTCCTGAGAGCTGTAATGGAACATTTCATGGCTATGCCTCTATTGTTGCTTTAAAAATGTTGCAGCTACTTCTGTCATAAAATGTTTGACAGCTTATCAAATGAAAATGTGTGTCGCTGTAATCCAGGAGTCAATAGCTTTTTCTGTCCTGTAATACTGTAACTTTCTCATCCCAGGGTCTTGAGGCCTGTCTCATCTTCCTGCCAAGGAGTGCAAAAAGGCTAAATGGGCTCGAGGAAAAAAATCTGTTTCAACATTTGACCAAATACTAGGGTGAAAAAAGAAACTGCAGAAACTGGCTTTTCTGCAACAACAAATGCAGAAAGCGTGAGCAAGCAGACTTGTGTGAAATCTGGGAAGAGAGAAACCCCCCAGGGCCAGGGTAGGTGGTGTTGTATTGTGAAAGATGCTCAGGAGGACTGCCAAGTGTTTCTGCTGTAAGTAATGATGACTCCAGATTCATTCAAACTCTAGGAGATTATCCCTAATTTTTGACTGAGGTTTGAGCATACACAGAGCAGCCATGCATTCCTTCTATTTCCCAGTGTTATGTATTCTCCTGAGGGTATAGACAGTCAGATGTATGTTATAGTTCACATATAGTTCACAAGTTATAGTCAGGCAGCATGACCCTGCACTATTTACAAGGGTGAGGTGACAGTGGGTCAGGACACAAGGAATAAGGTACTTAAGAAGATCAGGTCAGAGCATTAGCTCTCACTGTTGAGTATTTCAGAGCTCAGGAAGATTTTGTACTCATGGTGATAAAAGTCTTTAGGCTGTAGCTACAGGGAAAGGTGCAAGGCTGAGCTATGAAGTCACACGGCAAGGTGGTGGTCACTGGGCACAAGCTATGGTACCTCCAGCAGGGGACCATGGGGGATGACAGGAGGAGCTCATGTCTGCGGCACCATGGAGCAGGAGCAGAGCAACAGTAAATTGGAGCTGGAGAAGGTCTGGGTATTAGCTTGCACACTTCATTGCTACTTAAAGGAGGCAATGACAATAATCTCCCCGCCCAGTGTCATGCCGGCTGGTCAAAACAGTGAGCAGAAAACCTGCCTGAGCTGCTGCGTGTGTGGGAATCTAACTTGCATTGCATTTTCTGGTGGAAGTGGGCATTTTCTGCCCACTATCATCAGCAAGGTAGTGGATGATGATCTCTGCTGGAACATTTTCCTTGCGGGTGTAAAAATAATGCTCTAGAATGGCTTAAAAAGTACTCATTAGAAAATATGTCAGAATGTCTTGCAATTTTAAGCCAACTTTTCTGGGTTTTTTGTTTTTTTTTTTTTTTGTTTTTTTCCCCTGGACATGCTGGTAGGTCCAGAACACTTAATCAGCAGGAGAATCTGGAACTGTAGCCAAGTTCTGGCCCCAGCCTGCACACTTCCAAGACCTGGACTAGCCCATGTCAGCTAGCTGCTGCTATGGGCCACTGCCTGGGCTTGTGGCAGCTCAGGGATCCCTGCCAGAGTCTGTATCATCTTAATTGCTTTGACCTGGAACATGATGCATGCTGGATCCCAGGTGCATGGTCATACCAATAAGCCAGCCATTGGACCTCCATTTCTCCTCTTTGGCAAATGTGGATCAAATCACAAATTCATTCTGTGAAGTGCAAGTAGGGAGGACTCCTTCCATATCATCCTACTAAACACACAAAACCAAAACTAAACAAAAACCCTCAAACCTCCCTCTGAAAAAAAAACCTAACCACCCCCCCCCCCCCCCAAAAAAAAAAAAACCCACCCAATAAAACCACCGCTGACTCATCAAACATCACAGCTTCAGGTTTGAGAAGACTGAACTCCATGTTAGTACAGGCAGGCAGTATTCCTTCATCATTTCACAGGATTGCAGTTTTCTCTGCTGATGCTTATGAAGAATGATGGTTCAATATCAATATATATGCAGATATAGCATGTCTACACAGATTGTGTACAGTAAAACATCAGGGCATATTTTGCTGAGCTTTTCCTGCGATACATGAGGTGCATGGATTGATATATACCCGTGGTGCATCACTTAGACTAGCTGCCTACAGGGAAATGATTTTTCTCAGTAGTGTTCTGCCTCAGTATGTCCCAGGACTGTGTAGATTGAGCTTGCCCTCACAAACAAGGTGCTCAGGAACAATTTGAGAAGCAGGAAGAAAGGATTTTCTCCCCGTGGCCTGTAGGGCAGGCACATGAAGAGAGCCAAAGATGCAGGAAATAATGGTTTGTTGGTCCCGTCCAATGTACAGACAATTTTGTTTTGGAGCAAGCATCTCCTGAGGAATTTGCAGAGATAGCAAGGGTATCCCTCATACTTTGCTCTTCTCCATTCTCATAGGCAAATGCATTGCCAGTAGAAAGCCCAGACAGTGGTTGTAGTACCACTGGGGCTTCATGCTGACATACGTTGCCATCCGCATTCCCTGGCTTCAAGAAACACAGAATTAAGAAATGCAGGCTGTGGACAGAGGAAGCAAACAGGATCCTGGTCAGGATATGGGAGTAAAGTTTAATAGAGCAGCTGTTCAAGGTGTTATATCAGAATGACTCAGGGCAGACAGGTATGAATTATCAAGGACTGAGGATACAGAGTGATCTCTGTGGGCTGCTGTGGGCCCAGTCTGCCCCGCACAGACCAGGGAAAATAATGGCATCTTGCAGGAGTGGCCAGAAGTGATATCATTAAAGTGGGCTTGATAACCAGCAAGAACATGTTCCCTGAGGGAAAGAAATATTTTTCCTGCTGATGAGGAATCATGTCTGATCCAGAAGGGAGGGCACTAGACAGGACTGTCCATGACTCCAGGACATTGGGGAGAGATAACTGGGACAAGAACTTTGTCAATGGTGGATCTTCCCTTTCAAATCAATGACATTTTAATATGAACTCTGTTTAGAGGTAGTGTGAACTATGGGTTTAAACACCTTGGAAATTCTAGGCGAGGGAAGACACTGACTATTTATTGCTTCTTTCCTGGTTGATATGGCATTCTTCATGCCCTGATTTGTTCTATGTTACAGTATCAAGTAGTATAAGAATTTTTTGAGCAACTAGAAGCTTGACTTCATATCAAGGGAGCAATAGTTTCTACACTTTGTTTCTCAGCAGTTGAGTGAGTTGTTAATTGCCCCAATAATTTTGTTAGTTTTGGTTCCCACATGTATTGAAATATCTGAATCTATGGTAGATTAGAATGCCATGGCATTTAAAATGCCATCTACTGAACCCAGGATAACATTCAGGATATCTTGTTTCATTAGATAAAAAGTTACTGGCAACTTGTAGTTGCTGCCAACTGACTAGCACAAACTTGATATATTTTACAAATTGATGTATTATTGCATTTTTCAACTTTGGGATTGAAATGCGCAGTTGCTGCTTAATTTTTTATGTCTTTAATGAATTTGTCTACTTCTAAAGGAAGTAAACAAGATGTTACCATTGTGCTTGATCTGAACTCTTAATTTTTTTATTGCAATCAGAATTCTATAAAATAATTTCATTTTCGTAGCCAAAACT
Organism: Nicator chloris; assembly: GCA_013400495.1. Lineage (NCBI taxonomy): Eukaryota > Metazoa > Chordata > Aves > Passeriformes > Pycnonotidae > Nicator > Nicator chloris. Next base: position 171,094 of record WAAE01008774.1, on the reverse strand, counting down.
GGAGTCAAGATAGTACTTTCTTTTTACATCACTATTTTGCCTGTGTTACAATTATCTTATGTAAAGAAGACAAAAAAGAAAAATTGTGTTTAGTATTTTTCTGTCAGAATATGAAGTAGCTTTTGCAGTTAACTTTTTCCACAGCCTTCATCAAACTGACAGCCTGTATTTTAATATCCGACATCAAATTATTTACCTGATTTTTCTAAGAGTGTATTTGCTGTTGGATGTTTTCTTTATGGTGGTTCACACTGGGTGCCATGGGGCTGTGCAAAGATCATTCTGATTGCTCCACTCTGAAGGCTTTGTTCTGTCTATTTTTAAAAGTCATCCCTTTATTTTTTTTCTCTGTTAGTTTTCCATAAGGCAGTTACTGTGGTGGAAACAACCAGGCAACTTTTCAGCTCTCACTTGTACTGCCGTTGGGAGAGGAGATGTGACAACAGCATGAGGTGATGCGCTTGGTCCAAGGTTGCTCGCATTCACAGTGATGAGTGCAGGATTTTGGATTTGTTGATTCACGCTGGTGATGGGCTCTGCTTCTCAGCTGGATACCACATGGTGTGTGCTGTGACAAACATAAGCAATAGGGTGCAATGACCTGGCTCGTTCTCAACAATTCTGAAAAACATGAAAGGAAAAGCTTTTGGTGTTCTTGAGATTTCATTTTTGCTCCTTTAGGAATGCTTGAAAGTGACCTCTATGTAAACCAGTTAAGCTTGATTTTTGTTTGTTTGGTTTTTTCCACACAAACTAAAATTTGAATTGCTTGAGTATGATGTGTGATAATGTGAGATGCTGCTTATGTAGGAGAGAAAGCATTATCCCTCTCCTGTGTCTGCAGCCATAGCTTGCGTCCCCAAGCTGGAGTAGGTGTTACAGCAAGTGAAGACATCAGCTTGGTCAATTCTTGGGAGCTGATGTAAATGAAATTTCACAAAGCTGTATATTTTATCTCTTCACATAATCTGAATGTCTAAACTCAGGTGACACATTTCCCATTGGTGCCATCAATACTTTGCATCAATCTGTTTTCTTTAGATTGCTGTTCAGGAATAGGTTTACCCCTTCTTTGGAGGAATCAAGCCCCATAAACCTCTTGTTTTTCTTCAAAATCTTCTTGATTTGTCTTTTTAGAATGCAGTCTCTTCAATGATAACATATCTTAATTATTTAATTATGTCTCATAAGACACAATGAAACAACATTGTATATTCTGCAAGCTTACAGCTTAATCCTATTATTCCTTTCTTTTCTGATACCTAATGTATTAATATCATACATGCTACTGCAGGTACAGAGTAGAGAAGACAATATTTCTCTTACCTTGATATTTTTAGAGCATGGCATACAATTTCTGGTTCAGCATATTAAGCTGACTCTACATTTAGCTTCCTCTGAGAAGGAATTGAGAAGGTCACTAGGAAAAAATTTAACACATGCTTTTTCCTCTACAGAGCAGAAGGGTCTTACCAATAAGTCAGATTCAAGTGGCCTCAGGATGATTTTGTCCATGTTCCTGTTCCTCAGTAATTTCCTTAAAATAGCATTAGTTAAGTGCTGTAAGGTTTTCTTCTTTGGAGTGGGGCAAGATTTCTGAGTTATTTTCATGTCAGCCAAGCTCCTCACACTTCATATGAATGCTACCCAAATGTTTGTGGCAATGCTGATATCATTATCAAGAATTCATGTTATGAGACCACACCGGCTTTCCCTTTTTATTCTGGGAACACAATGCCTTGATAAAACTGATGAGCTTATTAGAGAATGTTTGAGAATTCACCTGTAGAGGTGATGCTGAGTATTGTGACAGCTTTTGAATATCTTGACCTAGGTGATGGTCCAGTTAGAACTTGGTTAAAAGCCTTATAAGATCTCATAAGAGCTCATTGAAAACCTCCTCAGAGTTTGCATTGTGAAGTGTCTTACTGTTTTTTTATTTATATTTGAGCAAATATACATTGTACCTTTCTTCTCATTGGAACTACTGTCAGTTTTGGAGGTGTTTGTTTATTTGGTATTTATGTTTGTTTGTTTGTTGTTTGTTTGTTTCTGCATTGTTGTTGGTTGGTTGTTTTTTGTTTTCCCAATTCTTATGCCCCTTTTTCCATTTGTGGTTTGGGGAAGAATGCTGGGAGAGGTCATGTGAAACAGTGTCTGCAAACATCAAAGGCAAATATCTTTTGCTTTTTAGTTCATCTCTTTCATCCTAAAAGTATGCCAAGAGTGGTCATAGGAGGCTTATTGAAGTGTTGGAGTAGAGTGTAGAGGGTGGTTAAAAACAATACGTTGGATCTGTGAGCAGAACTAGAATGCGGACAGAAGCTGAGAACAGATTGCAGATGATTTAAAGATGCATCTTTTTTTATGTGTCTGCCTGCACAGTCACATCCTCTGTCGTGTCCATTACCTTCTTAAAAATGTTCCTTTTTCTTCATGGCAGACTTTGTGTCTCATTCCCAGCTCAGCTGGACCAAGGTTGCTGCCTACTTTTTTGGTTGAAATAATGGCTAGTGGAAAAGAGAAGGAATGGTGCTGGAGTAGAAAGCCACTGATAAGATTTTGTACCTCCAGCTGATAAACTCCAGTTACTGGATGGGGAAATCTACAAAAAGCTGTTGATAACAGCACTTTAAATAAAACTGGAATAACAACATGTAAATTAGTCTGAAACTGTCACTGAGTTTGGATTACCTGGTTGTGTCCCTTGTCCCTTCAGACTGACAAATTCCAGAAGGCACCCACATGAGAAAGGGTTCCTGTCAGCAGAGACCTCAGGGGTTTCCTCACACCTGCCTGTAGCCATAGCGTTGTACCATGGAAAGAGGATGGAGTAATTAACAAGATATCCACATGCATATAGGCACTTAAATATAAAATTGACAATATTTATTAAAATACACCCAAATTAATGTTTGTAAAGAATAAAGTTTCAGGTGTGTGAGCAGTAACACTATAATAAAATCAAGTCCACTGGCACTTCTACAAATCAACCCTTAATTTTACTCTTTTAAGTAGCATAAAAAGAGTTTAAAAGTATTGCATACTGTAAATAGGTTCATCAGGATGCATTGGGACTAAATCTTTTCCCGTGAACAACAGACAGATGCTCGTCCCCAGCATTTTAGGTGGTTTTTAATGCTGGACTACCTCTTATGATAACTCATTTTTTCTCTTTAGTGAAAGAAAGGGGTGGCGTTCTGAACCATTGGAGCAACTGGCCCCAAGGAAGGAAAGAAAGCAAGCTCATGCATTATATGAATGGTAGAATCTAGCAAATTTTATCAACTAGAAATCCCTTTTTAAAATTCTCATTACTCAAGAGCCTGGCAGAGCCACATCTAGCTAATGGTTTCTGTTCCCTACAAAGGCTGAAAGTGTGGTCTTTGAAGAAGAAATGTCACAACTGAAGCAGGTGTTCTGCTTAAGGGCTGGCTTCAAATGGGCTTCAGAGTGCCTGGGAGCAGTCTGGACAAGCTGAAGAGGAACAATTCATTCTGAAAGGACCGTCAGAATTGACTTGGGAGTCTCAGGTCTCTGTCAGTCTTACTTAACTGCCAGTATTGAGAGCTTTTATCTAGTTCACACTAAACAAAATGGGAAAATAGCAAAGGATAGTATAGGAAAGAAAACTTGATAGCGAATACATTTTCAGTTGAAGTATCTGACAAACAGATTTTAAGACATTTTTTCTTCTTATTGCATATGTGGTAGGAAAATAAATTAGGATGGGACAACATTGACAAGTATCTCAAGCATTTTAACAGCATAAAAATGGAAATAATGCATCATACCTACAAGATTTCTTTGAGGGAATAAATAGATGTAGCTATTGGAATCCTTTTCATCATGGTATGTTTCAATGTTTGTCTATTTAAACCATTACAAGAAGTGAGCTAATTCTATCCTTGACACTGTATATATTTTTTCTACTTAGTAGAAGAAGCGAGTGAGAACTTATTTTGTCAGAGTGTAGGTATTTCTGTCCTGAAAAACTGCGAGAACATTGTCCATAGGGCAACATGGAACTTTCATTGATCTAGCTGTGATGGAGAGTCTCCTTGTACAGAACTATTTCAGTACATTAGAGCATCACATCCACTGAGCTAACTGTGTGTCTGATGTCTTGATGCCCTTCTTGAAGGGATCATTTCAAAACTTTGCCCATTGCTTATCCTAGCGTTGGATCCATGTTCTTTTCCCTCACAAAGTGAGGTTTAGAGTGAATAGTAGAATTTTTCAGATAAACACCTTTGCCATCCTGAACTATGTTGAACATCTTTGGCTTTCATTCCTGGAGGGAAGACAACAAATTTAGGCAATAGCTTGTTAGGTGTTTACTCATCTCACAGAGAGTCTTGAAGAGGACAACAGTATATTATGTTTTCTTCCAGGGATATGGCTCTTAGTCACAACTTCCTCTCAGTTCTTGGAAGTGATATGGATTATCTGGTACCTAGGTTCACTCAAGTTCATCTCATTTCACGACCTTTCTTTATCAAGCCTCTTCAAAAGGTAAGATTAACGTATACTGTCTTAATGGAAAGAAGCTTGGAAAGGCTGGATGCCTACAGAGTTGCAGCACTTAAAATCTCTCCCTGCCTTCTCTTGGCTAATTTTTATTTCTACAGAAGTCTCATGCATCATGCCAAGAATATACAGCTATAAATATTCTTTCAACATTTCTCTATTGCAAGTTGTAGTGTACAATTGAAGTGCCTGATGTCAAGAACTAAACTCCTAGTCTACATGGGAGACAAGATTCAAGACTCTTTGAAATAACCAGAACCCGCCCCCTCATCAAATTTAGTACTTTGAGAGTCTCTAGTGACTTTTCTACAAGAAATCAGGTTTTTATTTTATATTATTTTATCTAAGAAATTAGATTTTTATTTTTCTTTAATAATTGAGTGTGGATTTTACTGTCACATAGGCAGAGAAAAGGTAGGCAGTTATTGTCAGTCTGTGAAAAGAATACAGCTTGTCCTGTGCCTGGGGACTGCACAGGGCTCCTCTTCCTCAGTGAGCTCCAGGCTCCAATCCATCACACACATACCTTGGTTCCATCAGGGGAATAAAGTCAGGGAGAGGAATACAGGATATGTTCCTACCTATCTTCTCTTTGTGTATCCTCTGGGGACTTCAGTACCAAACACAGATGGAAAGCAGCAGGCAGCTGTAGCTTTATGAGGGGATGCATCACTCTTCTACTTGCAGAAGAGGTTCCTTATATCTGGGTCAATCACTGCTGTATCGAAATGCTTGTAGCCTGCGATGGGCTGGCCTTGGCCAGCTGCCAGGCACCCATGCAGCCTCTCTCTGCACTCCTCAACTGCACAGGGGGAGAAACCACAATAAAAAAGCTCATGGATTGAGATAAAGAGAGGGAGATCACAAAGCTAGTGTATCATTCAGCTATGTTCGGTTCTGATACCCTTTATCAGCAAAATGACATTTCTGTCATGAGGGTAAGAAAGCAAATGAAAAAAAATGATTACACACTACAGCCCCAGGGGTTCCCAAACTATTGGGATTGTAGAAAACTAGGTATGAATTTGTAATGCCTGTAGAAAACAGATCTGGTGACTTAATGTTGGCCTGAGCTGCTCAGCAGCATCTAACACATCAGCTAAAGAAGGAAATATATTGCCTACTAAGAGGACAGCTTTGCTTTACTTATTATATTGAAAATACAGAAGACAAGTATGAAAATGAGAAAACAAGTGTCCCTCATACCAATCTCAATTTGGCTGTCATTCAGATTTTCCCAGTGGAATCTCTGTGGGGGCCTGGGGGCTAGCTTAAAAAATGCTGCCTGCTGGGAGCTGATTTGCAAAACAGAGTTTGGGGCTGTATTTAGCCACAGGGACCAAGAAGTCAACTCCGTGTCACTTGGCTTCCTCTATTCTGTCATTTGGAGTCAAACTAATAAATGGGCTACCAGTTCACTGTTTTTTTTACCCTGGCTTTCTTGCCAGGGAGTTTTCCTTTTGAGATAGACCCTTTCCCCTCCTTGTATTTTTTTTTCTTCAGAATTTATTTCTTGGTTCTTAGCTTGCCCCAAGAATGCAATTTCTGGCTTATGTGAGATATATCTGTGATAACTTGTGTCTCTTCTTTCCCCATTCTTTGAGATGGAGATATAAAAAGCAAATGCAGCAAATTACTCCTTCTCCTTTGCTGAGATTGCCTTCCTTTCCAAACTCTTACTATAAATTATTTACCATGAGCCATATTCACTGTGCACAGATCTTATACATCTTATCTCTTTATCCCTGGTTCTCAGCTTTTCATACATTATGGCTAACTGAGTGGACATGAGAGCAGTTATGTTTCCCTGGATGCAGGAACCTGGATGAAGTGACTCAGCCCCATCTCAGGGCAAGCATGAGCCAATGTTTGCCTTGCTTCATCCACTGCCACAGTGGCATCCAGGAAGGGCTCAGGCTTGTGGTCCAGAGCGAGCTGTGGCACACTCTGGGCAGGGTCCACACCTGGGCAGATGTGTGGTTGTGCAGCTGAGGCATACCACTGCCATCACACTTGATGTAGCTGCAGAGCCATAGCAAGGCAATATTACTAATATACATTACAGATCCTGCATTTGGAGTGGGGTTTTTCATAACTTCTGCTTTTTCAAAGCACCTTTCCTGTCTGCCCTTTATCAGTTTTGGTGCTTCTGCTGTCGCAAGTCTCAAACTGGAAATATATTAGTTGTAACAACTCAGTGAATCATTCTTTTCCTTATGTTTCTTTTTGCAGATGGCCTAGTAGCTGAAATTGAGAAAAAGATTACAGAAGCTTTTGAGGTGTTTGACCGTGAATCCAATAAAACCGTGGATGTCAGGTTTGTAAATATATTCACAAAAATATTACGGAATCTCAGTAGAGATAAACAGCTCCCTAAACTGGCATCTGCTTTACAGAAAACATCATAGAAACAGTTCTTTTGGCCCTGTTTGAACAAGTATGTTTCTAGTGGGTTGACCTTGGATGGATGCCAGATGCCCACTGAAGCCACTCCATCACTCCTCTCTTCAGTGGAACGTGGAAGAGGAAATATAACAAAAGGCTCATGGATCAAGATAAGGGCAGGGAAAGATCACTTACCAATTACCATCATGGGCAAAACTGACTCGACTTTGGGAAAATTTAATTTATTACCAATCAAATCAGAGTAGGAATAATGAGAAAAAAAGACAAATCTTAAAAACACCTTCCCTCTGGCCTCCTTCCTTCCTTCCTGGGCTAAACTTCATTCCAGATTCTCTATCTCCTCCCCACCAGCAGCGCAGAGAGATGGGGAATAAGTTACAGTCAGTTCATCACAGGTAGTTGCTGCCACTCCTTCCTGCTCAGGGGAAGGAATCCTCACACTCTTCCCCTGCTCCAGTATGGGGTCTCTCCCATGGGACAGTTCTCCATTAACTTCTTCCCATGGGTTCTTCCCATGGGCTGTAATTCATGAACTGCTTGAGCCTGGGTCCCTTCCATGGGACACAGCTCCTCAGGAACAGGCTGTTTCAATGTGAGTCCCTTGCAGGGCCACAAATTCTACCAAAAAAACTCCTCCAGTGTGGTCTCCCTTCTCCATGGGTTCACATGTTCTGCCTCCCTAAACTGGCATCTGTTTTACCAGAAAATGTAATTGAACCAGTCCTTTTGGCCCTGATTGGATAAGTGTGTCTTTGCTCATTTAATAGACATTTTGCATTATTCAGTGGTTGAAGACTGAAATTTACTTGAGAGAGGGATGCTGGGACTGGGGGAGTAAAGGGGCAAGAGAAAGCTGCAGATGGACAAGAGGTCTAAGGCCACAGTTATTGCTAGCAAATAAATCCTTGCTCTGATAGCTCATTTGGCACTACAGGTCCTGGATCCTGTATGAAACCCCTGGCTTTCAGGATGTCCCAGCACATCAAGGGGTGTCCCTCCCAGAGTGTGTCAGTTACCTGCACTCAATGGCAGTGCATCCTTCCTCTGGGGTAATGTGGGAGATGGATACTGCTCTGGCAGTGAGGTGTTTTTAGGAGACTTGGAAGAAACTTGCCTATTATTTGGTTATGAATAGTCATAATGATAACAATACTAATGTAAAAATCAATATAAATTTGCACCAAGTGGTATTTAGCCCAGTAGCCTCATCTGAGCTACCAAGTAGTTTCCTAAGGCAGATATATGAGGAATTGAACAAATATGCAGAAATACTCTTGTTGGTTTTTTATGTCTGCTACATTATGATTTGAGTGGCCCTTGGTTTATTTTTTCTATGCCATGATAAATAGCAAACAATTGTTCTATATTAATCTTCTCATTAATGAATTCATGCCTGGTTGTCACATTCATCTACTATCCACAGTAGTTTAAGGCTGAAGAGTCTGGATGTGTTTAATCACTTAGGAGATGCTATTCTATAGTTCTGGCCATTCTTTTTTGTGCTTCTTTTTGTTCAGATTTCTTCTTTTTGAAGTGGAATGACCAGAACTGGGGAAATGGTGCACACATGGGAGTCCGGAGGGAGAGCTGCATGCACTGTACCTTTAGCATGCAATGTTATGGTGATGCCTTAAGTTTTAGCTTTCATATTACCCAGATTCTGTGCTGCATTAGTATATAACTCTGAACTTCACATAAAGTGTTAGGAGGTTCTCCTCACAGTTTAGTTAGACAAAACAATCCTTTTCCAGCCCAAGAACCAAGGACACCATTGCAGCTTCAGGCCCAAAAAGTATAAAGCAAATTGAAGAAAGCAAACTGGGAGGCTGGGACTTCATAACCTGAAGCCGTAATTGGACAATTAACCCCAATATGTAAATGGGCCAAAACTTATAAGAGTGTGAAAACTCGTGACCCATTGTCCATCTTGGGTGTATCTTCAGCCAGGCTCTTGTACTGCCCGAGGTGTATCCTTTGAAGGCCTTTTAAATAAATACCTACTTTATTCCTTTAACACTGTCTAGCCTCTATTCTAGGTGGTCTCTCAAGACATCAGTGGAAAAACAGAATATGTGTCTGGGCAAGGAGGTAGAAGTTCAGTGGAAGATAAAACCATCTTAGACTGATCAGAGCATAACTGGCTACAAGACACAGAGCTAAAGGATGTCAAATGTAAAAATTCCTAGATGCTTTAAATTCTGATATTTTTAAAGTTTGAATATTTGACAGTGCTACTTAAACGTAACATAAGCATTCATACACATATGACTTATAAGATGCATAAACCACATGTTTATGTCTCAGGGAGCAGGTTCTGAGGTTATAAGCTGTTGTCATGAAAGTTTACTGGAGAAGTTTTTCATATTTACAATTACTATTTTCAAAAGAATATCCTTTTAATTATAAACCAGTTTTTGAGTAGAAACCCTACAATGGAGTGAGAGAACTGGTGAAATTGTTGTCATTAGACATTCTTCATGAAGACAGGTTGAAAAACATACTTAAATGTTCCGAACAGCTTTTCTACATTACAGAGAGGAAAGGGAGGTGCAGAATATTTATGTGATGGTTGTAACATGCTTCCTAATGCCTCTCAATTTAAGAAATTGCAAGTATTTCATAGAAGTAATGGTTTTTCAGCTATACCCAGTGGGGAGAGTATCAGATTATGTCTCCACACTCAGTAGAGTTGCTGTTCCCTTGCCTATAGGGCTCTCTTGGGGAGAGTGATCTCTTAAATCTCTTGGTCTGTGCCCAGGGGGGTGCCTGATGCCCGGGGCTGGGGCAGTCCCGGTGCCCCCTGGTGCCCTGCTCCAGGCTGGGCAGTAGGATGGGCCCTGCCTGCCGGGCCCGGGGCAGAGCCCCCACCACCCCCCCAGCTACCAACCCCCAGCTCTCACTGCATCATGGCAGACTCACTGCTTGTTTGTTTGTCATTGACATCTGCAGTCTTGGCTAAACAGCTGTAGAATTTTCTCCACTTCTCACTTCATTATATATAGATATACAGCTTGGGAGGATGTTACAAGAATGAAATGATACAAGTAGACTATTTTAAAAATGTATTCATTCAGACAGGGGACATCCAAAAGTCTATTTAATATAATAAATGCACAATTTCACATTAATTTTTTTGTAGTACAGATACAGACAATGAACAAAAACTTATTGTCTAATTATTCCTAGGTTCACATTGCAGGGCTATATCACAAATGGGATTATTAACGGCTGATTATCTTGTATCAGAAGGTGGCAGCACAGCACAATTCTTCACCACAATTGTAGCTGTATCAGTATTATTGCCTGAAATATCAGAGACTTGTGAAGAATGGAAAATGACACTGGTTTGACAGGCCAACATTGGTATTCCATGACTCCTAGTACAAATTAGTAAGAAATAAGAAATTAAGCACGAGGAAGATGGTGTTTTTGCCTGCATGCTTCATGTCCCTCAGTCAAGGACTTTTGTGATATTGCAAATCTTGTCCTTGAAAGCGTTATATGAAAGGTGAAAACCATAACCCAAAATTTTCATTGCATCTTTGCTGCAAAACTTGTATGATCATAAACTTGATTTTAACCATCGTTTTTGTATTCTAGAAACTACACAGCAGAAACTGCAGCTGCTGAACTAAGAGAGAGGAAGGGTCTGGGAGCAAAAGAGTTTCCTATCAGGTCCTTTAAACTCCACCTTATTACCAAATGAAACCTGACTTTTTTTACCACAAGCACTTCAAGCAACATCCTCATGCTGGCACACTGTCAGACTGCAAGATACAGCATCCAGCAGTGCCAGATTTTGCAGACTCTTCTAGGCTCTGACTTACCTCAGTCACATCACAGTTCTGCTGGGTGTGAGTGAAGTGAGGCAGGAGGGTGATGGCAGCGTTCCCATCCCTGGCAGTCTGTGACAGCAGAAATAGTGTGGGACAACAAGGAGGCAGGATTTATGTTGGTTGTTGCTCTGGTGGAGGCAGGTAATAGTTACAAGTAGCTGGAAAATATGAAGGAGTGCAGGAGTGAGAACAACAAATGCAATATTTTACATACTAGAAGTAGGATGCATGGACAGGGATTATGTCTAAATGACTGACCTCCCTGAGGCCGTTGGCCCTTCACACCCACAGGGGCAGGGTCATTGGAGTAGATGGCTTAATTTCAGAACATGTGGATGTGTGGGATTGGGTTTTGCTCTGTAACTAGTTTTGTGCAGCCAGCCTTTTTCTCTCTTTTGTCTATTGTAGTGCTTCTCACATGTTTTCAGTCAGAATCAGGGAACTCCTTGGGACCAGTCTGAGGAGGTCATATACTTATACATATAATTTTGCATGTGCTTGTTGTGCTGCATTCAGGGCCTTACTGTTATAAGATTTTACAAAGATCATTCCTCCTTGTATCTACCATTTTTATTAGGCAATCTGATTTTTGCACAAAATGAAAAATTGATCAAGATGAAAGAACCACAGAGGTTTGGATCATGGGAACCACCAGCACTGTGAATACGTATTCAAATGTGCTTAAATTTCTGTGTCATTGAATTGAAGTCACAAGTTATATTAATGCTTCTGTTATTTTGTTTTAAATCATACCATAAGTCTCATTAAAGCTTTATTACAGCCTTACAATACTTTTGTTTCTAGTCTGTGACGTTGTTAATCTTAGACTACTTTGAGGCATTGCCAGTTTGGTCAGAATTTTATTTAGAGCCTCAGAACAGCTGCACCGGGTTCAGCAGTAAATACAAGCTATGAATATATTCACAGCATAAACAGAGTGGTGATAAGCCACTTTGTTGCTCTGTTTGACTCTTTGAGAGCACAGCAGGGACATAGCAGGGCTGCCTTCTTCCTGACCTTTTGTAATTGTTCTTTAATGCAGCTAGAATTGTATCTTTATAGCATTTAAGGAAAGCATGTATTTTATTTGTTACCTTGCATCTCAGTAGATTTCCAAGTGATTTGTTAACTCCTGTAAAATATAGACTTTACTGAAACAAGCATAACAATTGGAGAACGGCAATGTAAAAGTAACCTGCACACAGTACAGTGCAACACAATAGTAAAGAATTTTGGGGGGAAATTGCAAGAACAATTTCAAGAAGCTTCAGAATATTTAATGTCTGAAGAAGTAGGCATTGCGTACTGAGACATCATCTTAAAATTCCACATAGATTTTCTTCTGTGCTTTCATGTGCACACTCCTATATGCAAGCTCTGAATTGGTATCTGTGTTTTCCACAGTCTTGTATTGCAGACTTATTAACAAAGATGTTTTTCTTTCTTTCTTTCTCTTTCTTTCTCTTTCTTTCTTCCTTTTCTTTCTCTTTCTCTCTTTCTCTTTCTCTCTTTCTCTTTCTTTCTTTCTTCTTTCTTTCTTTTTTTCTTTCTTTCTTTCTTTCTTTCTTTCTTTCTTTCTTTCTTTCTTTCTTTCTTTCTTTCTTTCTTTCTTTCTTTCTTTCTTTCTCTCTCTCTCTTTCTCTCTCTTTCTCTCTTTCTCTCTCTCTTTCTTTCTCTCTCTCTCTCTCTCTTTCCCCCTTTCTCCCCTTCTCCCCTTCTCCTCCCCTTCTCCTCCCCTTCTCCTCTCCTCCCCTCCCCTTCTCCTCACCTCGCCTCGTCTCGTCTCACCTCGCCTCTCCTCTCCCCTTCCCTTTCAGGGAGATTGGTTGCATTGTCAGGTCACTGGGTTGCTTCCCAAATGAGGCAGAAGTCCAGGAACTGCTTGCACAGGTAAATGTATAGATCCGTTGTATGTTTTTTCAGTCTTCAACCCACACAAGTTTGGCCTGTCTGCCTTGCTGAATGGGAAACCTAAACTGTTTTCCAAGATGTCGGAAGTGTCATGGAAGTGTTTCCTGCAGACAGACAGTCTCAAAGGTTGCCCTGAAGCAAACCTGTAGGTTGATGAGGTAACAACGTTGATGGGATAAAATGAGGAGTCTTTGACTTTCTTTTACCCAAAGGGGAACTGTGACACTGTGCCAAAGTGGTGGGACATTTATAGAAAATAGAGGAAAAATTGGTTTTGACTGATGAAAAAGAATGTCCTAAACTTCAGTCAGATGTCTGAACTCTCACCATCTCACTTTTCTGGACATGCCATAGAAACACATTGCAGGGTTAGGTAGTAAAAATTTGTTCTTGAGCAGGTGTTAAAATTATACATTACATTCCAAAAATACCCAGAGGAAAGGCCTGCCATCTTTTGAACTAAGTCCTGTTATTGCTATCGTATAGCCAGACCTTTCAACATTCTGTCCTTCATGAGGTCTTAGTTTTGAGATTTCTGAGCTATAGGTGAGAATCTTTTCTTACCTGATTACTTAAGCCTGTAAATCAGGCTTCAGGACAGAAAACATCACAAGACCTAGTGGTCTTGTCATTCTCCCAGTGATAGGCAGTGGTAGGGTAAGGAAATTAATCACATTTCTCCACAGTCTTTTCCTACACTAATTTTTGTCTCCTTACGTCATGCTTGTAATAGAGAAGCAGTGTGCTGATGCCTTGGCATGGTGTGGTTAATAAATGGGACAAAGAAGTGGGAAAAAGGCTTCACATTCTTTTTGCAAATGGGCATGCTGCTTTAAGGATTGGACAGTGCTGGAGCTGAGAGGTGGGGGAAGGTTTTTTCCTCCTTTCCATATATAGGTCAGGATACTAGGAATTGATGTCTCCTACTGTTTTGTTCCTGCTCCCACAAAAATTTGGATAGCTGCAGTAGTACTCTCCTCATTAGGCTTGTCTGGTCTCTTGTAGATCAGAATTTAGTGTGAGGAGTCTTGCACTAAGTCTTGTGAAAATGATGCAGCTGCTTCAGATGAGGAAGTGCAAAGAACCATCAGAGGAGAAAGCTCTTTTAACACGATGCTGCAATCTGTCTGCTCTGGTTCTGTACTCTCAGAACCAGATTGTCCCAGCTTCCACTGACAAACAAGACAAAGTGGAAGAAATTATGGTGCTTAGTATACGTGATGTTTTTAGTGTCCCACAGTGACTTTTCTTTACAGCAAATGAACAATGCAACTCCTCACTGAAGATACAGATTTGTGAAAAGGGGATGCTTTGACAACCCTGTTCAAGTCCAGGGGAACCAGGAGAATTCAAGGCCTGCCTCTTCCTCTGGAGGAGATTGGTCTTTTTTTTTCCCCCCCCAGTTTTCAATATTACTGAAAATGTGAGATAAGTAATACATAAAAAGTACAATGCAATATAGCCATGAGGTAGAAGGTTCTTGAGATACAACAGTGTAACATGTATGAAAATGCTGATTGTAAAAATATTAAAGTACAAATACTGCAAGAAGAAAGAATACATTCAAGAGTAATGGTTAACCTTAAAGAACACTGCACTAGAAAATAAATAGCAAAGAATATTTCATGGTGCCTGGAAATGAAACTTTGGCATAGGTTTAGTACCAGAAGAACACTGTCTTCCTGTGGAACCTTTCATATATTATGATAATCACAAACATATCTTAATTTATGTAAGATGCCACTATAATTGGCTGTGGTAATACCATTTTGTCTTAATCTAGATAAGGTAAAAATTGTATCTGTTAGCCAGTTTGTAACCAAGCTATTTCTTCAGTATTGTTGCCCATTTTGAGCTGTGATTCATTTCTGTTTCTCACTACTTGTGGCTCTGTAATCTCATCTTCCTATTAGCCTTATTGCTAAACTAGCACATGCTGCCATCATGTTATTCATATCTGAAAAATCAGCATTCATATAATTATCTCTATAAATTATCATGTAATGTTTCTTATATTGCCTTCTACTCAATTCTGTACTTAATATCATATCTCTAGGCCAACTTACAAAGATAAGATCAAATGTTAAATCTAGAGATGGTGAAAACTAATCTAAGGGTTACTACAATGCCTGGAGTTCGATACAGTGCTCTGCCTGGTAACTCTGGAAGATGTTTTTGTTTCTTTGTGTTTCAAGTACCCCAATGTTATGGCTGGGAGAACAGAGATACAAAACACAATAGTTACTACAATACAGTTGTTATGGGAGCTGTGGATGTACCCAAAGGAAAGAAATACAAGCAAATATTGTTACTGTGAAAAGAGGAGGAAATACAGGAAAACATCAATGAGAAAAGAGGTGTAGAACAGGAGTGAGCATGAGGAAGAGTAAGAAGTGTTAGAAATAGGATTAATTTTAACTGCTCAGGATGTTGCTGGATCTATAGAGACTCTGAAATGGAAGCTGTTCCACATCAGAGGAAGCTGAGGTTGCTGATCACCTCCCAGGACTAGGTTTTGCCAGGTATTTTGTTACATCTTTTCAATCAAGCAAGCAGCAAAACAAGTGATTCTGTAATGGTAAAAGGTTCCATTTGGTTTAGAATGAAGCATGCAACATCTTCATTTCCTTGCTAAAGATCCTTTCTGCTAGGCTCACCAAATAGAAGGGAAAATGTGTTTTTTCAAGCCAGTTTCCACTCCAAAGCAGCAAGACATGATGGTTGTCTTCTCTTAGCACCCAACCCCCTTCCAGAAGACTGGAAAAGAGCATGCAGCAGCAGTTGCAGCTTTCCATTTAAGCAAGTGGATGTATCAGGAACTGCCCCAGCTCTGCCCCAGCTCCCAGGAGGAAGATTCCTTACTAAGTTTTTCCTGGCTCAGTTAGAAGATTTCAAATCAGTGCCTGTTTGAGTTTTCTTTCAATCTGGGCTGTGTCTCAGGGGGCCTAGCAAAGTGTTGCTGCTGCCATGTGAGACCTCAAGGCATGCATCCAGTTTCAACACAGACAGGAACAGGGTAGTTCAATTAACAGGGCACCTTTTGGGAGCAAAACTTAAAATTTTCAGGGAAGGGATACCCCTCAATGACAGAAAGCAGTTTTTGCCATGTTGCTTGCCTCCTGTGGAAGTGTAGGAATGCAGTGAGAATGCTGCTAGAAGTCCCCAGTGTTTTGGGACTAATTTGTTATTTATTGGGAGGCAAAGGGAAGCCTTTTTTGGGTAGCATTTTATAGGCTGCCTTATGGCTGTTTTGGTCTGCCCTGACTCAGTCTGCCTGCCTCTCTGGTCCTTCCCCTGACAACTCTGACTATGAAACATGAAAGCAACAAATTCCGTCATGAAGGTGCACTGGATGATGCTCCATGACTGGAGCTATATCCAAGCTAGCCAATTAAATACGCCCAGAAACATCCTTGGGTGTTGAAGGCAGCTGGCACAGAGCAGCTCATGCCCACCCTGCTAAATGTTTTATGCAGACTGGCTGCACCAAGCATCTTGCTGAGGAAAAGTCCTTAAGGTCCAAGCCAGGGTCTGCTGGGAGAAATGTTGGGTGGCACAGTTCAAAATCATGCCAAGGCAGCATGCTCATGGTTTGCTGTAATGAGTGTTCACATTACACTGCTTGGGAATGCTCCAGGTACTGATAGACTTTACTAGTATGACTTCAGCCTGAATGTTTAAACCTCTGCTGAGTTATTGTGGCAGATAATACCAGTTCCTCGGTGTCCGGTTCCTTTGCATGAATGGTTTTGAAGCACAAGAGGGCAATATTGAGTTGCTGCAAATGTCTATAATTGCAGACCTGTATTTCCCTGGGATTGTATCTCTTCCTCAAATCTCTTTCTATTTGATCACAAGCCTTTCACTCAGATGTTACAGTGCCATGTGATAGTAATAACCTGATATAAATATTCAAAGTCTAATGCTGTAACTTTAATGCAGGGACAACCCCAATTTTCTGGTTTTTGGATTATTTTGCTAATGAGTCATATACCCTGCCACACTTAAGTTTTATTTTTAGATAGAAGTAGAAGAACCGGGTGGATTTGTTCATCTGGAAAGTTTTCTTCCAGTGATGACCAAAGTTCTACTTGACAGAAGGTAATGGAAAGTGAATTTTATGTGTCTGTAGTTTATTCCAGATTGACAGAGTTGATTCTGAATAAACTTATCTACAGAAATTTTATGTAGCTGGGAGGAGTATAGATCTTCTTTGTCATGTAAACTCATTTTACATTATCTATATAGATTTTGTTTCAAAATTAGTTAATCTACATTAAATTATGTTGTAGTGATATAAATAATGCCAGCTTATAATCATAATTGTGATAATATGTAGCTTTTGTATTTTTAGCTGGAATCAGAATTGCTATTCAACGTTGTGTGTATATTTGAAATATTTTTTATGCAAATTAAGGTAATAACTATTGCTTTCTCTGAACATATGAGTTACAGTTACTGAGGAGCACAGTGTTACAGTGTATTCGAAATAAGTTGTGTAAACAAGCTTCATATTCTGGTCTCAAAATGACTTCCAGGTACAGCTGAATTTTTCCAATTAGCAGTCTAAAAGACTGCTGATCTAAAAGTGGTCCACAAGTGCACCAGAAAGGTGCATGGAAGTCTTTGCACATACACAGGGATTTGTGCTATTTTGACATTTTGCACTAAAGCAAGATTACTTCCAAGGAGTTTGTCTTTCATTTTAAAGATGGTAGTCAAGGCTTGTGAGAAACTCAGTCTTGTCCAATCCAAGAAGTTATTTTGCACACAGAGGGTGTTCTACACATGAAGTAGCTGTGGCTCCACACTGATGTTCACCCTTTTACAAAATGATGGCTTGCTGTTCTGGGCTCTCCCCGTCCTCCTCCACACCCCCTTCATGCAAGCACACACACACACACACACACACACACGCACACACACACACACAGAGACATGCTTTCCCCAGGCTAGTGCAGGCTTGTCAAGACCCACTTCATCTTTTGGGGCACCGTGTCCATAGTTCACTTAAGCAAGGGCACAGGAGATTTGGATCTCAAAATCCAAGGCTTCTTCTTAGTACATTTGATTTTTAGATATTAAAAGACTGAGGCGGGTCCGGACAAAGCAGTCCAGCAGTTGGAACCTCCATGGATTCAGCTCCTTCTCTTTAGTATTCTGGAGTTTTGGTGAGAGCCTGCTGGGATATGGAAGCACTCCATTGCTGCACTGAGCTTTCTTTCCAGCTCTGAAATCAAGTATGCATATGCATGCACACACGTGCCCAGTTCTCCCCTCTCTCTGAAATTGTTAGTGACAGACCTTTTCTTTTATAGCTACCAGCCTCCTTTGCTCATCATCAGCTCATTAGGCTGCCCAAGTCCCACGAGGTGATCTGTTGCCTAGCTACCAGCCTACCTGGACAAAACTTTGTTTTCTTGGTTTGTCCGTTTATGTTCAGTGCATGGGCTGTGTGGAATGATTCATCTGTTGCTGATTCCTACTAACCCACCAAGCCAGCCCAGACATGCAGAAGACATTCATTTGGCTCCTCAGCACAAGGGAAATTAAACAGTAGTACAACAAAAGATGCAAGAGTGTAAATATATGGACAGTTCCAAAAGGTCAGGCTGCAATTAAATGTTTGATAGACAAACTTATTAAATTCTTACAGAAAATAACCTTTCCTTTTCCTTTAGTAGTCATATTTAATTTTTTCAGAACACTGGCAAACAATAACTTAACTGTTCTGATTCCATGGTTTCAGATTCCGGCCTATTCCAGAAGATGTTATTCTACATGCATTTGAGGTCTGTAATGAAATATTCAAGTACCTAATTGCTGGCAAGAAATTGCTGCTTTTTGATACAATAAGCTTAAACCCACAAGTTTTATTCTTTTTCTTTAAAGGCTTTGGATGAGAATAAATGTGGATATATTACCAAAGAGGACCTGGTCAAACATTTGACTGAAGAAGGTAACATGACTTCTGTAATATCAGTATTTAAGTAAAAAGCATTACATATGTATATGGCACCTTGATGTCCTTACCCTGTGGGCCAAAACCTGCAGCAAGTAGATACATTATTTTCAAACAGTGCTGTCACTGTGATGAGTGGCTGCAGACTAGAACATTTCACTGGTCAATGATGCAGTGAAAGAGTATCTATCTGCCTGCTTGCAGACATTATAAAATAGAGATTTTTATTTTTATCTTTATTCATAATTCAGTCATGTCTGGATAATGTGTGATTCTGTGCACAACTCTGTGCTCACTAAGTATGTGACTCTTTTGTAAAATTGCAGCTTAGATTTCCGGATGTTTCAGTGGTTTCGGTGCTCATTCATTCTTACATTACCTTGATCTTAATTCTAGAGCTGCATGCAAACAAAGAGATTGAAAGACGAGATTTAAGTTGTACATTCTGTAATCCTCAATATCTCTTGAAGAGCCTGCTTTTCTTGTGTGGCTGACTCATGCCCACCTCCCTCATGTTCAAAAGGGTGTGCAGGCTTTGTGCAGGCTTTTTTGAGGCAAGACCTAGCCTCAGATGATAACCTGGTTCTCTGAGGGATGAAGTAGGCCATCAACAGCTTTGAAGAGAAAAACCGTAAGTCTTTCATGATGTGAATACAAGTGCAAGGACAGCCAAATGAGAGATAATATTATATACACAGGAGGAAAACTCTGACAAAAATGTTTGTTTCAAAATCCATGGCAGAGAGGAACAGGCTGTTTTGGTGTCTGTGAACTTTTAGACTGGCTCACTTGGTGTGCAGGACTTATATTGGCAAAAGGGAAGGAATTAGATCCTTAGCTTTTTTCCTTGTCTCCTCTGTGTGAGAATGACAAGGAGATCCTTTCAAGAGAAAAGCAGCGGAATTTGCCAGTCCTGGAAAGGACAAAGTGTTATTCTCTGCTGTCTTTCAGGTGAGCCCTTTACTCAGGAGGAAATGGAGGACATGCTTGCTGTTGCTCTAGATCCAGAAACAAACACCCTTCACTACAGAGACTACCGTACAAAGCTGGTGGTAGATGAAACTAAGACCTTCCCCTTTAATGTCTGAGATGCCTTTTGCTAACAGCACCGTGGCTTGACAGATAGTTGAAATATGTGTTTTAAAGTATAACAAAGCTCAGTTTGTGACTTGATGCTTATAATTGAAATAAAATCTGTGTAGTTACGTTTCCTTGGGTTTTGTATATATATATATGTATATATATATAAAAATATATTCACACCTGGAAAAAGAGCTCTTGACAGAAAGACTGTGTGAAGTCTGGAAAGGAAATTATGGAATTTTGTTGGAAAATAGCAGGAAAAATAATGTTAATGAAGTCAAGAAATAACTTTATGATTTCTTTTGAAAAACTAACAGAAAATGAGACCTGTGAAAACACGTAATAAGCAGGTAAGTGAGTATCTTAAGATGACTAATACTAGTAAGATGAAGCTTTCATATTTAACTGTAATCCTTGTTTGTGTTTAACTAATAAGGAACCGGGTAGGTTACACCTTTTGAAATTATATAATAGATCAAATAAACTTTCTATAATTTCTAGTGTTTTCCAAGTATCTGTGTTTTGTTTACCATAGGCAATTGAACTGGGCCAGTTAGTTCCAGTTTATATTACTAATCCACTGACATGATATTTTGCTGTCATTTTAAACATGCAGGGGACACTCCAGCCATTTCCATCGTCAACTTAATCCTTGAGAACATTTTGGTTACTATAGGCAATGAACAGTTCTCTTTTTGTAACCAGTTTGAAAGTCATTAATTTCAACTCTTCAAAACTTAGGATCACAGGATGAGAATTTGATTTTCATAAACTGATGAAGCACCATTTTTTGAAAGATGTTAGTGTCGAATGGATGTCTCAGCTTTTCTTGCTAGTAGACCACCATAGATCTCACAGCTCTTATAATTTTTAGTTTGGTAATTTTCTGTTACTGTACTGCTGTTCTTTAACTTGAGTTCGAGTTCTTTCCCCTCGAGTTCTTGCTGTACATCATCTTCTAACAAGTGACCAGCTGCTGATGAGGTCTCAGCTTGTAGGAGACTCTATGTTTTTCTCCCCAAGAATAGCATCTTGCACTTTGTACTCCACCCCATTTCTGTTTTACCACTCTCTATCAAGTTTGCTTTCCTCCTGTCCTATGTTCAGGAGGAACCTCTCCTTTGTCCCAGGTGCATATTCCAGCTCTGTATCATCCACAGCCTTCATCAGCTGATGAAATCTGGGGAAGACTAACACAGAAAGGCACTTAGTGCCCTAATCCTTGTCATGCCCTTCCAGTGGCAGCGCTGAGAACAGCCTAGGACCCCCCTCATATCAGGCCTTTTGCCCCACCCATTTGTTTCTTTTGGGCTGGAAGATCAGACAAACTGTTTACATGCACAGCTACAAGTGACCTGCTGTGCTTCACAAAGAAGAGATTAGCATGATCTAAATGGGGTGATAGCAGTCTGAAAGAGATCATTTTTTGATTCACTTTTTACTTCTCTAACTCAGTTGTATTCCACTGATACTTGCTTAAACAGCAAGACAATGAAGAGTTAATGCAGGTAGACAAAATTTGCACCCTTCTAAGCTGCATCTGGGAAACTGCTCCTAAGACTCAGCAATGCACTCTGGTTAACACATTTACTTTGTGTGTTCCAGTTCATTGCCAGTAAGAAGGAAAAACAAAAGCCATCATTAGTGTTATACTGGGGGAAGATACGAGTTTTTGAAGATTAAAGCAAGAGCAACAAAGGCCTATTAAGAAAACGTATTTTTATTAGCCTTCTTCAGTCTCTCTTTCAAAGCTAGAATTATTTTCTCTGGATGAATCCTTCTTCCATTTAATGTGGAAGTGTGTTATACTGGGTTTCTGACACAGGTGGTGTGAGTATAAGTTTCATTCATATGCAGTCTTGGAGTCCTTGTCGGCGTCATCTTGGATATCAGCAGGAAGATGCTTATTTCAGGATATCATTTCATAGCTCCCAGTGCTCCAGAGAGAGCACAGTTTGTTTCTTGTGGTGTTTATCCCCAGAGACTGCCTCAGCTGTTGCTGTATCAAATCAGGATGTCCATGTACAACACCGTTACAATTCATAGTGCAGGTAAGATCTTAACATGCATTATTTTATAATATATATAATTTTTTATTTTGCACTCCTCAAATGCAAGGAAAGAAGGTATTCTGGCAAGTAAAAAGTGTGATTGTGATTGTGTTTGAATTTATTGTACAGCAACTCTTCCAGTTCCATCTTCTTATACCCGTCCTCAAGAAAGATATGTGCAAACAGGACAGAGAAAAGCAAGTTGCAGTCTTCTCTTTGGACATAAGCAAGCAAATTTTGTAGGATTCTGTAGGATCCTAAAACCTGAGTGCACTCTGCCAGCTAGGATCAAACAGAGTGATCTGACAGGCTCATGAAGCAGCTGCCCCATGGGTCACCCCAGAAGAGGCTGAGCTGTGGCCACACGTGACTGTTCCCTTGCCTGTGCCTTTCATGACTTGCTGGCCCATGGCTACCCATTTCCCCATGGTGCTGGTAGGCTGCATGAGGGACTGAGTGCCCTGCTTCTCTGTGCTCCCTGGGGATGAGTAGGGACCCATACCCCAGGGAAAGGGAGAGGAGACTTAGGGAACCATTTTGGTGAAACTAAAATCCCTCTTTGTTTCTAAATTTGAAGGGAAAAATATGTTACTTTGTCCACTTCTTTGAGGTGGACAAATTGAACTGCTGAGTGGTCCAGAGCTCTCTCTCATTACATGCCTCTCCCTGGCAGCTGTTTTGCCTCTTCCCTCAAATTCAGGAACCAAGGTAAGGGACTGGAACAAAAGGAGAAATCTCCAGGGAGGAACCAGTGTAGCACCTGGATTTCATACAGGGAAGTAGAGCCAAGGCATTGAAGAAACTGGGCAAGTCAGAGGGTTTTTTGACCTAATCGAAGGAGGGAGACGGAAGGGAACTCATTATCCAGATGTAAAAAAAACAAAATTAAAAGAAGAAATCAAAGAAGCAAACACTGGAAACCATCTACATGTACTACTGAATCAGCAGGCTGTTAACATCACTGCTGTGAGTTGTAGGCTGGACAAGACTTTACTTGTTTAAAATTTTAAGTGGCTTCAGCTGTCTCAGGACATATCTAATGTATAGTGGAGACCTCAGTCTTACTGATACTGTGGAGGAATTCTTCTAGCTGCTGAGCTTGTGCTTGGGAGTACTGTTGTTCATATTCCAGGTAATATGTTGCTTTTTGTGTTTCCTTTGTCAGCTTTGAAGTTGCTTCTCCAAAACACTCTTCTGTCTGTTAGTGATAGTCCCATATATATTCACACCTGCAGACTTCAGTGTTTTCCCGCTGCAGTGTATACCAACATGATATTTACAGCTGCTTGAGACTCTCCACTGGCTGTTGGCAGAAACAGAAGTTGCAGGACTTCCTCCACCAAAATGCTAACGGGCCAACATCAGACCTGGGACTCCAGGGAAAGAACTGGGCTGTTCATCTGTGCACCTCCACCCATGATATCACGCAGGTAAGAGCCTGTAAAATGTTCAGGCTCTTAGCTCTGTTCAGGCAATAAGAATTTGCCACCTTTTTCTCTTGTTTCCGTTGGTCTTTTCTCTTGGTTGTCTCATGTGTCATTTCATTAGTACAGTTGTGTGATATCTTATGAGGATTGAAAATGCAAGAGAGTTTTGTTCTGCCCCACACTGCTGAGGCACTGCAGCACTCTCTGACAGCTGCCCATGTCAAGGTGGGATTTATCACCAGATCTAGACTTGTTGCCGCTGAAATCAGCATGGGCAAAGCCTACATCACAGGCAACAGGAAAAGCCTGGGCCTTCAGTTTCATGGGGGAAAGTGGCTAGGGTTGCTGGAGTTCAGCCAAGGCTGGGATGGGCATGGGAAGTTAGGATTTTTTAAGTCCAGTAAATACACTGTTATAATTGTGTGAAAGGGGGAGAGGAGTCTTGACAATGAGAGGAGGTTGGCAGACAGGTTTCATTTTGGACTTCGTGAGAGGTATTGGAAGGTCACACAGTCTCTTGCTACCTGACCTTTCCATGTATAAAGTCAGAGGAATTATAAAGAATAGGAGACAGGAAGTATCAGTCTTGCCTACTTGTATTGCCGACATTTCGTATCCCTAACTCTGATGTTTGCACAGTGTTTTGTACTATGATAGTCTGATGAAATCAGTGCCTACAGACCTCCCTGTAACATGATTAATACATTTGTCAGCCTTCAAGCCTTTCGTTCCAGACTGTGTGTTCAGGTCTCAACTTCTAAACAGGTCAGTCCACATCAAGTATGTTTGTTTTTCATTGAAGACAACTCTGTTTCATAGTATCTCGTCCTATGATAGGTTTGACTATAAAATTAACTATTAAAACATCTGCTCTTATTCTTGGAGGGTGTTTTTTGCAGGTCAGTACTAGGCATGGGGACTATGCTGATTTAAAAGCTAAAGAAAGATGTAGGTCGAAACAAAGCAGATTCTCCCATTTAACCTATTTTGAATCCCTGGGGCTACTGTTTGGCTTAGTGTAGTTCTGAAAGCCAAGAAAGTGTTACTCACTATGCTGAAAAGATTGATCACAGTATTTGTGTCCTGCGGCCCAAATCCTAAAGCTCGTATTCAGAGACAACTCCCATTGACTTCAAAGGGAATTCTGTCTACAGAAGAGCTACAGAAATAGTGATGCACTGGCTCACAAAGCACTGTGAAAACTTTTTAGTCTCTTTAAAGAAGACTTATCTGTCAAAGATCCAACAGAGATGTCCAACCAGCTGCAAGTCGTGTCATTGAAATGATCAAAACTGTAAAACTGTGAGTGTAAGTAGTTAATTCTAGTCTATAGTAATGCAAGCAAGAGTTAGCAAGAGTCAGCAGTCAGAACTTTTCCATATTGTTCTGAGCACAAAAAGTGAAACTAGGCATGCTTCTGCATGGAGATGTAAAATTATCTTTTCCTGCTATTATCCTGGACACACTGCCGCCTTAAAAGCACACACATGTTGCTTCTGTGTTTTCATATACTAAACCAATTCCTTTTATTCTGGACTCTATTTCTTCTAGAAGCCTTTTAGAAGAGGCTTCCTTGTTGCAGATACCTGCCTAAATGCATTTAAAAAAAGTTCAAAATAAGATGTTTCAAGTAGAGGAAAGCCCTTGAATATTTGCTGTCAACAGCAGTCTCTTTCCTGCCAAGACAGCAGCATCCTCCAGTACAGAACAGGTCCTAAGAGTTGCCTTATGGTGTGCAGCCATGTCTTCCCCTGGACACCACCCTAGTGATTAAAATAACCAGACTGGAGTTCTAAGGGTTTCTAGAAGTGTAGTTTTGAGCTGATAATGCAAGAATTTGAAGCTCTCTGAGGTCTTCCACATCTGTGGGTTATTCAAGTTTTATGAATTACAATAGATTTTTCCATGAAGGCTGTATTATGTTCCATTTGGATGGCAAAGACCGAATTTTTTATCTATAGTTACACAGCTAGGAAAAACTCAGTAGTGCAACTTTAAGGACTTGTTTGCATGGTGAAGTTGCACTCAATATTGCAGAGACAAAACTAAAAAAAAATCCCACCATACCCAGTTTTCATAAAAGCTTAAGCTAGTGGTCTTAAGCTGTTGCCTTGAGAACCAATGCCATTCTTCAGAGCTCCTGCAAGCACGGAGGTGCACTGAAATTCAGCTCAAATTTAATGGAAAATTGAGAACCTGTCTCTAGTTTTTTGTGCTTTGTCAAAGTTGAAGAGATAGATTGTTATGCTAAATATGATGGTTTACTGGCATTGAGATCATGAGGGGAGAACTTTCTGTCTGAGGAAGTTGTATAATTAGAAGTGGGAAGAAGACCACTCTAAATCCAGGGCCCTTGACTCTATCCATTCAAGACAAAAAGAAGGCAAGAAAGAAGGCAAGAAGGAGAGAAAGAGAAAGAAAGAGAGAAAGAAAGAAAAGAAAAAAAAAGAAAAGAAAAGAGAAGAAAAGAAAAGAGAAGAAAAGAAAAGAGAAGAAAAGAAAAGAGAAGAAAAGAAAAGAGAAGAAAAGAAAAGAGAAGAAAAGAAAAGAGAAGAAAAGAAAAGAGAAGAAAAGAAAAGAGAAGAAAAGAAAAGAGAAGAAAAGAAAAGAGAAGAAAAGAAAAGAGAAGAAAAGAAAAGAGAAGAAAAGAAAAGAGAAGAAAAGAAAAGAGAAGAAAAGAAAAGAAAAGGAAGAAAAGAAAAAGAGAAAAGAAAAGAGCTCACCAGAGCCACAGTTTGTTGATGTTCAGGAAATGTTGTAAGACATGTCTATTTGCTCAGGATAGCTATTATTCAGTGTACAGAGGCTGCCTTAAGTCCCAGATTTAGCTGTTTGGATGCAGTTTGTTTTCATTGCTTGTCTCTTCTGGAGGCACAATGCAATGCTGCTCTCATTCCCCTTTTTATTACAGTAGCCTTCCAAGGCGCAAATGGGGAAACCCCCCAACAATTTAGTCTAAGAATATCTATCACAAAAAGCAGAGGATGCACAGAGTAAACTCAGTCACTCTTTTTATAGCTATTTAATTAGAGCTTTTTACAATTTATATAAAAAAAGCTGTGAGTTTTCTCTGTTGCTCTTTTGCTAAGACAGGTTTCTTTTGACGTCACACCAGAGTACATATCCTGGCAGCATCTGTAAAAATGCACTGGAAACAGAGGTAAAATAAAGCGCTGAAAGAATGTAAGCTTTGGCTTTACTACACCAATGTGAAGAAAGAGGTTTGTCCTTTTTCCTCATTTCCTATTGGCAGTGTGCACTGGGATTTCAGGAAGATGTCCTTCCAAAACTCTTGTGGCTCCATTGAGGTAGAACTGAGTAGCCAGGAAGAAAAGTGGCATGTTGAAATGTGTCATTTGGATTTTCTCACGTAAAGGGTTGAAATTTCTTTTTCCATCTTTCAAACCACAAAAGGATGCAATATCTTTTGGCAAAGCAGTACAACATGAGATGCACTTGTTGGTGATATCTCTGTTTTCCTCTTCAAAAATGTACCACCTCTCCAGCATAACTAGTGGATTTGTTGGAGTAGGGGATCTGCCACCAGAACTTATCTTCAAAACAGCTAAATGTACACTGGAGACAGTAGCAGACACTGTAGAGCTTAAAAAAAACCCAACCCCAAACTAAGAGACAAATCTCTTTGTAGGGACTTTTCTAACTGCCAAGGGTATGTTCTCTCTGGCAGAGATGATGTAGCAATACCCAGTGAGAGGAAGAGTTCCAGTGACAAAAGGGAAAAGGGAATAATGATAACTCTTTCTTTTGGATGTGATGGCAGAATTTTAAAAAGGGAATTCCCCAAGCTCCATAAACTGTCTCTGTAGCATCCTTATTTCAGAACCTGGGCACTTGACGCTGAGGAGAAAGGACCATTTAAATGTTCTGAGGAATTTTTACACCCACAGACATTAGTCCCTAGCTGTGGAAGAACACATTCCCTATGTAAGCCATGCTAGCTGGCCTGCAATAGCCAGAAACTGTTGCTTCCATAGGAGGCAATGTCAGCTGGAAGCATACAACTAAAAAATGAAGAGAAAGTCTGTTCTGTTTTCTCAGCCTAACACAGGAGTTGAACTTCATTGCTCACACTCTGCCTGTTCTCACAGGAGAAGCAAAGGCTTTACAGTGATCCAGTCACAAGGGGAAATGCTGAACAGTAAAGTGCAGACATTTCGGACAAAAAGTTAGAAAAAGTGACCTACAAGTAGGTGTATTGAACCCTTACACCTTTTACATACATTGTTCATGCCCAAGATAATGTCAATCATGTCCTGTGCTATTAAATGCTTACAGCGAGGTGAGCACAGGAAAAACATTTGAATTTAGAGAAAAAAATACACAAATCAAGATGGGAAGCAAAACCCAGTTTGGTGATGAGGGCTTGGCAGATTAAGTTCCTACAAAACGAGAAGAAGCAACACCTGCATTCAGAGACTCACAGTGAAAGAGTGGCTGCCTGGGCTAATATGAAATCTTCTGGAGCTCAATAACCATGGAAACCTCAGTAAAAGGAATGCACCTTCAATAAAATTCAGAAAAGAGAAGAAGAAATGATAACTGGAGAAACTTCAGAGGCAAAAATACATGTACTTCCTTCCCCAGAGATGCTTGTAGTACAAAAAGGTTTTATTTTTAAACAAAAATATTCTTACTGGCATCTATAGGAAAATATTTGGTGCAAAAGCTTTGTAATATCTTTTATACAATTGTCACATATCTGCATTTATGAAGGCCTTGGTTTTAGAAGCTTTTGGACAAATTCACTCTCAGTTTGCGCTTAAACAAGAAATAAGAAATAATCTGTCTTCCTCACTTCTCTCAATAGCTTCAGAAACAATAAAAGTCATCTAAAAGTAAATAGCTCTGGAACACTGCAGCATGCCTTTCTAACTTGTATTTAATATGTATTGTACTGTCCCTTATTAGAAGCCAAGTTTGCATTAGTGCTGTTCAAATATGAATCTTATTTCTATACTCAGTGAGGTCTGTGAGGGACACTGTCAGAAACTACAGGTCAATAATGGTGGGGAAAAGACCTGCTCTCTGCATCAGTTCATGAATAAAGCTCAGGGAGCGACAGAAGAAACAATGCATTAATCACTGCTAAAATTTAACTCTGTAACTTACTTTTCAATAAAAATTCATAACAAGGATAATAAAAATGGCAAGAGAGGAATTCTTCCCCTTTCTCTATTGTCATTACCTTCTGTTTGTTCAGCACTCATGTGTATCCAGCCGAGACCAGTAAGTTCACTTTCCTTTTGTTGATCTGAACCAGATATAATCTGTAAGGTAGAACTCTGCACTAAACTTTTGCTTTGTTGATGAACTCTTTAAGCCTTACAATATTTGTTAAAAACAGATAAGATTCTGTTTGGCAGGCATTTTCTAGGTAGTAGCTGGATTAAATAAATTTGTTCAGAAATGGCCATCTTCAGTCCTTGCTGGTCAGTGACTGTTCCTCTGAACAGCTGTTCCCCCCACCACAACGTTTGGGGAGCAAACCTTGCACTGACCCATTACTGCCTCATGTCAAAGAAATGACGTGAATGACAAGCCTGCTTGCTGGCAGTCACAGTCTTCTTCCTTAGTATTGTAAAAAAACCCCTAAACTCTCCACATTCATTGCTGCATTACTACAATGATGTTACCAATAACATCATTAATCTACCACAACATTCCATAAAGGTCCAGCTTTGCCTTCCACTAAGTGTTCATCTCACAGAGACAGTAAATTTTTCATCGTCTTTGCCCTTGACACTGAGGGTATATACTTTGTACAGATGTACAGAGGTGCCTCTGGAGATGTCACGAAGGTGTCCCAAAATTCCCAGGTCTTTGTCAAAGGGGCTTACAGTTAACGTGATTATAGTTAGCAAGCTCTGTGTCTTCTGTGTTCCCATCATAGACTATTTTCATATAAATCTGAAGTCAACTGGTTATGTCCCCATATAGTGGGGTCACTGTAGGTTGAGAAGAAATCAATGTCTTTGAAAAGTATGTATAACCGAGCTACATGTGCTGAGTCTGGTTTGTACAATTAAGTACTTTCTGGCCCATTAATACCTGTACTGTTGAATGCAGACCAGGGCTGCTGCTAAAGAGACCTGTATATTTTGGAATAGAGGACAAGTAGCTATACCATTTCAGTTGTTGTATGTCTGACCAACATCAGTGTGAAAAGTGCAAATTGCAGGAGCCACAAGGTCTTTAGCTTGGAGCCTAATCGAATGGGTTGTTGTAAAGTCTGTGCCTTGCTCGAGCAGTTTACTGAAGGCAAACCAGGGGAACATGGTTAACATACCCAATTTCATGGTGTTGTGCAGATCTCTTATTGCTCTAAAACCTGCAACCTCTAGTATTTCTTTTGAGTTCTCTTTGCCTGTCTTGATTCTTGGAATCTTGGAATTCTTGTGCCAGACACAAGCCCCTAGGGAACCAACAGTGCCAAACTGTTTTCTCATCTTCTACCTGTCCTCATACTGATGCATCCAAAGAACATCATTATTTCCTACATTGGAAGCCTGGGTGGTGAGCTTAGTCTTCTTCAGCAGTACTTGGATGGGTCAAAAGTTCATATGCAAGAGCATAATTTGACTGCCACCTTCCTCCTCCTGGAGAAAATGCCTCATTCCACAGGGATTCTGGGGGTGTCAACTGCATATTTTGGATGCCTGCTGCTTACAGGACTCTGTAGATCAGCCATGGACTGCTATATTCACAGATTATAAATAGTTTCCAGTTTTGCAGAACAGTCTTTCAATTACTCATTAATTTGAGTTCCATGATCCACTTTCCTGCATGGCCAATCTGGTCCGTGTGTTAAAGGAAGCTGTTTACTTGTCAGCAGAGTTTGTTAGGACAAATTCTTCATATTTATACCCCTTACTGATATCTTCAAGCCAGTGAAGAGAAATCTAGCCTGAGAAGTCAGAGATGTAGCCTGGGGCCTTCCTTAAAACAGATGTGATGTCAAAGTGCACCAGCAAACAAGTCTCATTAAGATGCCCAATCCTGGCACCAGCCACATGGCAGGTATTCTGAATAAGGGAGTGAAGACCCTGTTTAAATTTAAGGAACTTCTTACCTGCTTGAAGGAGGTATGCAGAAGTATTTTAGGACTAGTCTTGTGATCCGTGAAAAAACCAAGTTCTTGTGGTTGTGATGTATGGAAATTATCCTCGTTTATCAAGACGAGCTGTAAGGTTTTTGCATTTTAAGGATTGCTTTTATCAGTATCCCATGTGGCTAAATCTTGAAATGCAGTCATGAATATGCAGGATGTTTGGTTTAGTTAGCAAACTAACTTCATTTATGTAATACACTAAAAAACATCTCCTTGGCCTGTTTGCTCAAGGGAATGTGAGTTGAGCATTATTCAAGACTGAGGACCATTACTGTTAACACTTATGAGATGTGTAAAGTAAGTGTCTATAATGATTTCTTGCTTCACTTCTTAAATTTTTAATATCTCCTTAGTAAGTCTGAATACAACTCTAATGCCTTATTAACCCCAGCTTTATTTCACTAGTATGCTATAAGCAAAAAGAGCAGCAAGTGTTGAGGCAGGTAGGCAGCCATTATAGTAAACAGTTCAGCTTAGGAGGAGACATGCATATTTTTCTTTAAACACAGAAAATGGTAAACACAGTCACCCCAAAAACCCACACGCACCCAACTGCTCACCCTTTGCCAGACTCCTGGATGTTGTCAGGACCTTCCCCTGAAGAAGGATACAAGATTGTAGCCTTCATTTTATTGCTAATTGCATGGCAATTACTAATTCTGAAGCTACCATATGGCCCTGGCTGTCCATTCTCTTTCCAGATAGACTTGAATTAGAAGTAGCAATTTTTTCTGCCTAGTTTCTCAGAGACTCATGCAACAAAGATTCATGTGGACCCCCACTGATTAGTTAGCATCTGAGCACCTTCCTAAAACACTTCCTTAAAAGATTCTAACCTTCCTTTTGAAGCCCATGAAAATTTGTTCCAGTCAAGCATGTGGAAGAATGTGAGCAACTGGACAAGGTCAACATGCAGAAAAAAAGATAAATCAGTCATCTACACTTTTTTAGAAAAATGTTTGCTTTTCAGGTAAGTCTGAGAACCACCTTCATGAGACATCAACCTTTACAAGTGAAATTGAGGGTGACTGACAGGATAGGCTCTATCTCCACACAGGTTCTCCAAGTGCTGTGTGGCATCCAATAGGAGAATTTCAACTTCAGAAATTTTGGCAATACTCTTACTGGTCCCTCTGGGCTTTCTCTGTACTTTTTAGCAAAAAATTTGTTTTCTCGGTGATAAATACATCACCTTGAAGTGCAAATAAAATGAAGATTCTCTGAATGATACAACCTTACACAAACTCCTCTCTAGCAGGTGATTCTTACATCAGCTGTCATCACTACCCTGAGGCAGAGTGCAGATTTTCCTAGGGAAAAAATCAGAATTGGTACACTTCTTTTTCTAAGAAGGCCTAGCATGCTACAGAAACATTCAATTTCTCTTGAGATCTTCCACTCAATGGTACTCGTTCATTTATTTATTTGTACGTAGACATAGAAGAGCACACATCCCAGGCTTGCAGTATCTCTTCCACCTAGGAAAGATATGATCATGGCACAGACTAAGATGTAGATAACATTGGAGCAAACACCAGCCTCCCACTGCCAACAAGAACACAGATAACACAAAATCAACAGTCCCTGTCCTCAGGCTGCCTCCCCTGCTGCACTCTGTTCCCATTAGTGAACAACGAAGCCCTGGCTCCTCCCAGCAATATGGAATGGCTCCTGAATGCATTCACAAACACAGAGATTTGCCAGTTCCAGGGCACAGGTTCCAGCTCTCTTGGGCCAAAAGCGTGCTTCAGTTTGTAGTCTCATTAGAGAAGGAACTATGTGAACATACTGGCACTCAAGGCTACTCAGTAAACATCAAAATTATCAACAAGTGCCCTCACTCAGCTATGTTCATTCCAGAATATTGGTTCACAGTTTCAAATAGGACCAGCCTCAGCTGTCACTGCAGCCCATCACATTTTTCTATTGCATATCTGACTGCTTCCCAAAACTCCTTGGTCACCGAATGTCATTGTGAGTCTCCTACAGCACCAGCCACTTCCAGGCTCTCACCCAGCCTGTGCTAGGACATTTGGAACAAATGCATTGATGTTGTTGCATTATTGCAGATGAGGCATCATGCAGTGAATACAGTGGTGAGGCTAGCAGTGGTTAAAATGCTAATTGCATGGGTGAAAATTTCTTTAATATGGACAAGACTAAAAAACCAAATTAAAATGTATGTGATTTATAAACATACAAAGAGCCTTGTCTTTGCATAAAGAGACATCCCGATGGGTCTGGAAAAAAGGCAGTGAGGAGCTGTGCAGGCAGACCAAGAGGTTTTTTTGCTTTATTGTTTTCCTTTTCATTACAATTTTGTATTATTGTTGCATTTTATTTCAATTGTTAAACTGTTCCTATCTCAACGCATGAGTTTTCTCACTTTTACCTTTCCAGTTCTCTTTCCCTGGGGAAATGAATGGGGGGGAATGAGTGAGTGGCTGTGGGGTAGTGGCTTGTTGGCTGGGGTTAAACCATGACAGGCTCTTAAACTGGCTTTTTGAAACTGATGCAGCTTTATGTCTGAACATAAAGCTGGTGCTCTCCAGTTCAACTTGCACCTGCTGACATGGGTACAAACTAAATGGGTGTAGCCAGTAAAAGGAGATTTAAATTCAAACAAATAACTATCAAGGAGGTCATGCTGATTTCATTAAGGGAATTTGAACTTCCATTTATGTTAAACTGGTGAAACTTTCATGAGCAGACAAGCTCTATCTAAACAAGAGAAGACCTAGTTCTGCTGAATTTGGTAACATGGGGTAATGCATTCCACTCTGCCAAAGCTTTCCAGCAGTATGAAGAAATGCCCATCAGTTTCTGCCAGTCCATCTCTGAAGCTGTGTTTGTCTTGCTAGCTGCCTAGGCATGGGATTATTTTCCCTCTGTCATGGTGTCTGGCAGAATAATCATGGATCAGAAAAGAGCTACATCAAAATGCAGGGGGTTGGGACATGCTGCTGAGCACAGCTGCCCCATGCTTATGTTGCTTCCAGGGAGCAGAACTTGGGGCCTCAGACAGAGACTTCCATAAAGCTGTGAGTATTCTTGCCCTGAATCTGGGCAGGAATACTTTACCTCAGCCTGACTGGGAACACAGACAGGCTGTTGGAGTCAGCTCCCCCACACCGATGTCTGTACTCAGTGACAAATCTGCTCTTTTGTTTAAACCTGAAAGAAGTTCCTGTACACAGCAAACTGTGTTCACCTGGAGCGCTGACTTCAAGGCAACCCTCTGAGGAACAGGCATGCCTTACTCATCCCCTGCTCCCCAGAGCTGTGCTGCCGACTCTGAACACCCCTGGATGGGCACACACAGAAACTGAAGTCATCTGGGTCCAGTCATGAGTCCTCCTGGACCTCCCCTCTGGGTTACTCATGCAGTCAGAGCAGGAGAGCAGAATACACTGGGGAAAAACTCATTGCAGTAGACAGGGAAGGGCAAAGAGAGTGGCTCTGTACCTTTCTTGGCCACTGATCTGCATCCACAGGATATCCAAGGTCTAGCCATGGCTCTGCCTCCCCAGCTGCAAGCGAGATGATGAAGAGAGGGATACAGGGACCAAATTGTGTCTTTCAATGCAAACTAGAGGCAGGTAACAAAGGGGTTTGAGGTAAATGGCAGGCAGATAAGCTAGTCATCAGCCCTCTGCAGTTGCTCACAAAGAATATAATCAGTGTGGAATGATCTACAGCAAAGAGAAAAATGGAACAATAAATTTTTTGGAAATCTGCATGCTCTAGGGTTCACTTTTAACCCTAAACTGGGGATGAAAGGAGTGTATGAAATGTTTGAAGAGGAGCTGAAAAAGAGTTTCAGATGAAACAGATGCTCTGAGATCTGGAGTGCCGACTGTTATAAAAATCTCGGGAACATACTGTGGTGAGACCTCTGATGCAGCTTATCATGAATGTAATTCTCTGTTGCTTGAGCACTGAGTTGAATTAGTTCACTTCACGTGAGCTGAGGGGCAGGAAAGAAATGGCTGCTGCCTTCTATATCACCTTTCATTTGAGGCATTGATACATTCAAGACTGTGATAGACTAGTGCCTGTGACACCAGCTCTGTTGCTGATCTGCACTGCTATAAATTACTCCTGCAATAAGAAAGGATGCAGCATAAAAATGTGATGACATAAACGCTTTGCTGCTTGTTTCTCAGGGCTGCTTGTTCACTTTGCTGTCCTATGGCCACTCACCCCCTTCCACACCATCTGCACTGTGTCCCTAGCTCCTGGATTTCAGTTAATGCTTTAGGTTTAGATACTATATGTTTGTCTAACACAACCCCAGAAAAAACATTTTCCACCTGTTTAGTTAGTATGTAAGTGGATGCTTGGCCAATTCCAGAAAGGGAATTGATGAAGCTATGTAAGATATATATGCTAGAACAACTATATGGGACCTATAGACCCCAGTGGATGCATGGGGTTGGTGGGTTTCTCACCTTCCCAAAGCATCTCTTGAACCCCAAGAACTGGAAATCCTTGATTATTTAAAAATGACCATGGAAAAATCAAGTTTTAGTTAAAGATGTTTCTCTCTATCATGTTATATATAAAAATCAGACTTTTTGATGTAATCATACTGCTTTAGTGCAGTCTGCATTCAGTAATGTCTTCTATCAATTACCACAACAAATGTTTTTTATTTGGGCAAAGCAGGCACACCCAGGGCAAAGCAGGCACATGCTGGTTTGGCACTTGCTACCCTCCCTTGCCTGCTTTCTCACTTTGGCACATGCTGGCCTACCTTCCTTCCATTAATGCAGTTATTTGTTAATACCATTAATACCACCTTCTCCGCTTTTCTGCCCAAATATGTTTACTGAGAATAATTCTTTTGGAAGACATGTTGCTCCATGGTAGCTAGAAGGTTCTTTGAAGATAATTTAAAAGAAATCCTTTGCCATCTTATATCTTGCCACGTCTCTGTGCTCAGGAAAAATTGCTAGCAGTGTTCCAGAGCCAATTCCTGGTAATTTAGGAGGCCCACAGAGGCAAGCAAGGTTTCCAGACAAGAAGCAGCCTGTACCTTTCTTCGTTAGAGCCTGTGACTGGCTGTTGTTACTCCAATGATTTTTTTGCACTGGTGCTGTTCTATGTAATATCTGCATTGCTAGGTCTTGGTGCTTTGGGATTTATAGGTTCTCCCAATTTTTCAGGCTTCTCTTTATTTCTGGAGTTGCAATGAGTGCTTATTGTGCCTGAGAAACAGAAAATGGGATTCTGTCAAATTTCAGTATTTGAATTTATGAACTTAACCAAAATTGGCTGCATGCCTGTCATTGCAATGCATCCCACTGCATAAAATGATTGCAAACTTCTCCATGCAACCGTGCTCCATGAGTATATGTATGTGCATGACACTGTATCCTTTATTACTTACAAAAAACATATCAATATTCCATTAATAAGCAGACATTGATTTTTTACTGAGAACATAAAGATTTATGGAAGAAGGCAGAGCTGTGTGGCAGAAACTATGACAGCAGTTTCTAAAAAATCCATGGAATATTTTACATTTGAAATATAGAAAAAAGTTCCATTCAAAGTGACTCCAAATAGACAGTCCTTTGTGGAAAATAGATTGCTTCTGGTATCGAGGACAGGTGAATTTTGAAGACAACTAGTTTGCAAGAGAATGAGACTCTTTGTCTGAATTTGAACACAAGTGGCTTCCTTTTATTTTATGGAGATATTCAAGGAGGGTCTCAGTGGAGGAAGGAGAGTACAGCTAACATCTGTGCAATGGCCCTGAGGCAAAAGGACTATGCTGAGCAAAGCCCTGTCAGGAGGACAGGAAGACCCTGCCCTTGTTTGCTGTCGGAAGAGGTGTACTCAAAGTGGACTGATTTGGGTCTGCTGGTAACAGCAGGAAGCAGAAGCTGTAATAAGGACAGCTTGGAGGCTTCCCTGGAATGCTACACCATCTGGAACTAGGGATTGTAGCAGTGATTGGGAAGTACTTATTTTCCAGTGTCAGTCTACTTTTACCCTGACAGAACAAGGTAAATCTTGGGACTGATGTAGAAATTGTGGCATAGCAAACACCGCAGCAGACAGCTCATACAGAGGAAATGCCCAGCCTTCATTCTCCATGACATCATGCTCAACAATTGTCAAGAGCAAGTAGGAAAACACCCTACAGACACACAGTGTATCCCAGATACTATAGAAGGAACATTACCTACAGCACCAGAAGAACAAATTTGGTCCATACAGCAAATTTCCTCCTGTACTGTATGTGTTCATAAACCTGGCAGAATCCTTGGACTGTGGTTATGTGTGCTTC
Organism: Nicator chloris; assembly: GCA_013400495.1. Classification (NCBI taxonomy): domain Eukaryota; kingdom Metazoa; phylum Chordata; class Aves; order Passeriformes; family Pycnonotidae; genus Nicator; species Nicator chloris. The sequence continues at coordinate 134,461 of WAAE01008774.1, read as the reverse complement.
TGCTCATGTGGGGGCTATACAAAATGATAAAGGGACTAAATGGGTTTGATGTACCAGAGCTCTTTACTGAGAAGGTCCTATAGTTTGGCAAGGGGAAGAAGGCAAGGACTGGAATGGTTTTAGAGATGGAATATGTCAAACTGAGGAAGTTATGGTGATTTTATTTGTAGCTTTTAGTAATTAGCTGTTTCTGTCTTTACAATTAATTCTTTGTCAGTATTACAACAAATGCCTTCAATTTCCTCACTGTCCCCCAATGGACTCCAGCTCATTAATATGCAGCTTTAAGCAAGTATCGGAGCTGTCATGCATTTCAAATCTCCCCTAGGAAGCTTTTTAAAATTGTAAGTAAGACCTGATACTGAGACTTATTAGCACCAAACCTGGAAACAAAGCTTCTGTGCAGGCAGCGATGACTCTTCAAGTTACAGTTGCTGTCACCTTTTTTATCCTGAAATTTATTAAAAATGTGAATACCTCAAAGCATTTCTTTGATGCAGCCAACATTTCCAGCTCTTATAAACTGCTGTTTGTGGATAGAACTGGGCTTGTGCCAGCACCTCAGATTTGAGTGATGCAGCTGAACTTCTAGGTCAGATTTAATTGCACTCACACTGAGAAATACTCAGAAGAAATCCACTGAAGACAGCAGGGAAATAGTACACCATGGCAAACACACTGCAGTTTGGTGGAGAAACTGGAAGGTTTTACACTTGCTAAAAGACAGGTCATAACAGTCCACAGATGTGTCATACCTAGATTGAGATTAAAATCAAATGCTTTGAGACCAGCTTTAGCTTGAGTCTCTGACACTTAAACTTGCATTCAAGGGCTTTGGCTCTTGCCCACTTACTCATAAATGTCAGAAAAGCCCAGTTTTTCAGCTCTGTCTCAAATTAAGAACAAGAACCAGTCTAACTTCTGAACTGCTAGCATAAATGATTTACCAGGACTAATGTTAAGGCAGATTCCCATGACTACCAGCTACAACGACAGAAGAAATGTGTAAACTTGAGAGCTGTGGAGCTGCCTGCCATTGGCATGTTGGTGAGTCTGCTAATCATCTTTCATTAGTGACACATAGAGTGTAAGGTTTTTGTGAGAGGAAACCAAACCAGCTTCCACATTAGAGAGCCTAAAGAAGGGGAGAAAGCCATACCTCAATGCTTCTCAGAGAGAAGCATTGTTAACCTAGAGAAAGGGTTCTTAACAGAGCTTCTTGCTGGAGTGATACTATTGTGTCCCATACTTGGTTCAGCACAAAATAACAAGAACGGGAAAGATTTTAGCAGCAAAATACCTCAAACTAGAAAATCTGGAATATCAGCTTCCAAAATTGTTCACAATTCAATGAAGTCTTCCGTGAAAACGAAAATGCCAGTAAATCCTGACACCTGTCAGGAAGGAGAGCTGATGCAACAGCAACAGAGCTATTGACCAACAAAGTTGCAAAGCTGCTAGTTGTGAGAGGTGCTCTCCAAATGCACCTTCTTAACATTTCCTGCAAACCTGAGGAAATGCAAATTTGCTACTAAGACTCTTCACGCTCAAAGCTCAATTTCACCATGTCCTGAGGTCCTCATTTCCTGGCTGGAGGTGTCATGCCTTCTCACAAGACATGACCTTTCTTCTCCACCTCAAACCAAACTTAGCCAGGAGCTAGGGGCCGAGAAAGCCGTCCTCAAGATCCTGCCTTGTGAAAGGCATCCTGCTGGGCTACTCCATCTGCTCCAGCACGCCTTTACCCGCGCTGCTGGCAGGCACCCTACCGAAGCCGTGAGTGTGAACCCATCTCGTTTGGGATGATGCTGGAGCCCCCACCCAGCCGGGCTCTAAGAGTCCTGGGAGGAGTTCTGCCGGGGGAGAGGCGCAGCCCTTTGCCGCCGCGCCCGGAGGATCCGCAGGCAGGGGGATTCCCCGAGGAGCCGCAGGCAGGGGGTTCCCCGGAGCGGGGGCAGCGCCGCGCGCGTCCCGGCCCCGGTGCAGGCAGCTGCGGCCGCCGCTCCCGCCGCTCGCTCCCGCGCGCTGCCGGCAGAG
>WAAE01008774.1:103605-132383 GCA_013400495.1 Nicator chloris | reverse complement strand
GCCGTGCGCCCGTGCCCCGCCAGGCGCTGCCAGGCGCTGCCGCCCCGGCCCCTGGGTCTGTGCGGGGAGCGGCGGCCGGTGCTGGCACAGCTCGGCGTCCGGGTCCCGCCCGGGCCCGGCGTGCGGATCGGGAGGGGCCAGCGCGCCCCTGCCCGCGGCGCTGGCGGCAGCGCGGTGCTGCGCCCGGGGCCACGGTCCCCGGCGGCGGACGTGGTTAAGGAGGCAGAGCTGGTAGCTGGGGGTTCAAGATCTGGACGAAAGACAAAAGAAATCTGCCAGCTCCGCAGCAGAACTGAGCCCAGAGAACGAGCAGTTCTACTCCGCAGTGTGAGCGGCCCCCAGTCAGCACCGCGGGGCCAGGGGAGGCTGTACAGCTCTGTGCCGCTGTGGGCTCGCACGGCGTTTCCCTGCCTTACCTCGTCATCCCTCTCACGTCTGCCTACGGAACAAACCACGGGATCTCTGCATGCGGATTTATGTGAAACCCATTCACATGCGGCTGGGTGCACCTCCTTTGTTTGCCCGTTTTTTCATCTTTTTGGGGTCACCTATGTAAATGCATAAGGCACTACCGACCGCAGCCTGGTTATCTTGGATGGCATCACTTGTGTCAGTTTAAGATTAAAGCTTTCCTAGCCACATCAGGAATGGCTGTTTCTCTCTCAGAGTGACAACATAGTGAAGTTAAAACACAGCAGAGCATTTTACACATCTTTACTACTGGAAGAGTATCTGTAAAGACATACAAGCACTGGGAGATTCCTTGCTCAGCGATTCAGCAGGCTGGTTTTGTTTCCTCACGGCTGTTGTGGCCCAGGTACACTAGGGATGCTGGAAGGATGCATTTATATGGAAGTAACAATAGGAGGTTGGAAAGGTGGATGCAAGTCCCCTGTGTGTTCTGCTCTCTCACTTGCATCAACCTATCCATGTTATGATCCTGTCAGGGGATCTGGCATTTAGCTTTTTATTGCTTCCATTTCTGAGAAAATTACCAACTCGTTTCGAGGGGGAAGATTTATTGGAGATGAATTTTCTATCTACAGGATTTGAAATAAAAAAGGATATGTAATAGATACACATGATCAGCAAATGGAAATCGTAATTAGAAAGGAAAGATTAACAGGGACACAAGACTGTAGAATTTCATTGTTAAGAGATCAATTTATTATGCCCTTGACTGCAAGTTAAATTAATACACGTAATATTACAACATGGAAAAGAGATGCCAGTGACTGTCATAAATACAGCTTGCTTTTCTTTCCTAGTTATTTAGGGAGGGTTGGGAACGCTTGTGAAATCATGTTCATTAAAGCCTGAATAGAGGCAACTAACCAATAACTGCGGTGGAAGCAACAAGGTTCTCCCCCCTCCTCGCACCCACCCGCCCTTTTCAAGAACTGGGGGAAATCACAGACGTCAATCAAGAAATACTGCAAAATAAAATGGACCCTCCCGGCAGCAGAGGCATCGCGCAGAGCAGCGGTGAGGCTCTGGCAGTCTGCTGGCAGCCTCCGGCGCCGCCAGCCCTGCAGCTCCGCCGCTGACCGGGGAGCGCGCGGGGCTCCGCAGCCCGGGTCTTCCCTTCCCTCCCTTCCAAAACTGTCAAGCACAAATGGGCAGGAGGATATTGGCTGCAAGGGGGGCGGAGGCTCCTCCCAGAGCCTGGATCCCGATATTTTTGGAGGATTTCTTCTAACTCAGTTACAAACCTTGGTGAAGGGAACAAGTTGCCGCTGTAGCGGAGGCAGAAAGCGCCTCTGCTTGGGAGGGCGCAGCTCTCGCTCCTGCTTTCGCCTTCCCCAGGCTACCTTGGATGCTTCGACTCACTTGCGGATGAGAGCTGTGCTGCCTATCGGGGGGATCGCTCCTGATTTGGATGTTGCTGTTTCTGTGCAAACAAGGGTTGTAAAGGAATGAGAGGGGAGACAATGAAGAAAAACCGACCGGGAGAGAACCCCAGCCCCAAGCGTTTTCCCGAGAACTGACGGGTGTTTTGGGGCTGAGCGATCCCGTCGGAGGCGGCGGAGGGAGCAAGCCTGCCTGCTCCGCGGGAGACTTCCCGGGACCGGCTATTCCCTTCGGATGCGGACTGGGAAACCTGTAGGAAATTCTCCCGCCACCCTGCGAAGCCACCATGAATTCAGTGGCTGGAAATAAGGAGAGGATTGCGGTCACGGCACGGAGCAGAAAATACGGGGTAAGTTGCCGGGGCGGCTCGGAGCGGTGGTCGCCACAGTGCCGGGGCTTCTGCGCCTCCCTCCCGGCGGCTGCCGGCGATCGTGCCCCGGCCCCGCGCAACTTCCGCGGTGCGGGGCGGCGGCGGCGGCTCGGGGCGCCCCGCGGAGGCGGGCGCGGCGCGGGGGGCACCGTGGGCGCGGAGCGTCCGAGCGAAACTTGCCGGCGCCGCCGGGCCTCCCTGCCTGACCCGCTGCTCCTTCTCCCGCTCCAGGTGACCGACCCCTGCTCCCCCACCAAGCCCGCCGCCCCCTTCTCCCCCGAGAGCTGGTACCGGAAGGCGTACGAGGAGTCCCGGGCGGGCGGTCGCCCGGCGCCGGAGGGAGCTGGCTCTGCCCTGGGCTCCTCCGGCACCCCGTCCCCCGGCTCCGGCACCTCTTCGCCGGGCTCCTTCACCGGCTCGCCGGGACCCGCCTCGCCCGGCATCGGCACCAGCTCCCCCGGCTCCCTGGGCGGCTCGCCGGGCTTCGGCACCGGCTCGCCGGGCTCCGGCAGCGGCGGCGGCTCCTCGCCGGGCTCGGACCGCGGCGTCTGGTGCGAGCACTGCAATGCCCGCCTGGCGGAGCTGAAGAGGCAGGCGCTGAAGCTCCTCATCCCCGGGCCCGTCAGCAGCAAGGTGAGTGCGGGGCCGGTGGAGGCGGGGGGTCTCTGTGCCCGGAGCGGCCCCCAGCAAACGCCGGGGCTGTCGGCCACCTGGGCTCTCCTCTGCCGGTGTCACCGCCGAGCGCTTTGGGGTTCATTTGTGTTCTCCCCCTTCTTGTTCTCTTTTTCCATCCCCTCCTCCTGCTTCATGTGGAGCAGCGTGCCTCTGCCTCCGGAGGGCTGCCAGGCTTCAGGGGCGTCTGTGACAGTCCTTCCAGCGCGCTTTTCTTTCGTTGCATTGACAGTGGGTCTGTGGTATTTCCTGAGCGCTGGTGTTTGGTTTTTTTTTTTGTTTTTTTTTTTTCCCTAGCGGGGGAGGGGGGAATAAGTAAGGGATGGGAATATTACATCGGAGTCCCTGGTCCCTTGCCCTTTTGCTATCTTTGATTCCTGCAGGATGGATTTACAAATCATCCTTAGACTTGTCAGCCAACTTAGTAGTGAGGTGTGTACGTATGGTCTGATGCCAGTGGTTTCTACTTCTGTTGAGGAGAAACCTTCCTGTAGCTCCGGGTTCACATGAGGCATTGAAATGCTGTGTGAGGTTGTGGCAGACCATGGCATTGAACCCAGTTCTCCCAGGGGTATTTAGCAGAAGGGTAACTTGGTGACCCTTCTCTTACAGAAAAGTGCTAGATTTTTTTTTTATCCCCAATAAGACTTGGAAATACTTGAAACTGATAGACTCTGAACGTTGGGTTGAATAATCCTGTGCCGAAAGAGGATGTAAGCATTTCTGACATTTGGTCTCACGTTTTAAGAGCTGACTCATCCTGAATACAGTTGGAAACCTGCTTTCTGCCTCTCTTGGGGTATTTGGCACCTCCAGAGGCATACTCTGAAATTCCTTGGTTTTGTTTGGCATTGATTTTTTTTCCCTGTTTGTTGTGCATGTAAGATTAAGGCTAACAGCCCTAAACAAGTGACCAGCAGCCCTTGGCTGACCTCATGCTACTAAAATAGTAAGCATTGGGTTCCTCCATAGCAACCCTGTGAGCGTTGTATTGTGAATGGGTCTACAGTTCCTGGAATGTAGTACAATGCAATTTTGTTTGCCTTGTTGGGTCCAGGTACTATCAAGTGATAATATTTACTCTTCCACTTCAAAGAGTTTTCATTAGTGGTTACAATAAAGAGGTATCATGGAAAAGAGCCGACTGCTGAGAAAGAGTCCCTGGTATTGCTGTTGTGGTGTACTCTCCATGATTTATTTATGTTCTCTTTGAGAGGGAGTTGGTGCTCTCATGAACAAAAGACTCAAGGACTGGTTGTTACCTTGTCTCAAGAACTGACTTAGCTGAATTATTCATGAACAAGGAAAGGTGGATCCACCAAAATTAATAGTTAATTTAACCATTAATACATGGTCGATTTCATTTTAAAGTGACCAAAATCTCATCAAATTTCAGGCTGTGTGATTTGACAGTGGTTACCAGCTGTGAGTATAGGGGGGGAATTACTGATAAAGATATGGGAGCCATCAGAATAACTGAGATTAGGGGTGGTGAGGAGGATAAAACTAACATCAAGGCACAGTGTTAAATAGAAATTGACTGATTTTAGTCATATAAATGTTTGCACAGGGTTCCCTTACTGCGGTAGTGATGGACGTTGCCTATCCTAGCCTTGCTGAGAGGTTACCCTTGTGTTTCTGCTGCTGTTTGTTCTGCTGTTCACTTAGTTTAGTTGATGGTGTTGGACATGCCCATCTTTATTTGTATCATAGCCTTTTAGCCTTCTTACCTGTGCTCTTTTCTTCTTACACCTCCTCTCCAAACCTTCCAGTTCTGTAGGAGTGCCACTGATGAAAGTGCTGTTCCATCTGTGCGTTTTGGAGCAAGGGAGGAGGCACAAGTGAAGTGGTCTTCATGGGCATGGGTGACCCTCTGCCCTATTTGCTATGTTTAATAGCACTTGCAGGCTCAATCTTGTTGAGATACTCCAGCCTTTGGCACACAACTCCTTTCTGTGGTGGGTGCTGCTGACTGTGACTGTTTGCAGAAGCATCTCTTTCTCTCATGCTTTCTGGCTTGTGACTGTTCAGAACTTTCTGGGCTTGTGAATTTTGCCTTCAGCAGGTGCTGCCCAGCAGAGTGAGGCTCTGGGCTGGATGATGTGGGACACAAACATCATGGCTGGTGCTACTGACTTCTTTGGATTGGATATTCTGTGGTTGTCTTAGAAGTTTGTTTTCCTGGTGTAATGGGGTAGCCTTATCAGCGTCTGCTTTGAGGAAAGCAAGGTGTTGGCATCAGCTCTGTTAGTTCAGTCAGGGCCTGTGAGCTGCCTCTGTGTGTGCCACAGTAACACTCTGGGAGTCCCTTCTGAGGGTGAGACGTTCAGTGTTTCTCAAAACTGTGGAAACCTGTTTGTGTCTGGGGAAAACTGGCTTTGGTTCGGATTGAAACCGAAGTCTAACCACACTGTGTTAATGTAGCTGGCATTTTTTCAGGGTCCTGTGAGGTCTGCTCCTGATTGCTGCTGTGGAAATAGGGGCTTTTTGGGTGTGGAACGGATCCTGCCACTGAGTTAAGTGGAAGAAGGAGCAGATCATATTCCTGGTTCTGGGTATTCCCTCAGAACTTGCAAAACATCCTACAATCCCTGACTCTGGTGCCCATAGGACACAGCTAATTGGTGATACTCCTTTATTAGAACTATTAAATGAAACATCTAAAATGTCTCTCATCTTTTAGTCAGCCAGGTCTGATACATATTTTCTGTTGTTGTTGTTGAAGACAGCCTGGAAATTTCTATGGTATTATAAGTACAGTCTGTGGCACCTGTTTCCCATTTATGCTGTGTTTAGAAATGCTCATGATCTGGGATAGTGTGTGTTGCAGAACAAGCAGAATACGAGTATCTGTGCTTTAGTGTGTATCTAGTAGCAGATATTGGAATCTGCAGTAACCTATCCAAATGTGCACCTACATTGATGTTTTTGACAGTGTGCAATCATGTCAAGGTTTGTATATATCTGTCAAGTGTAATAGTATACTTAATCGCTTCCTAAACAGACTGGGCTTTATGCATGAAGCTATGTACTGAAGCTTTTCATTTGATTGAGAAAAAAAACACACTTAAGCTAGAGCAAACTGCTTCTGACTAGGTCATTGTTACTGTTGAGGTGTTTAGCTTTCCATTTTAAATGGAAACATTCTCTCCTAATAAATCAACAGGATGGAAACTTGGGTGTGTGTGTTTTTTTTTTTTGTGAGGCACAAAGGTGAAGAATATATAATTATAGTTACATTAATTTATATTAGCCATTTAAAATGCCAAGTTCCCTGCCAATAGCAAAAAGAATAATGCTAAAAGCTTATTGTTTCTTTTTCCTCCTCTTGTGGTACAGATGTGACTTAATGATGTTCGGCAATTACATGCATAGAAGGGGTTATATTTTATGTGAATTAAATCTTATTGTAACCCCCAAGCAAAGCAGGCTTGTGGGAATTGACTAGCACAGGTGGTTGATATAGTTGCACACTGCAGTTTCTGACTGAGGACATCTTGGAGCTTTTGGTGGCTGTTGTTTGTGGGGTTTATGTTGCATGATGATAAAGATTGTCTCAAATTACCAATAAAGATTTTTTTTTAATGCTAAGCTTTTTCTTAGGCTATATTTTTAGAAGGGCATCAGATAAAGTTCTAGCATAGAAATTTACAGCAACATACTCCCTGTTTATCAAAACTTGTGTGAATCTGTTTGCTTTGAATTCAAACCTGTGATATCACCTGTCTTCAATGAACAGTAACCTCACAGGCATGTAAATATTGAAGAGTTGCTACACTGATGTGTAACAAATTACATTGTGTGTAAATAGTCAATGGAATGCTAATAAGAATGCTCACAAGCTGATGGTTATAAATTTCTTAGTACAGAATTCCAAAAATCCTGAATACAGCCTTTAAGCCAAGGTAGTTTGAGAGTGTAGATGGGAATTGCTGCTTGGGCATATTGTGATTGGGTCAGGAATTAATGATACTACTATAAATGGTAGAGAGGTATAGCACTGATGTTGTTAGGTGGTTTATACTGTGGACTTTCCCCTACCTAAAATTCTGTGCTTCTGAGTATAACAACTGGGTAAATGCTGGGCACAGTCCTTTCCTTCCCTCTGAGCACAAGAGGGAAGGAAAGGGCTCTACCTTCAGGGTATGGTTTTGTTTTGGTTTTTTTCACCAATTCACTGGCACTATCTGAATTTTTTGCTTACATATTGTTGAATTAGTCTTCTTGTTCAGGGGTGTTAAGTGGTCGAAGACTTGACTCCTAATTATTAATAATTAAGAAAGCTCTAAAGCTGATATAATGAAAAATAGGTTTCTGTTAACTGGTAGCTCCTTTAGAAACATTCCCAGCAGAGACAGGACATTACTAAGCCCTTCCTCAAAGCTTAGCGAGTGGCAGAATAATGGAATTTCATTTCCGTCCAGACCTTTAATTTGTGAACAAGCACGGCCAGTCTGTATAGTGACTTAATTCACTGTGCAAAAAAATCTCAGGCACCTAATCATTTCATCCCAACTCATTGTAATGCAGATAGGATTATTGCATTAGAAATGTGATTTTAAATGGCCCGAGGCAGTAATTTGTCAGCATTTGGGAGGATTAACTCCATTAAAGTTTAGGCAACAACAACCATTCTTTTGTGTTGCATCACAGGTCGCAATACCAAACATTTGTGACATAACTCATCTGCGAATCTTCTTACAATCATATGCTTCCTGGCAAGTTGGGAAACCGAGCTACTTCACTTGCAGGGGAATTCCAGCTGCTTGGGGAGGTCTGGAGGAGACAAACGGATATGCCTTTGCTGCTGCTGAATTAACGTCAGCCCTTTTCTAGGAGCAGCTGGAAGCCTTGCCGCTGCAATCCGCAGTGTCAACATGTGAAATGATATAACTATTTCTTTTGAGCTTGCAAATGTCTTTGAGGTAAGGGTGAAGATGCTGTGTGGTAAAGACTGCTCTTTAGGAAGCTGTCAAAACCATTAGCTCTGCAGCTTTCTCTGTGGGGTGAAAAAGGCTTGTCATGACGAAGTGCATTGGAAATTAGAAACTGCCCTATGGTTGTATTTCTGGAACTATAGTGTTTCCTATCAGAAAAGAAAATACTTTTAGACCACAGACACAGCTGTTGAAGGAGAAGAGGGAAGCACTGATGAAGTAAATCTCTAGGGAGGTGAAAATTTTTTTCTTTTTGTTTTTACAAAGACTTGGCTGTGCATCTGAGAACATTCTGTTCAGAAATACAGAGCCAGTGCTGAGTCTTTAACTGGCCTCTTCATGTTGGGTGATGAAGTGTCTTCAAGGTGTTCCATGCATGCCATGAATGCTGCACTGATATCCAAAATCACCTTGTATCTTCAGATAGTCTCGTATTTCCTTAGAAGTAAATGTTGCAACATCCACAGAAGTCTTAATTAATAAGCATAGGACTCTGATGTATAATTTTGGAGGGGGAAAAGGAACAAAGATTGTCCATCTCAGTTCCCCAGACAGTGTTTGGAAAAAATGTCACACATTACCAGTGTGGGCCATGGGCATGTAATGGGAGTCACGCCGGCATCAGCAGATTATTAGAACATTGCAGGGCTCAAAGACACGGTGCTTTTGCCACATCAGCAGCACACAGCCTTTGACATGCTGTAATTGGGGTGCTTCCAAGCACTGAACCTGCAGCCTGCCACCACAATAAACTTGACTGTCATGCTCTACATAATGATGTAGTTCAGAATTGCAGCAGTCTGTGACATGAGGTCTGCGTGTCAAAAGCACGAGAGATGCTCTAAGTTAAATTGCTGGCTTACATCTTACTAGTGTCATCTGTGGCTTGAGAGGCATTGATGTTGTTAAAATGGAGGAACACAGGCATATACCTTCTCCTCCTGCCACTGAATAAATAATCCCTAGCCCACAGTATCTGTTGTTGAAGCTGCAATTCAAGAAGTGTCTGAATTGCAGGAAAGCAGATTGTTTATCAGGGTGTTGTTACCAGTTACAGCTTGCTTAATTCAAATTAAACACACAGAGTAGCATCCTAAGAGCAGACAGTTTAGAAGAACCCAATGACTTGTGTTACCTGTTTTTACTTTCAATTACTTTCTACACAATCTTCCTACATTTAACCAGGTTTGTTGTTGTTTTGTTTTCTTTTTCTTTTTTATAACTATGAACATAGTGAAGCTGCTAAGAATTGTTTGTCTCTGGCTTTGAAACCTGAAATATATAATCAGACTAGGTACAGATCAGACTTTTTTTGTACAGTTATAATATCTTGTATCATCCACAACCAGGATATGAATCTGCTAATGCTTCTTTTCTCTCCACTCTCCTGTTTAGAAAATTTTGCAGTATAGCTTAGTAATCTTTTGATGAGAAGGTGTTTGAAGTTTATTGAAGTGAAATCAGACCAACACAAGACAATTCATAAAGCAGGGGAGAGTTGACTGAACTGTTTTGAACTTGTCATGAAGGCTGAAACACTCTGCAAGACATACCAGAATCTGAAAATTCTTTCCCTTGTATGACATGACTATTGCTTCAGTCTGGATCTGAACCTTGTCAGTCTGTTGGCTTACATGAAATTGACCTTAGTGAGGGCATTTGGACTTCAGGAAAATCCACAGGATTTAATTTAGGCCACAGCTCTATGTATGATATGGCTCTAAGCAGGGAATAGTGGTGTGCCTTCAAAGCAGCAGGCATACTGCTCAGGCAGAGCAGGTCTAAGACGTCCTGGCCCCTTGTGGGCTTCCCATGTGGCTTTCCTTTGTCCTCTCCATATGAAGGTCGTAAGTTAGCATCACTGCAGGTCTCCTGTGTGAGCACACAGTGATTGCTCCCTGCCTTAGTTCTTATAAAGATGATAGATAGTTCAAACACTTTCAATAATGCTTCTTTCTAAACTCATATCCTTTTGATCAGGGAGTGACTAGATGTGCTATTGCAACAGCAGATGCAAGGAGCCAGTGATCTCTGAGAAAGCTACTGATGAGAGCAGCACAATGCATCCAACCGTAGCCTCCATTGTAACTGGAGTACAGAATACAGGGATTACATTTTAATTACTTTACAAAAGAGACAGTAAAAGAAAATATGGTACCAGCTCTACAAAAGAATCAGTCTTAAGGAATTGGTGTGTTCAATTGCAGCTTGAATTTATTGCTATGGTGTCAGAATTCAATTTATTTTATTTAATATAATACAATGTAGTAAGGCTGTTAAAAACTGCCTACTGTTCCAGCATTGGTATACTTCTTAAAAATTATTTTTGTCTTCAGCTGTGTTTATTTTTATTGTCTGTCATGGTTTAACCCCCAGGCAGTCGCTCGCTCTCCCCCACACCAGTGGGATTGGGAAGAGTAAAAATGGGGAAACTTGTGGGTTGAGATAAAGACAGTTTAATAGGGAAAGCAAAAGCCATGCACACGAGGAAGGCAAACCAGGGAATTAATTCACCACTTCCTGTGGACAGGGAGGTGTTCAGCCCTCTCCGGGAGAGCAGGGCCCCATCACACCTAACGGTGGCGTGGGAAGACAAACACCATCACTTCACTTGTCTTCAGCACAAAATGCTGTCCAAAACACAGCCCCATACCAGCCACTGGGAAGAAAATGAACTCCACCTCAGCTGAAGCCAGCACACTATCATTAGGATCTTCTGTTCAGTCTGTATTATTAAATCACATAGTATGTGGTCAATGTTGAACTTCTTATATGCTATAGGACATTTTCTGTTTTCTGGGAGGAAAGAGAAAAGACCTAATTCTGAAGAAATTTCAGACTGGCTTCCTCTTCTCAGCTTTCGCCTGAAACTCTATTTGGTGGTAGTGTTTGTGGGCTTAAAAAGTAATAAATTGCCAGGGAAATTCTGCTCAAGAGACCTGAGGAAACCAGTGAGGTATTAAACTGGATTTGGTTTGCAGTTCACCGTGAAAACAAAAGACTTTTCTCGGAAGGAACTGGACACTTCTAGATAAAGCATTTGTTAATATAAATTTTTTTAGTGCATGTTTAAAGTTGTTACACCTTCCTCTTAAACAAAGAAGGGCTGAGTCTTCTCACTTTGTTGGCCTCCAAATAGGAGAACTTAACTTACAGGCCACATGGTATCTGCTTTGTTAGTGTCTGGTCAATGATCTTATTCAATAGATTTGGTGATTCAGGAAAAAAGCGTCAAATGTCTTTAAAAAAATTACTTTATTCTAGTAAAAACTATTCCAAGCCAAATTGAGTGTGCCTCTGGAAAATACTTTACATTTCTTGCTGGTAGTATGAAGGAACTGTGTATGCTGAATGTAGTATATCTGTATCCAGTGCAATATGACTGATGTAAACCATCCATCTAGCTCTAGGAAAGCTAGCTTCCCGTTCTGCAGGAAAATGTTAAATTTGGAATACAGTCTGTGTTTTGGCTTCCAAATTACCTTCAAGTGGAACTTGCTTTATGTGTATTTGTTCCTTACAAATGTGTTTTGACCTGTGGATTTCTTATGATCTATTAATAGCAAGCCTCTACTCAAACTTATATTTCCCTATGTTCCCTAAATCATATATACATCGACATGATCGTTTACTTGCACCTGAGTGTTCACAACAGCTTCTCTATTCCTTGGATTTGCACTGGAACAAAATTCTACTCACGTGACTGTTTGGGGAAAAGCAAATAAATGAAAGGGGACTTTGATATCTACCACAGTAAATATTTTCTTTTCCTAAAGAAAAAGTGAAATTTCACAGTGGTTTGGGGGTTTCAACTTTGTTCAGAACTGTCTGAGGAGAACTGCCTCAGGATGGAGTTATTTTTCCCCAAGCTGTGCACATTTCATTCCCTCTTTCTCTACCACCCTCAAAACTGACTGAAGATGAAGGAGGATTCAGGAATACAAACCCTCAGTTTCTGTGGTTCTCTGTGTTGTTCTGGTGGGAATTGCAGTGCTGAAGAAGGTGCTGCTTGGAGCCCGTTAGGAAAAGCAGGGCAGAACTGGCCTCAGCTTGTTTCTGTCCTGGCTCCTCTAAGTCACCTGGGCAAACTCCCGTCTTCCCAAAGCCAAACTCAGCCTTTATTATGCTGAAGTTATTCAGGAGAGCAGACTTCTGCCTGCGAACTGATTGTCTGGATGATTACACGCTACTATTTCAGTTGGACAGTTTTATTTTTCTGTGCCTCTTGGCTAAATGAACCTCTGACCTTAAAGTGCCAAATGCTGAAAGAATTACCCACTTACTCCATCCACCTGATGGACTCCAGCAGAAAGCCTAGTGGGCAGTAAGGCAGCCTTGGCTTTAAGGAGGTGCTGAACAGTGAGAATAGAAGTCATTGCTCTTCATTTCTCTATTAGTTTCACTGCTCATTTAATAGTGATGGGCAAAGAAAAACATTAATATCCTATCCAGCAGCCAAATGCACCAAAGTGGGAATGTGACTCGTGTGTTTTCCTCTTTCCTAATGGTATCATTAAAATTTAACAAGTCCTCTAAATCATGTTAGTATTCCCAGGGTTAATATGCTGAGATTGCTGGCGGCATTCCCACAGGAAGAGTTAACAGGGGCTGAGGCTGTATGGCTGGCATTTGGTGCTCAGAGGGAGGTGTTGGGACTGGAGAAGCCCTGGCACCAGAAAGGCACAATCAAGTCTTTCTTGACGGGGGCATTTGCAATACACATACATATTCTTTGCTATTTACCTCTCTCTTCTCACTCCCTCCTTGCTTTTCTCTCCCCATTAGCCCTAAAGCTGTCAGATCATCTCATCTGCTGTTAGATTTCTAATGGAAATTCTTGACAATAAGCCTGCGTGTGTGTGAACCTAGCAGGAAGGCATACAAGTGTGCTGGTCGGTGTGAGTGTCAGATTTAAGAGATTGTTAGACCATAGATGGTTTTTACTGGAGGTCGAGAAGGCTAACAAAGTGGGAGATGCAATTAAAGTGGTATTTGTTAGAAAGGAATAGCTGGCTGTCTGGGCAGACTGAACATGGGGAAATGATGGGTAGCTGGAAGGCTGTTAATGATGGCTTTGTAAGCAGCTCTGCAGCATGGGTGGTAAGCCTAAATCCAGAGCTGTACTTTTCATATGCCTAATAAGACTTACTTTTTTTTTCCTTTGTGTGTCAAATCCATTTCTGAATAATGGATTTGACAAAAAAAATCTCTGGATTTTGGGTTAAATTTAGAGGTAGGTGAAAGATGTTATGGTGGGTAAGAGAAGACACTGGCTTTTGGGAGCCTTCTCCACCACCTTGAAAACAAGGCTCTGCAAGATTCTATAGAGTTGATCTTTGTAAAGTCATGGGTTTCATTGCTCTGGCAAAGAGGCTGTTTGGTGAGGAATATGAGATGTGGCAGGCAACTCATTGAAATGCTTTCTCATTTTAAATGAACAGTTGGGGCCTGCTTCTTGTAAGCTCTTGACAAGAGCTTAATTGTTACAGGTATTTGATCACGTCTCCTTTGTCCTGGCTGTTTGTGGTTTTGTTAGTTTTTTTGTTTGTGTTTTTTATTTTGCTTTTTTGCTCCCTCCCCCCCCCCCGTGTTGAACTGTTCAGTGTTTGGCTTCACAATAATTTTTAAGAGTTTTCAAACTTGCAAGGAGTGAGGTAGGCACTTAAGGCAGGTTGGCCAATACACTTGGGTGTCCTAAAAGACACGAGCAGCTGTGAGTACAGAAAGGGCCCAAGGAGAAATATGAGAGGAAGAATACAAAGTGTGGAGACAGAAATGAAGTGGGGAATGAAGTTGGTCCAGGCAGCAAGGCAACAGTGCTTCCATGGGACAGGGGACATGCTGGGGAAGCAACGAAAAATGGGAAATAAACCAAGGTTCTGTAAAAGCCTGGGCTCACTTTAAAGTCTTGCAGAAATTATGCATATGAAGGTTGTGTTTCGTTTTTCCTTAAAAAAGCTATCCCTAAAATTTATTGTCTCTCAGGCAGTCTCTCTTTCTTAAAACAGAAACTAACAAGCAGCTAGAAGAGTAGAAGGCATTAACTCAGAGTAGTGTTTGGTTTAATGCACTTTGGTATTTTTCATTCTGAAATTTATTTCTTTTACCCAAAGGCTAAGGTGCTGGTGTATCCTGTGATCTAAAGATGTGACGGGGTTTTCTTTCTTACATCTAATTGATTTGTTTCTGTTTTTACCAGTCACAAAGACATCTATGTTCTATAATGTCAGTTTGAGATTTTGTATGAAATAGGAATTCAGTTGATTGCAATTTTACCCAGCATAACAAATAAATGATGTATGTTTTAGTGCATCAGCAATAGGAATGAATTCAGTCTCGCCTTTCCTTTCCCTGTGCCTGTCTGTGAAGGAAAAAAATGTTTGATTTCTAGATTTATTTGAATTCTTATAATGTTAAGCTTACTAATCCTGTAGTGTAATTGTACTAGACACTCTAAGGCATGCTATTAAGTAGCAGTATTTGTTAATACTTTAAAAGCAGAATAGAATAGACTTAAGGTGTGAGAGGACAGCTGAAGGTGGGGGGAGTATACATGAAGGCTGAATCTCTGGCACTGATGGCTCTAAATGAAGCACTTTACAGACTGAAGTGCTTTAAATTGCCATCCTTCTTTGTCAGTCCTAGTTACTTGGTTCTTCCTAGCCTGGTCTGCTACTGTCTTGCCTGTTTAATATTCCACTTAAGTATAACAAGAGATGAAACATCCAAGATGTCTGTATCCTCCAGGAGTCAGCACTACTGATGGGAATACTTGTGTTAGCTGTTTATAAGCAATGAGCTAAACAGGGCTATAAAGAGGAGAGGGAGCAGGAGGGAAACTGTTGTGACTTCTCTTAATTTGCTGTTCTTTTTATCAGCAAAGGAAATAAATTTCGTAGCTTTCCTAGTCCAAACCCATGTGCTCCGGGTAATACAAATTGTTTCAATAAGCACACACTGCTAAGGCCTAGATAAGGGTTATTTCTGTGCCTGAAATACCAAGGACTAGAGTGTGCTATGCGGAAGGCTGGTGTGGAATCACGCAGCTGAGGAAGCTGTGTGTAGTAATGCGCATGGGTGACACTGATAAATGGCTCCTCTAAGCAGGCATCTGCAGCAAATTGTCACATTGAGACTTCCCGGCATACCCTAGACCTCTGCATGAATGAAATCTCTGTTGTGCCATTATTTACCCACCTCCAGATGAAATGAGAGGATAGGATTCATTGCTTCAGTGCAGCTTTTATATGAGTTTGCTCTCTTTACCTACGTATGTGCGTATATATTTCTTTCCCTGCCCTTTCTGCAGCAATGGCTGCAGAACTCCCAGTGTTCTCTCACTAATTCAGCTTTCTGAAATGGGATAAAATGGCTTTCAGGGTGAAGGATGGGTCTTTTACTTCTAGAAACCTAAAATGGAATGTGTATTATTTATTCTGGTTTTTGACTAGACATGTGTTTAATTAAAGGTAAATACTAAGCATGGCTTGGTCTTTTATTTATTTTGTTTGTGGCTGTTTTAGTAGAGGTTGTGGTGGCTGGAAAAGGGAAAAGCTTGGATTGTTTTCCTTCTTGAAGAGTCATAATTACTGTCTTCAAAAGGCAGTGAGATTGTCTTCAAATCCATTTAGCACTGAAGGAAAGCCTCATCTTTTCCTTGTTATCACTGGACATCACTGATTCATGACAAGAATCAGACTTGCTTTTTGCCTTTTGTCAACACGTTTATTTTTTTTTATTTTTTCTGTCTTTGAGGTGATTTTCTAGGATTACTTATCATTGGAACTCCAGTAATTTAAGCTTTGATGGAAAGGTCACTTGAGATCAGGGTAGAATTTCTGGCCAATCTAGAAAAAAAATAGGCAATTTTTTTTATAGTTAGCATATATTCTCAGTACATAAAGATCTCTATAAGTTCTCTGCTCTTCTTAATTCCAGCCAGTATGTCAAGCTTCAGGGCTCTGAGCTGCTGTGAATTTACCTGCAAGGATGTAAAATGATAACCTCTGATGCAGCAGCAGAAAGGTAACACTGTGTCAGGCCAGAAAGGCTTAGCATGTACCCAAAACTTAGCTGCTGGATTACACTAACAAACACCTTAGCCGCAGTTTGCCTTCCTGGTGACCTGCATAAATCTGACAGGGAGCTTGGGTGCAGCTGAGGTGGGGATGGATGTCCTGTCCCACCACCCTGCTGTGGTGTTGATGGCTGGCTCCAGCTGCTATCTGCTCTACCCTGCTGCTGCAGCTCTCTTAGGTTGTTGCTTCATTATTGGAGCCCTTAGCTTCTTGCTGTCTTAGCCTTTGCCCTTGGGCTACTTCTGTATGTCTTGCTGGCTTTCAGTAAAACGTTGCATATTTGCTGGTGATGCGGAACGGGACTTTGCCCACGTAATTTTCCGTAGGTAAAGACCTTTTTTAATCACTTGGTGGAAGAGGACAGATGGTCTTAGAGGTAGTTAGGTGGTTTGTGACATGAAGATGCTCACAGAAGTCACAGGGTTTCGCACAACTGCAAATATTCACACCAATGTGCCCGTTACCAAAGTACATAGATCTCATCTGAGTGAAATATTTGCCTCTTCTGTTTTTACAGCTGAGAAGAGTTACAGAGCCATGTGGTGAACTTATTCATCGCATAAAATCGTGTCCAGGTTTCTTACCTGCTTGTGATGTTGACTAACAGACTTCTCCCTTTCTTGCTGATGTTGGCCATCCCATTCTCCAGCAGTTCTATGCTGACTAGGTGTTGGCTTTTCTGACTCTGCACAGAGAGGGAGAAGGGACTTTACATTTCAAAGCTGTCAGCCTTAAAGGAATTGGAATATGGCGGTTGAACAGATGGTAACTAATTACCCAGGTATAACAAAAATTTATTTGGAAAGACCTTGACTTCTGGTTCTTTGTCTGGTACCAGAAATTGGCTGTGAGTTTGACAACAACAACAACAACAAAATTGCTAATGGGGTGAGGTGTGTTTCATGTGATTTTTTTTCAAGAGTGTGTTTATTAATTCTCTTTCTTCTACCTTGGACGGTTCATGTCTATGAATAATTTAATTGTCCTTGGCTGTTTGCTGGTGAATGGCATGCTTTTAGGCATTCTGTATTCATGTAGTATTTGTTCATGTTTGTTTTGTATTCTGTCTGCCTCTCTGCCTTTCCTGAGATCAAATGGATGATGTAAGGCTTGACAACATATAAATGCTATTAAACTGGATCTGAAAGAACAGAAATGGAGGCCTTTGTCATTTAATTAGTTAGAACATTAATTGGAATAGATTCTTCAGTGTTTCTCTTTCCAGTGGAGAAGTAAATGTTTGTGAAAGTGTTTTTCTACTTTTTGTAAAGTTTGTCTTGAGAACACGTCTAGAATTTATAAGTAACAATTTGTATTGGCCTACATGATATCTCAAATGTGTTCTATCTCCGTTTTCTTTTCCTAGATATTCTTTTATGCTGTCATCATTCACAAGTTTTAAACCGCAAAAATACTGGGTTTCGGATTTTAATTCTCCTTGTCTTCATTGAGGATTGTATTGCTTTAACTGCCATTGTCATGATAGCCATTAAGCAAAAAAAAAGGCACCTACAAATTTTTTGTTTTCGTCCTTTCTGATCCAAACATAAGCATCTTTATGAGGTATTTATTAGAGCCTGTCAGTAGCCCTCATGAGCCTTGGGTTGAGATCCTGAGAACAGTAGGCAAAAAGCACACAGAGATACTGTTGCCTGCAGTTTTGCCAGGTGACAGGGGAACCAGGTTAATGCTTTGTTGCAGTGCTGTGGAGTGATCTCACTGTCTCTTTCTGACAAATTTAATCTCAGGAAAAAAAAAAAACAACATCCTAAGAACAAGAAATAAAACCATTTTCTATCACGGGTAAATTGCTTAATGCCTGCTTTCCTCCTGGCTGTTACATTAATAGTAACTTTTTAGGGTAACACTGAGATTTATCATCCGCAATTAAAGAATGTTGGAATGTGTGTTGCTGCTCTAACAGCCTTCACTGTTGTAGCTATTTTGCACAAGTTCTCCAGAGTTCCTCAAAACTGCTTGTCTTTGTGTATTTCTTGTGGTGCCTACCAGAGCCCACCACATGCTTCTGGGCTTCATAAAGATGTTGCATGTCCCTCTAGGCAGGAGAGGGTCTTTTAAGGCGCTTCTGATGCTGGCTGCCTTGAATGCAGAGGAAGCATTTCCCCAAAGCCAGCTGGACAGCTGGTTGGCAGGTATGTGCTTGCTTTGCTTGGCCTTTCAAGTCCTGCCCTGCAGCTCTCGCCCGTGGGTGCCAGCCAAGTGGCTGTGCTGGTGAGCTGGGTGTCAGTGCCGCCGTGTCCCCTGAGGGAGCTGTTGGGAGACACTGTGCTCAGTGTGGGCAGGGCTGGATGTGCTGCCTCTTTGTGGAATGGCTTGTTAGGCTGCCTTTAATGTGAACCATCTGTGGCAACCTGCACGCTCCGGTATAATACTGTTTTTATGTCAGACCTCCAGTGGCATGCTGTGAGAGAGCTGGAGACCAGCATGGGAATTAAGGTAGAAAATCCACGGGAAACATATTGCAGTGCACCTACAATTAACTGGAAAATAATTATGCTCATTGTTGACTGTACATCCCGCACCAGACCCCATCATTGTTTTTATCCTGTCAGCTGTGGTGACTCTGAAATGGCAGGGTGTAAAACAAGGGTGAAACGCATCTGTAGTTGTTCCAGGGTTTGTTAAAGGCCACCCTTCTCTTAGGTGAAGCAGTATTGGACTTTGTGCTTCCCTTTACCATGATCTCTTGAAGGATCCATTCAGGCAGTCTGAGGCTTCTTAGAGCACCCAGAACACAGAGTTGCTAATTGGCTCACAGCCCGGCACTTTCTCCATATACTGCTGTTTCTCTTCCTGTGACCAGGAAACATACTGTATACCTCTTCCCTTTACAAAACTTCTATGCTTTTTTAACCTCCCTGCCCCATTTTCTGCTCCCTTTTGATAATTTTATTTCCCCTAACTAATGGCTTACCTGGACAGGATTGCTGCTGGCTCTGTGATTATAGCAGTTAACTCTAAGCTGAAGGAAATGGCTTGCTGTGCTGCCTGGCAGCTGGGGTCTGCAGGAGCTGGTGAAAAAAGAACGGATCACACTTCACCTTACTTTCATTTAAATCTTGTTACTGATTTTTCAAGGAAAGCAGCTTCCTGTGAAGGATCTTGTCCATTTTCAGGTTGGCTGAGTTATTCCAAAATCCGTTGACTTGGCTGGTTTTTCAGAGTTGCTGTGTATTTCTCACAGCTTATAGCAAACAACAATGGGTTTGGCTGTTCTGTAAACAGGGGATCTTGGGGTTAAAGGAATTGAGAACTACAGCTGGAAACACTGTCATAACAGTATTTTCTTCTGCATGTTAGACTTGATTCTACAGTGGTGTTTAGCAAAGCCTTAGTGTTGTCTTTCACTTGGTGGTATAGAATAATGAAAATCCAGTTTTAAGTGAAGTTAGGGCCTTGGGAATACGGTGTTGTCTTTACCAAGCTTGCTCACACATGGGTAACTAACACCAGATGTGTAAGCAAGAGTTTTGAATGTAGGAATTGAGCAGTGTGTGTGTAGGTATCTGAGAGCAGGCCTCACTCTGCGCACCAGGTGTTATCAAAGAGCACCTCTCAGCTAACATCAGAGGCAATAATGTGAACAAGCTGTCTGAACTGGGGTGGCATGGCACAATTAAATCTTTGTAGGGCTAACCTCAGCCTGCTGAATTGGCTGCGTGAGAGGTAGGTCTGCCTACAAACAAACACAGGGCTAATAAACCTACAACTTGTTTTTGTACCTTCATAGCCCCTATAATCATTCTTTTGCCCAGATGGAAAATTCAAACCAAGCTCACAGTTACTTACTCCAGCCTCCACTTCAAAGCAGGGTGGACTTCAGTGTTAAATCAACTTGTTCTGGGGCTCATGTACTGAAATGATGAGCATCTATAAAGCCAGATATTGTACAGCCTCTTGTACCCCTGTTGCCCTTGCTTTTGCAATCCTGTTCTCTCAAGTGCACGTTCTTGCCCTGAATCAAACCAGCATTTACTTTTCTCATCTCTTGGTGAACTTCTTAGAGAGCTAATGTGGCAAACTGAAACCCCCCTCTCATTGTACTGTCAAAAAGGAAGCTTAATGATTAAATGTTGCTCAGTAAATCAGACCTTGTTTCACCTATGATCTCTTTCAGTCTGGAGGTATTTGCATTTTTTAGAGCCAAATCTACACCCAGCTGACTGATGAAGACATGAACTGCTCATCTTACATCACTATACATAAACACAATGATTCTACTTACAGCCACAGGCAAGCAATTTTTTTTCCTTTTCCCCCCAGTATGTGAGCGCACGATGAAAAGAATGTGCTTGTAACTAGAGGGAAAAGCCAGCCCTTTGACAAACTGCAGTCTTAGTTATTGCACTTCTGTTAGCATTCCTCATGGTATTTTGTTGGGTTACTTTTTGGTTTTTTTTTTCAGGTGATAGAAAGACTATCAGTTTAAATGAGAGTGCCTACCCTTAGAAGTGGTGTGAAGGCAGTGAATTTGTACGGCAATGCAAGTAGATGGACAAGTGCAGTATTGACAGTAGCAGTTTAAATGTGGTGTTTCGTGCTCTGCTGGTGTGTGGTCATGGGTGACCACTTGCAGTGACAAATGGTGGATTATATATCATCTAATCGAAGAGAGTCTAAAAGAAGGAAAAAGGTGCGTGAAATCCATACATGGGTCTTACAGACACATCTCAGCTCCCCCTGCACATGCTGAAAAGAAGGGATTTAATCCTGCCAAGACCAAGGTGTTTGTGCTGGGCCGTACTGGTGTCTGTCTCCTTAGCAGGCAGTCCAGCACAGAAAGCTTCTTTTCTGCAGCTGTACAACATGCAGAACTTTACCTTGATCTGTTTTTCTCGTGGCTAAACAGCCTTCTGCACGTGCCTGCCTTTGGGAGGGAGTGTGACAGCAGGTGCATGGGGCTTGTCCAGGTTCTCTCTTTCTGGTCAGCACAGGCAGTGAGCCATTAAGCTCCTCTAGAGCATTTCCCTCAGTTGTTCAGGGCTTCAGTGCTGTTGATTCTCTTTCTCCTCATTCAGCTGTGGTGGAAAAAAAGAACTAAGTGCAAGTCCCTTGGCTGTCACTACCAATCATACTTTGGGGTTTAGTACAATACAAGGGTGCTTCTACCTGATAGAGGTATTTCATCAAGTTGGAGGAATCCTAGGAATAAACACTGATCAAATTCCTTTGCATCATCCACTCCCCTTTTGTTAACATTTCTGTCCTATGCACTCAGTAACTCTGTCTCAGGTCCCCTCCTTTTAAATTTTTTTTAACTGTAGTTATTTTGAAAACTTACAAAAAGACCCAAAGTTTCTTTGAGTAACCCTCTCGGTAAAAATGAAACTGTACCTCTAATGGTCAAATTTTAAAGAGATAATGGGACTAACCTCAGACCTGGCTGCCAGACACTGAGCAAGTATCCTTTTAAATTCAAATGATTCTGAACTTGGTCTACCCTGGCCTGTTTCAAGGCACAAACACCAAAGCCCTTGAGCCCAAGAGTAACTAGGGAGTGGTAGGGTAGAAATGAGCTCTGACAATGGCTTTTCCTCCCTCGGTGGATATTGGTTCTCCCCATCACTGCAGGAACACACATATAAAGTAAAGGAATATGGATGCTAGATACCCGTTTTTTACCTGAGCAAATCTGGGTTTGCTGGCCAAGTTGACTGGTGTTTTGATTCCCACAGGTGGCTGCTGTCTTGCACTGTAAGACCTTGGTGAGTGTGTGTGTGAAGGAAAAAGAAATGGCCAGAGAAGAAGGAGAAAAATCCACCCCCAGTTTTAATTCGTCGCTGTCAGTTTCTAATGTCTTTTGAGCTGCCTCCTTGTAGCAATGGGAATCATATTTAATAGGAACCTTTCTATGCTCAGACAGTGTAATTATTCAAAATGCAGTAAGACCTTTTAAATATCAGGACAACTTCTAGTAATAAATACATTAGTTCAGTTTTCAAAGTGCACCCAAATAATTCACGAGTATTAATGAATTATCTTCCAGGCTTTTGTCTGCCCTGGGGGATATATGACTAGAGACCAAAGGCGTGGAGGAGTGAAATGACTTGCCACAGTCACAGAGAGCATGATGCTGTGATTCCCAGAACCTGTGTTTTAATGACAAAAAGCAATGTGTCACAGTGAATAGTTCCTAACCTTCTGTATGGAAGCTGAACATCTTTGTTACAGTAGCACAGACAAATCTTACAGCCTCGAACAAACTGTGTTACCTACAAGTTACTTTTGCCTTTGTTTGCCCTGACGCCTTTGTGACTCTGGTAAGACTGTAAGTTCTTAGTGGGAAGAAACTTGACTTGTACAGTGCATGGCATGAGGGATCTTATTATTTTTTAGTTACTGTTTTTAGCTGTTGCCTCTAAGTGCTACCAAAATGTGAAACATAAAATAAATGTAGAAAGAGATTTTGTGTAATGTTATTTCAAGTTTTACTTTCCTTAATGTATTTTTTTGCATTGCTGCTTTAGCACTGTGTCTGTAGTGCTTTAGATTGCCATAAAGCTTTATATTCTACATACTTGCATAGAATATTACTTTCTCCAGTCCAGTTGCTGCTATTATACAAATGAAATGCTCAGACAGTAGTCTATTTCACCCTCTCTCACTTCATTATTTTGAATTATGGAAGAACCGGGTAGATTTGACTTAGCTACTCCTGCTCTGTTTTTCTTTTATTTATTTTTTTTTGGTACACTGCATATAAATGCACTGACAAATTTAAATTTACTGTTGGTCCAGGGTCTGCTGTACCCTATTGTATCCTGTAAAGCAAGAAGAATGTGTTAATGTCACAAACACATCCTCTCTTTAAGGGCTCTGTAGCTTTAAGCAGCATGGTTGCCTGTGTAATGCTTGCTGACACTCAGAATTTTGTCTTCTAATTGTAGCAGGGGAAAATACAACCCCTGTCAAAGTCAGTGGTGGGTCAATGGAGAACAAAGGCAGTAATCAATCCAAGGCCTAATTAAAGGCAGTGGTGCCAGGAAATGATAGGGAATCAAACATACTGACACTCAAACTTCCCTAATTGGACTAGTGCTCTTTATGAACTGCCTTGTGCCCCACTCCATATTGCCCCAGCTATGATATCTCACTCTGTGTTGAGTGTGTTGCTTTGCTCTGGAGTTCAAGGCAGAGTTGGATAGAGGATCAATCAGCAGCGATTGCTGTCGGTTTATACCCTTTCACTTCACTCTTTTTGGTAAGGGCTGAGTTCCTAAATGATGGTCATGAGTCAGTCAACACCCTACCATAGTTGTTAAGCTCATGAAAAGGGATGAGATAGCTCAGAGAGAAATATGATAAGGCTGCTGCTATTCCCAGGCTGTTTAAATGAGAGAGCTAATAGGGGAAAATGGTACTTTTGGATGGAAGAGGTGACTTTGGTTCATTAGTGGTTTCATTCGAAATGTTGTAGTTCCTACTTGATGAGGTTAAAAGAAAGTCCCTCTGAAGGACTCGACACCAGAAGAGGAATTTAAACAACCAGTATTTGTGATCAAGAAACGAAATTGCTTTCTGCATCCATACATGCATTTCATATATGTGGTAAAGTGTAGCAGTTGCTGCAGGAATTTGAGGAAAAATCTTACAAACCCTTTATGAGTTCTCCATAAGTGTAAAGCCAATAAATACATGTTAACATGAGTTGTGCAATATGTTCTAGTTAAATAATTTTTAAGTAAAGTTAAAAAGAAAATGCCCCTGCTTTTTTTTAGAAATCCTAATGGAAACTCCAGTAGCTTTGCAGAGAAATATGTTTTGAGCATCAGACAAATTGTACTTCTGCAGAAATTTCTTCTCCAACACTTGTCTATTGGACATTTCTGTACAACTGTGAGAAATAGTTAATGCTTTCTTTCACGTTGAGAAAAAACTGCTAGGAAATGTAGTGAAATTTAAGTCTGGAAAAAATACCAAGATTTAGCACTTTTTTCTGGACAGGAAGATCTACAGCTGGGGACAGGGAGAAGATTGTGGATGTTAAATTGCAGCATGTCAGAATTGCTATATAGTTGACACTACCATGCTATACAGTTGATTTGATTCAGAATTTTTGCAGTTGTATCACTCTTGTACATCCCTCCTCAGCTATATAATAAGATGTCATAGCACAAGATAGTCAACAGTAATTTCATGAACTTCAGTGGAATGTTGCATATATAACATTGTTGTGATACAGTTAATGAGAGGTGCCTCAGCCTGAATTAAGGTGCAAAAAAGAGCCATATGTTGAAGTCAACAATACAGACTTTATTTAACAATGCATGTGAGGTAGAGAGAAATAGAAATGTGGGGTGGGTGGGGAGAGAGAGTGGTCGATCAAGTAGAGGATGGTCACCACCTGTGGACCCAGTGGCATCCTGTTGGTCCTCTTTCATCCTAGACTTCTTGGTGCGGGGGATCCTGAGGTCGTTCAAAGTTTTTTGCTATTAATACATTTTAACAGAGGAGTTAACGCTCATTGGCGACACAGTTCTGTGATGCTAATTAGTCCACATGCTCAGACTTTCTCTTCTCTCAGGTTGGTGGGTTTCTAGGGTCAGTGGGCCATGAGTTGTTGTCATCTCCCCTTGACAGGAGAATCACATTTTACCCAGTCAGAGCTGATTCAGCACAGTGGCTGAGTTGGCTTTCCCTGTGGCCCATAAATTCTGCATTTTTTTCTGTCCATTATCAGTGATACATTCTTCTCCCCCAGCTTTGTTAACCTCCCCCTAGGTCTGAGATAACACCTAGACAATAGTACCACCTTTAATCCCAAGTTCTTGCTGTGGGGGCTTATCTTACAGTCCAAGTTCCCTTCTGTGCTTATCTCATGGCAAAGTCCTTCTGTGGCCTTAACAGTGTTTGAGATGGGCACAGCTGTACTCTCTGGGTCCCCAGACATATGGCAGCATATTTCTGAAGGGCTGGGCTGCAGGTTAGGCTGTGGCATTGGTGTGCCCCTGGTACAGCTAAGACAGGAGCCTTCCCCTGAGCCACCTGCCCATGGGGCCGTGGAACGTGTGCTTGTTCAGTGTGCTCAGGAGTGTGAGTGCTGTGTGCAGTGCAGACAGGGATGGTTCCCTGGAAATGAAATGATTTGAGATGTTTTTGTTTTCTTTTCAGAGAAATTGCAGGAATTATAACTGCATCTGTCTAGCTGCTCATTGACTTATTTAAGTGAGCTACTCCTATGACTCTTATTTCCTGAGTATTTTTTTAACTGAGAGTTGGATGCCACTGAGTAAGAGGTATTCTTCACTGTGAAGTGGGAAGACAATTCTTTAAAATACAGCTAAATGCAAGCTACACTGTTTGTGTTAATAGTGGTTTTTTTTTTTCACTCCAGCACCCTGTAAATGTTTCAAGAAAAAATTAATTTTGTACGTAGATGAAATAGATCTGAGGTAACTAGGTAGCCTCTGGACAAAAAAGAGGCCAGGTCTCAGGTGTTTTCTTCATGTCCACCGTACTTGACTGCAGAATTAACTCTTTAGATGAAAAGGCATTGAGGGAAGCACTAAGTAACTTTTTTCCTGTGTTCTGGTAAAAACAGGTGCTGATGACACTTCTGAACACTTTTGAATTATGCAAGTCTTAAAGCAACAGCAATTTTTTTCTATAACAACAAATTGGAGTGTAGTTGTTTTCTAGTACCTAATCACAGTAATGCAAGTTAATCCGAGTTTGAACTTCAAAGCATTTGAAGAATAAGTAATAAACACAACTAATGAGTGGGTTTTCTGTGTATGTATTAGAAACAGAGTTTCTTTGTATGCTGCTTAAAAAACTTGGAAATGTCTCAGTTGCCTGTAATAGGAGGTGTGGAAAACTNTACAGGCTTTACAGGCTTTAACTCAACATGTTCCTGGGGGGGCTGTCGGTAGGAGTATGTGTCAAGTCCACCTATGAAATCAACTGAAAATACAACAGTTCCAGAAATGAACAAATGGAAATGAAAATATGTCAACTGAAAGAGAAATTTGGACAAATTCTGTTAAAAAAAAAAAAAGTAAGTGCACGCACAGGTTTGCAGACAGGAAATAAACCAAGTAGATAAAGATGCTGTGGAAACTGCTCACAGAAGGCTCCATGCTCTGCCTTCCTTGGGGTCTATTTAGCCCCATGCCTGGAAAGACAGGCAGCAGTTGGGTGAGCAGACATACACACTCCTGCCAGGGTGTGTGCAAAAGGAGCGTTCACGGATGCGCAGAGCATGTAAAGGGAAACCACTGTGGGGTAAAAATAGCTGATTCTCTTTAGGGCAATCTCAGTGTATATATATATATATATACACACACACACACAACATATATGTGTTATTTAGCAACAGATCTAGCTGAGTAACAAGTTTCTTTCAGCAGAAGGACCAGCTAAATTCAGAGCTCTTTCTGGTTGGCAGGTCAGTAACACAGCTCTGCTTCTATCTGGCAAGGTAAGTTTTCCCCAACCTCATTCTGTTTTCCTTCTGTGCAGTGTGTAGCAGATGGGTTTGAACCACAAGACTGGCTGATGTATCGTATAGAATGCAGCCCAAGATACAAACCTGTGTAAATTCTCCTGAACTTGCTGCAGAGAATAGTGCTGACTGCAGTAAAACAGGATGAGTGGGTTTTTGGGTAGACTTCAGAAGATTTGTCAACCTCAAATGGAGAATTTCCTCTGGCTTTTGAGCTGATGGAGTACTTCAGTTGCAACTGAGTTTTTCTGGTGCAGTAGTTCAAAGGCATCCAGATTACAGTTAGTCCTTGTTATTACTTGTAATCTTTATATGCTAACTAAATCAGAAAGCCTTCTGCTGAAATGATGATTTTTCATCCTCAGTCTGCATCTGAGAGTCACTGCACAATATTTGTTTGATACCTGCTGTTGTTTTGAGGCATTAGCAAGACTACCTCATGCAGAGTCCATGCTGCTTTCTGCTGTTGCCAAGTCACCAGTTACACTTCAAATTGCACTTGGACTGTTCACATGAAAGTTGGGGTTCTGACTGAGTCGTCTGGTGGCTGTTTACCCCTGTTTTGGCCCTGAGTGGAAGCGGGCAGATGAGAAGTTTTCAGTGGCAGAATGTGTCAGGTATGGACCAAGGCCTTTGCATGCTAGCACTTGACCTCGTGCCGGGTGCACATGTTGGAATGACATTTAGATAGGGTTATTAATTTATGCCTACCTTCTTCTGAAATATTCTTTTTGAATTGGCATCACTGGCAAAATTGGTATCTTCTTTCTCATACGTATTCAGATTTCCACTGCATGCCTCCTGACCTGGAGCCATCACTGAGCTTCTAACAACTGGTCTGATTACAATAATGTTTCTCCTTTTGGTTGTGTTTGCCATTAAAAATCAGTATTTGCTGACACCTACACAACATTCAAAGCTGAAATTTGTCAGCGTGAGCTATGAACACTTGATGTCTGTAAGATGCAGCAGGGCATTAATTAAAGTAAAATGACAGACTCCTTAACAATATTGTTATATTTTGAAGGGCAAACTGAATGTTATCTAGTGTCCTACATGAGATTGTCCTGTTCATAATAGGGCAGATTAGGGGAAGAAAAAAACCAGCTCATTGAAATAGTTTACTAAATCTTGTACACAGTGTCATTTTCTTTCTTGCTTCATTAGTATTGGTTATCTCCTGCTCTTTTTTACCTTTTCATGCCTCTAGGGCAGACTCCATCATGTTGGCTGTTGTATNTTTTTTTTTTCACTCCAGCACCCTGTAAATGTTTCAAGAAAAAATTAATTTTGTACGTAGATGAAATAGATCTGAGGTAACTAGGTAGCCTCTGGACAAAAAAGAGGCCAGGTCTCAGGTGTTTTCTTCATGTCCACCGTACTTGACTGCAGAATTAACTCTTTAGATGAAAAGGCATTGAGGGAAGCACTAAGTAACTTTTTTCCTGTGTTCTGGTAAAAACAGGTGCTGATGACACTTCTGAACACTTTTGAATTATGCAAGTCTTAAAGCAACAGCAATTTTTTTCTATAACAACAAATTGGAGTGTAGTTGTTTTCTAGTACCTAATCACAGTAATGCAAGTTAATCCGAGTTTGAACTTCAAAGCATTTGAAGAATAAGTAATAAACACAACTAATGAGTGGGTTTTCTGTGTATGTATTAGAAACAGAGTTTCTTTGTATGCTGCTTAAAAAACTTGGAAATGTCTCAGTTGCCTGTAATAGGAGGTGTGGAAAACTCTCCACAGCCTTTCCTGTCTCCTAAGCAGCCCAGCCTCCTGCAAATTATACACCTTGCAGGAAAGCATTATTAATTCCAGTGGAATGGCCTGTGGCACTGACCAAATCTGTTTATAATCCTTCAGCACTCTCATATTGCCTATACTCCTAACAAGAAGTATCCAGAGGCATGTAGAGGGGAGAAATCCATATTTCGATGTGAGTAGTACTTTTAAAAAAGAACAGCAACTATTCCCTCTTAAATATCTGCAGTTTAACTCTGTCTAGTGGCAGAGGAGTTTTATAATTTTTTGTAAATTAAAAAAAAAACACCCTAAAAATTAATGAATATATCTACCCAAGCAGCCAGTTCCCAAACATGGGGGGCAGATTTTTTATCTACCTGGTATTCTGATAAATGAAGTTGTTGGTCAGATCCATGAACCTCCTCTCGAAAAAAAAGAAAAACAAGTTTGGTGTGGGGAGGGAATCCAAGACCAAACCATAATGAAATCATAATGTTGTATGCCAGGCTGTCAAAGGCAGGTATGTCATTATTTATCTTCTTAGGCTGATGAGTTTATTACTGTTTTTGTGTGCTCTAACAGGTTGCCATGTACTGGGACCTAATGGATGCATATTATATATGTGTGTGTCTATATGTTGTCTATTTTATATATATA
>WAAE01008774.1:19796-103411 GCA_013400495.1 Nicator chloris | reverse complement strand
CTTTTGAGCTGATGGAGTACTTCAGTTGCAACTGAGTTTTTCTGGTGCAGTAGTTCAAAGGCATCCAGATTACAGTTAGTCCTTGTTATTACTTGTAATCTTTATATGCTAACTAAATCAGAAAGCCTTCTGCTGAAATGATGATTTTTCATCCTCAGTCTGCATCTGAGAGTCACTGCACAATATTTGTTTGATACCTGCTGTTGTTTTGAGGCATTAGCAAGACTACCTCATGCAGAGTCCATGCTGCTTTCTGCTGTTGCCAAGTCACCAGTTACACTTCAAATTGCACTTGGACTGTTCACATGAAAGTTGGGGTTCTGACTGAGTCGTCTGGTGGCTGTTTACCCCTGTTTTGGCCCTGAGTGGAAGCGGGCAGATGAGAAGTTTTCAGTGGCAGAATGTGTCAGGTATGGACCAAGGCCTTTGCATGCTAGCACTTGACCTCGTGCCGGGTGCACATGTTGGAATGACATTTAGATAGGGTTATTAATTTATGCCTACCTTCTTCTGAAATATTCTTTTTGAATTGGCATCACTGGCAAAATTGGTATCTTCTTTCTCATACGTATTCAGATTTCCACTGCATGCCTCCTGACCTGGAGCCATCACTGAGCTTCTAACAACTGGTCTGATTACAATAATGTTTCTCCTTTTGGTTGTGTTTGCCATTAAAAATCAGTATTTGCTGACACCTACACAACATTCAAAGCTGAAATTTGTCAGCGTGAGCTATGAACACTTGATGTCTGTAAGATGCAGCAGGGCATTAATTAAAGTAAAATGACAGACTCCTTAACAATATTGTTATATTTTGAAGGGCAAACTGAATGTTATCTAGTGTCCTACATGAGATTGTCCTGTTCATAATAGGGCAGATTAGGGGAAGAAAAAAACCAGCTCATTGAAATAGTTTACTAAATCTTGTACACAGTGTCATTTTCTTTCTTGCTTCATTAGTATTGGTTATCTCCTGCTCTTTTTTACCTTTTCATGCCTCTAGGGCAGACTCCATCATGTTGGCTGTTGTATTTCATCATTTGCATCTTATGCTGAACTCTGTCTGGGAGAAACAGGGTCCTGTAATGGTGTGCATTATGTACACAAAAGAAAGGACTGCTCTCTGATCTATAATGATAGCAACAACTTAAACTAACTAGAATGTCTGAGGGTGTTGCTCTGAGTATTTATTCTCTTGCTTGTGACATGGGAGTGTTGTTTAATCATGTTACAATAGTAGTTATTCACCCAGACAGTTTTCTGTTCTGAAAGATTTCTAACACTTCTAAATGCTGTGTAGCCCCAGAAAAGGGGTTGCCAAGCTTAGAATGGGGTGTCTCTGTATGTTTCTGGAGTGTCCAAGAAAACTTGTAGAAAAATTTTAGGACTGAAGCAATGGGATGGAAATGACTTTCACAGATTTTCCATGGAACTTTCTACAAATTCCACTGCCCGAGTTTCCCTGCCTGAAGTACCACAAGTAAAAAACCTATTCTAGAAGGGCCACAGGAAACTTAAGCTGGTATAAGTTTTCTACAGAAATCTTCAGGTGAAAGTTGTAAAATTTCAGTGTGCTGTGGTTATCATCTAACCACACTGTATTATCACTCTGACTTATCACCACGACTGTAATAGCATAAATGGATTTGATGATTAAGTCAACATGAATGATTTGACATGGTAATAAAAAAAATAATTCTAAGCTGTAAACTGTAAATACAGCTGCTTATTCTGTTTTTATTGTAGAAGCAAATGAGGGATAAATTGTTGTTCTGTGGATAAAAACATCTCCAGGTCTCTGAACTTTCAGTGAGTAAAGCATTGGACAGAAAGAAAATGTTTCTCCAAACATCTCTACTCCTTTTTCTTTTCCTCCAGGCAGTGGTTTTCATGACTAAGGGAAATTTTACCCTGCAAGGGTTATTTACCACCTGGATCATTATACCACTATAACTTCTAGGATGTTTCTACTCAAAGGCAAGAGGAGGTGACTTTAGTAAATGGCTTTTAATTCTAGGTCTTGTATCTTTCACCCTACCCTGTGCTTAGTGCTCTCCTCTGTCGACACTGTTGGCTGAGAAACAAGACATCATGAAATACTCTCACAGGTTGCTACCTTGCTTTCGGATCAGACTATCAACACAATCAAACCCTTCTGGTTGTGTGGTGACAGCCCTTTTCTGGGGATTGTTTTTCAGTGGTCAGTGTGTGTGGCTATAGCTCTGATCCTGCAAGAAATTGAACTGGCAGGGTAATTCTGTGCCAGTGTGTCTGTGAAGGTTGGTAATGGGTTCCTGGGCTCAGGTAAGCAGTTCTTGTGCTGTCAGTGCAAGTGCCAGCTTGCCCTGCCAGCAAGCACTTCTGTCTGGCCTTCCTCCTTCCTTGCTGTGGTGCCCAAACGTGCACAGTCAGCGTGGTGTGCTTCTTTTGTAGCATCCCATAGTCTTTGCCAGTTTTGCTGGCTGTGGGCTAGCTCTAATGCATGGGCTTTCCATTAAGCACTGGGGGGCTGAGCTGTGTCCACATATGTATGTCAGCTTTGTGCCCTGTGTTCAGAGGCAACACAGCGTTCTGGCATCTGTTTTGTTGTTGGCTGTGTCAGGAAGGTATGTGGTGTATGTCTTACCCCTATGTTGCCAATGCACAAGCCCCCTCTCCTGCTTCTCACTTTTGTGTGAACCAGTGCATGGCATTTCAGCTAAATTCTGTAGTCTGTGGTCATAGGAACATCACTCTCTGGTCTTTTAAAATCCATGGTAGGATGGCTGTGTGAGGAAATCCTTGATTTGTGAATAAGAACACTTTGTCTAGACTTGGGCACAGCTTGGTTCCTAATTCTCTGTGGTCCCTTGGGCTAGACCAAAATAGGTGCAGAAGGGTGGAAATGATTATTCCATATCTTGTTTGACACAGCCTGGTCCTAGTGGAAGTGTAATGTGCAAGGCAGCAGGGAACACAAGGTGCTCTCAACTCGAGTAGATTCTGTCATCATTGATGTCATGTAATCACATGCGATTTTAATACTCAGACCTGCTGGATTTTCAGTGGTTTTCTTTCAAATGTCTATAAAATAGAGCCTTTTTTTTTTTTTCCTGAAATCAGTGCTGTGCTGACCTTAACACCTAGTTTACTGCTCAAGTAGTGTCTGGAGAAATTCCTACGGCTTCAAAGTACATTTTGCTTGGATGAGGATATCAGCATTTAGTCCAGTGGATATAGGTACAAAAGAAAAACTCTGGAGGAGAGCTCACGTGAGCCAGGGATGAGTTGCCTTTGCCTGTGCTTTTAAAAACATTATTTCACATGCAGTGCTTCATTTGTGTGTAAAACAGCATTAAGTGCTTTACTGTTGTTATTGTGTGAGCAGTAGTAGAAGGGAATTACAGGAAGGGGTAAAAGGGAGTTTTGACTTGACTTGCTGTGATCTCTATAATCAGATGTTGAGTGAGTGACTAAATATTAACACCTTTCAGGACACTAAGCACTTATAAATTCTGCCTTACATTCCTGTAAGGTTACTTGGAATGGAGAAGGCAGAAGCAATTTGTTATCAGGGTAGGCATGCATTTGAAAAGGGTTTGTTGATTTGAGAGGCAGTGCCTAATCAGGTGCAATGATGAGCTAAATTTCTAGTTCGAATGCAGCTGTATGTAAGTAAAACTGAACAAATGGTTCTGGATTTCAGATTGCAGGTGTACCTCACTTCCTATCTTCCCTTACCAGCAGAAATGCTGCCCAGCCAGCCTCTCAGTGGTGGGCTGATCCCCGCTGGAAGGTCAGCCCCTCAGGACCGACTTGCCTCCAGCAGGATGGTGATGAGAATTGAAGGGCAAAAGCAAGGAGCAAACGCTTGTGGGATGAGATAAAGACAGTTTAGAAAGGGGGGAAAAAAACAAAAAGGACCTCTTTCACTTCCATGCTGAAAAACAAGCCATGCAAAATGTTGTAGTGGGTTCTTTTTGGGTAATGTTTTTTGAGAGTTCATGTGGGTACAGACTGTTAAGGTGGAAAATATATTACCCATCACTTTCTCTCCCCTTTAAATACTAGGTTGTGACTTACCCGTTACTTTTTCCTTATTTTAAGCCTTGTACTTCAAGTGGCTCCCGTCACATTTCTAAACCTGCTGTTGGATGGCAACTGAAGAAGTTGGTACAGCCAGGTATCTTCATCTGTCCAGCTACTCCGGTAGCACAACTTGTGGAAAAATAAGGCAGGTGAATCTTAGATTTGTGAACCTCTCTATTTGGAGGCACAATTTTATTTTTATAGCCAAAGTTATGTGAACAAGCAGAAGTAAAGAAACATGGCCAAAGTCCATACTAAGTTATCCTAATTATCTGAAGCTGCTGAAAGCTTCTATTTTGGGTGGAGTTCTAGACCCACTCTCACTTTAGTCCTGACTTTGAAAATATCTGAATAACAAAATTATAATTTCCATTCTTCCTCATGACAGAGCTAGCTGCAATTACACAGAAAATACTGAGAGTGCCTGTGGGCTTTCTCAGCATGCAAAATAATCCTGAACTGTGGCCTGCCTTTAAAAACATCACATGCTATTACTGGAGAGCCTGTACTCTTCCAAATAAGCAAGAGGGCGTAGGAAAGGAAGAAAAGGGTCAAATTGCCTACAGCAAGTCGTGTGCTTTAGGTAGTGATGGACTGGCAGGTTGTCAAAACACAGACGGATGCTTCTGTAATGTATGAACAACATGACATCAGAATGAATGAGAGGTGTTCTGCTTTCCCAGCCTCCTTCCACCCCTGTCAAGTCATTAGCTGCATTGCATAATTTGTGTGTGTGAAACATTTTATAAAGTCACTATGGCACTTGTCAAGCTACCTGTCATTATCCCCCATGTAAGGCAGTTATTCTGTCTACTCCTACTTTGGTCTGTCCCCTTCCCCTCGAGAGCTGACTTGGATTTCAGTTTTAACTTGTGCCTAAAGTTGCCCCTTCTGAAAGGCATTGGTTGACTTTTGGTGAGAGCATTGCTTGCAGAGCTGGAGAGAGATCTCTTGGTAAGCTAAGACTTGGGTGCTTTTGGACCAGCAAGAGAAGGTTGGTCATGTTTCCTTCTTCACTTGAATGACTCGATTACCTTCACTGAGCTAATTGAGTGCTGACAGGAGAAGTGAATGTCTCCCTCGATTTTTGTACCTTCCTTTTAGTTTTGTTGTTTGTTTTTCTATCTTTAACTTTTCTCAGTTCTCTTATAAAAGTGCTGTACACTTTTACTTAGAAACATGTATATTTTATGCTTTTGGTAGTCTGAAGAAACCCTGTTGAATGTGTTGGGCTCTTAGAAGTATTTAAACTCATGCTTATAAAAACAAATTTTCATCACTGTTAAAATTCATAAAATCAGATTTTTCTTAGAAAATTAGCAAATGACAGTGGAGGAAGCCTCTCTACATTCTTTGATGTGCCATGTTGTATCTGTGAGGAGGGAATGGATGGCAAAAGCTGGGAAGTTTTACTGCTGATGAAAGCTGGACAGAGGAGCTGAGTTTTCTGGTGTTTGCTGAGTGTTCTTTGACCTTGCTTACACAGGTATTGTGAAGAATAAAAGATACAGCAAGATGCACACACAGAAATTGTAGGCAAATTTAGCTCCCAAATACATGTCCACCAAACTTTCCAGGCTTAGTTACCTCCATCTTCCCACTCTGACAGGTTTCAGGTAGCCTACAGATGTCACAGGCGCTCGAGAATAGCTCCTGTCAGTGATGTGGGCAAGCCCCTGTGTCCCGTGTGTGTGCAGGAGATGGTGAAGTAGCCAGCTGCTCTGATTTGAGTTTATGCTTATTTCTGTTGTTGCTATTTCTGCCTAAGTGGGCATGAGTCCCTGCTAAAAAAGGGCTGAATTGTGCTCCAGCTGAGGAGATTCTGCCATTGCAGCGTATTAAAATCAGAGAAATAACTGGGATGTCACTAATTTTGTGCCTCTAAGGCTGATGTGTGCCAGTAACAGACAAGGACAAGGTAGGATGTGAAGGTGTGTGTAAGGTCAAGGGGAAGGATAAGCTATGGGAATCTTCAGGGAGGATGAAGGTACTGATGGAGTCGTGATGCAGGTTGCCTGGAAGTGTGAAGCATAGAGCTAGGATGTGTGGGAGAAACACTGGTTTTGGATGTGGGGTATGGGGAGAGGAAGAAGGGACATCCAGGTGCTCGAGGGTGTTTCCAGCTGCAGGTGCTGTGTTGGCCTCTGCCCTGGCTCCTGTGTCCCACACTGAGCTCTGGCTCCGTTTCCTACAGGTAAAAGCAGACAGTCACAGCTTGTGGCACGGCCTCCATAGTAATCAAGGGAATGGTAATTGGTCTCTTGGGTGAGTAGCTGTGCAAGGCTGCAGGAGAGCTGTTTGTTGCTTGTGTCCTTCCAAAAATGCCAGTACAGGGACCGAGTGGAGTGGGACTACGTGTGCTGCTGCAGAACCAGTGTCTTTCTTGCCTTCTGCAGAGCAGCTTGTCAAGGTAATGCACAAATGAGCGTGAAGTGGTTAATATTATAAATCACACCAGAAGGTTAATCTTGAGAGTAAAAACCCGGCTACAAAAAACATCTTGAGTCAAAACAAGGGTGAAAGAATGCATTTCTAGAGCAGCTAAAATTACTTTAGGTAAGTGCCCCCCATCACTGTTTGAAAATGCTGTTCTTGGTCTTTTAAGAACATTTACTGCTCTTCTCTAACAGCAGACCCTTCTCTGAACTAACATTTCCTTTTGAGTGTGTGACACTTCCGTGTCGGTGTGGCGCAGCTCCAGATCTGCCCTGGAGACAGGATGGTTTTTTTGGCAATCTGTGATACAATTACACGTTGAACCATGCAGTGAGAGACTACTTTTGGCCAGTGATAAAATGACAATGATTGCACATAACTGCTGAAAACAATTTCGAATTTTATTAATGAGATACTCCAAACAACATCTTGTAGACTATTGTCTCAGTTAGCAGCCAATTTGTAAGAGCTAAGTGTTGTGTAATTTACATTTATTTCCCCCATTTATATTGAAATGACACTTGCTGTCCATAATTACTCATCCTCCAGATACAAGTTGTTGCTTTTCGGTTGCTGTTTCCCTTAAAAAAAAAAAAAAAGTGGAAATAAACACACAATTTAGAGTTGTATTGTTTAGTCTCATCTAGGGCAGAAGTAGAGTTTTTATAATGCATTTGTTTCTCTGCATTTTGGGAAGGCTAGCTGCAGGGACCAAGAATAATTCTACTAAAAATTAAAGTGGCAAGGCTGGTCACAGGGAAGTGCTTTTTTTTTTAAGTAGTGGGAAGTTGTAGGAATCTTTCTGGTCCTGTTTCAGCAAAGATTTACATATTTAACTTTCTATATCATGCTTTCATAAGGACTATATAAACAAAAATGAATGTGCAGTAAAAAAAAGGGAGGAAACAAATCTTAGCAGAGAGAAAAATTCTCTGCTAAGATTGTCATGTCAATTTATGGTGTGGTTTGGCTGTACTCCTGGGAGGAACAACAAGTACGTGACAGGTACAATGAGGTGGTTGTGGGAATTCTTGATCTTGTTACTTACATATCAAGCAAAGTCAAGGACGTATAACTTCCACCTCTCTGTTGAGGAAAAAAAAGATTTCCTTGTGTGTCCTACGTAATGAACAACTTCTCCCCAAACTTTGATGTTGCTGTTTACTCTCAGGGTCAGGTGGAGGGATAAGTGCTCTTGATTCTTCATGTGTCCTGATTTTGGGTAGTAGGGCTCATCAGCGCTCTCCCCACTCCTTCCCTTCTGTCTTCCTTGCAGCGAAGTCCTGGATTAACTACCCTTAGTGAGCTTGGTCCAAATTAGTATGAGAGCTCCTCTTTGATCCTGAAATCAGCTCACCTGAGTGTATTCCTACCACCTGGCCCTGTTCTGTGAAGGAAATGGCATCTGAGGCTTCTTGAGGTCCCTTTCAGTCTGAGGGATGCTGTGATGCTATTCTGTGATCAATGCACGCTTTACCCCCATGTTCCAGCCATCCTGACTCCAATCTGAGGAACAGGAGTTATTGTGCTAGGTTTTGTGTAATGCTTCCCTTCTTTTGTGACATTGCTTTAGCAAGTTTATTTTAGGTTGAAGCTCTAGTAGTCATCTGGGATCAAAACATTAGGAAAAGCAGTTCTCCAGCAGAGCAGTAGAGGAGGCTTTTATGTGCATCACCTCTTTCCATAAATATTTTCAAATATTGTAGGTCTGAAGAAATAAAGTCTATTGCAGGAAAATGAGGAGGAAATGAACAATTCCACTGTTTCTTGCTTTGTTCATCAACGCTCTGTGTTTTGGGATAGAGGAAATGCTGAGATAAACATAGGGTTTTCTTTCTTTTTTTCACTTTCTCCCCAGCTGTGGCAGGTTTAATAGAAATGCATATGATTCAGTGATGTTTGGTTTGGTCTTCCTTCCATCAATTGCTGCCATACCTGGGGAGGTATTACTGCCAGTTTCCTGCAGGTGGTGTGAAGGGTTGTAGAGTGTTTTGTCTCACTGCAGGAGAGGAGGAAGAGATATTTCAATTAAAAAATAATTTTTCTGTTGTGAATTCTAATGCTAACAAATACCCACGCAGGGCTAGTGGAACTCCATCCACAAACTTGATATTACCCTCTATAGCGAAAGAGCGTGCAAGTAACTTCTGACAAGAATCTATCTTGATTGCTGAGCCGCCTTCAGATTTTTGTCTCTTGGTAACTAAAATTGTGTATATTTGTACAAAATATTCATGTCTAAATATTACCATAAGGAGTAGTATATGAACTAATTCAACTCTTTGCCTAATCAAATAAGTGATTATATTCAAAGATACTTTTTCAGAGAAAATGCTCTGAAATTCATCTTCTTATTCCCTGTCCTCTGCAGGAACTGATACCTTGATTGCTGTGGAATTCCCATGAAGCTGAGGAAAAAGAACTGAAGACAGTTTTTCTCACTTTCTTTAGTGATACACAAATATGTCACTGTGCAGCTCTTGTGAACAGCACAGTCTAGTAGACCATTGACTTTTTTACTTATCTGATGAATTACAGGAATGTTTCCACAGATGCTACCGCGTGCAATTAAAAAGGGAGGGTACATCTCTCTCCAAACCTTTCTTTTCACTCTTCATTTGCTTTACCTTTGTGCTGACTTGCTCAGGAGGAGCAGAAATATGGGATTCAGAAATGCCCTGCTCAGAAAAAGTGTTCAGTGTGGTCGTTGTATCTTTGAGGATTGCAATGATAGAAGATTGGTTGTGACTTTTTTTTGCTTGTGAATGTATGAATAAATTTGTTGATGACTTTCTCGTTAGGGAGGTCTCCCAATGGTGAGACAGCTAACAGTTTAACAGCTCTTGTCCCTTACCTTCTCCTTTAAACAGGATCTCAAGAGCAAGTAGATCCTAAATGAGAAAAAATGTTGCTCTGAACTGGTGGAAAGAATGGAGTGAAGCACAAAAAGCTTCCAAGTCTGATTATAGGGATTAGTTAATCAAACACTGAACTTTTTCATTTCATCATAGTTTCCTTCATCTTTTTCAGGAGGCTGCAGTAACCATAAAAATGATTTCTTTCAACTTTGCAGGTAGCAACACTGGAAATACTTCAGCTGGTTCAGTTTTGAAGAAACAATGCTATTAAAGAGACCTGTAATCAAACAGGCCTGCAAATAGTAATCACTGGCTAAGAAATTAAGGTCTCTTTCAGACACAGGGAATATCTAATTAATCCCTGAAGCTATGGGTGGGGTAGAACCTGCTGTGATGTTTGGAAAATGACACCTTAGGTGTGTATGGGCAAGAGAGCAGGGGGATTAATCCTTTATGAAAAAAAGCAAACCCCAGAAAATTCACAGGACCCCCTCCAAACAAAATACAAACCGTGGTACCCTTTTTTCCCCCAAGTTCACTGTATTATTCTTACTCAGTTTCCTTTTCTAGAGGTCTGTCGTTATCAGTTTTTGAGGAGAGAATGAGAGCCAGATGCTAACTTTCACAGCATTAAATACCTGTCCATCAGGCAAGCCTTGGATTGTTTTTATTAATAGCCATTAAAGGCTATGCATAGTAAGCATGCAGTTGTTGTACTTGCAGGGGAATAGAATAGTCTTGTGCACAAGGCACCTCTGTGATGCACTTACCTTAGTGTGAAGTGGGTTGAAGCCTTCAATTTAGTTCTGACTCCTAAACAGAGATGTGTATGCTTGCCTTAAATGTCCTGCTCTCACCCCCCTCCCCTCTTCCCATTTTTTACCCCCCAAAATCTTAATTATGAGTAGTCTCAGGAGGTCTGTGGGGCCAGAATGGCTTGCCACATAGAAGTTAACTGTTTTTACACATAACTGTGTAAAACATGAGTTTCGTGAGTTTTTACACATAATGTGTAAAACATGAGTCTATGCTTTTTTACAGAAAAGTTAATTTTTCTCTTTCCAAGAATAACATTTCATCACAGTATGTAATTTCTTACCAAAATAAAAAGTATTTCACTATTAAAGGTAGAAACATCTTATTTGTAAGACAATTTCAGCTGTGCTTCTGTTTGGATGTGAATGTGAGATGAACCATAAATACAGAAGAATTAAATTCCATTTGGGCAGGTGTGTACTACTCGTTCTGTGGTACACAGTTTCCTTTTTTGTCTCTGTGTGTAGCATTTGAAACAGTTCCTTGGGACCTCAGATTTAGAAATTAAGCCAGTCCCAGTGATGGTATGAATTTGTAGTGAATTAGGAAGGTGAATAAGGGAATTGGGATTCAGGAGACTATATTCTTCTTAGTTTTTTTACCGTCTCATACATGCACTTCTGACAAATAAGATTTTCTCCCAGATAATCCTGCTGTACAATTTTGTTTGGCAGAAAAATTGACGGCTTTTTTACTGCTATTACAGTGGTGATTATACAGCCTGTAACTGCTGCAACATTAAAAAATAAGTTTAAAAAGGTTGGCACTGATAAGGAGATAGAGCATCTGAAAACAAAAAACCAGCCCTGGATCATCCAGCCCTATCAACATGTGCCATTCCCAAAACAGACTGGTCCCAAGAACTGAGGGAGCTGTAGGATGAGTGATATCATGAGTGACTTCTACTATGTCATCCATGTGAAATGGTTCTGTGAAGGCTTGGGATTACTACCATGAGGTAAGGTGTCCCTTTTCCAAAATCTTGAATGAAAGTCTTGAAGTGTCTGAATCTGTAGAGTGGAGGTGGTAGTAAATTCATTCTCCCTGTACTTATTGAAGCAGTGTTAGTTGTTTTTCTCATGGAGTTACATGCAGACTACATTTTCCTGCCAGTTCCTCTGATTTGCTGCCCCAAGGGAGACGTGGGACCTTGAAAAAGGGATTTGATTACATGAGTGAAGGAGAACCTGACCTTCAGATGGTTCACCCTCCACAACTGAGGGAGATAAGAGTTTAAGGATATACTTGAGGGAAGAGAGACGTGCAAATCTTGCTTAGAGAGGCAAAACTCTTATGCTTAGTTACTGTTTTATCTGAAAGAAGCTTGATGGTTTTGTCCCTGCTGTTTCATTCAGGAGGACAGAGTAGTAGGAAAGAAATCCTTGCAAAAGCTTTCTGGAAGCTGACATTTCATTCTGGGATTTTTTGTCTGGTAGCAGTTGGCTTGTCAGCTTGTAGTCCTGAGCTCTGGGTGTCACAGCAACCACCTTCTTTCCAAAACCCATCCTTTTATTCTACCTCATCTCCTCTAGCCAGTGACATGTTTTGTCAGGTACAGGGGTGCTCACAGTTGCTGCTAATGGCTGAGAAGTGAGACACTTCTGGGGTGCTAGGTGTTATCTAGACCTAGATGGTGCTTGTAATGAAACTTGGTGATGTTAAATCCAAGTGGTCATTAATCTCTGGGCAGATACAATCCTCTTTGTATCAGGTCATTGTTGTTCATGTGAAAATGAGCACATGAAAGATGGTTTTGCAGACATGTTTATGTGCCCTTCACAGATGTTTGGATGCCAGTTTAAACTACATCATGACACTTAATATCTAGGTATCTCTGGAGACTTGAAACCCTCACGGTTTCAAAAATATGATGGAACTATTTATGTCTGAGTATTTCTGTTCTGCCTGATAGCAGCTCTCTCAACATGTGTTTGGGCCTGGGCCGTCAATCTAGTTGTCAATACAAGGATCAGTTATTATTAACCTTCTGAAACTATATACTCAAGCTTTTATAATAAGCTGTGACTCAGAACTTAAATCAGGTTATTGTTGCTATTGCCTGGCAGAATGATTTCCCAGCCTGAGCCTATCAAACATTGTGCTTCTCAGAAAAACATCCAACAGCGGGATGAGAGTGTTAGAAAGTGTTAGACTCTTTCTTCTTGAAGTGCTGCAAGATGCTGCTCAAACACTTGTAACTGTTCTTGAATCTGAGGGCTTTCTTCTTCTGTTTACTGGATCAATCACTTTGAGTTGGTGAAATAATGAAATGTCTT
The DNA here is from genome assembly GCA_013400495.1 of Nicator chloris. Lineage (NCBI taxonomy): Eukaryota > Metazoa > Chordata > Aves > Passeriformes > Pycnonotidae > Nicator > Nicator chloris. Next base: position 90,957 of record WAAE01008774.1, on the reverse strand, counting down.
TATTTGGAAACAGAGAAGTGGTGCTGCACATTAGCCGTGGCCTTTAAGTTGCTTGTAATACTTTTCCTGGACTGATAAGTTCCACTAAATCTGCAAGTGAGGACAGTCTTTCCTCATGTTATCATGTAGTACTGGACTGTGAGTAAACCTTATTGTGGCATGCTTCATGCTTTCCTAACTTGATAAAGAATTACCAAGAACTATTGATCAAAAACATCTTTTGGTTTTTTTTTCACCCAGCTGTGTACTTCTTTAGCTGTAATTTGATATAAACCATACTTCCATAGTCCTCTAATGAGATATATGGTATAACTCAATTATATTCAGGCAGCTGAGTTGTACATCTAATCCTTTCCTAGCATAATTTAAGTCATATATTGGTTTAACGGTATTCGGTTTCTGTTGACTCTTTTTATTCCCTACATGATTCGAAGTTAAATTTTCTTCTTTCAGTTCAGCAATGCTGTGGGTATCAAAGCTATACTGACCATCCCTTTTAATCTCTCCCTTTCTACTGCTAGTAATTCAGTTTGCCCTTTTGGGATTCTATCTGTTTTCTATGAATTCTTAAAAACTAGCTTATTCTTTAAGTATTTTTGGTACATCTCATTAAATCATGCCAGCCTAGATATATAGTCTGTATCTATATATTTTTTTCTGTTTTTACCTATCTTAAAATTCTAGTTCTTAATTCTTATTAAAAGTCATGTAAAGCCCAAGGTAAAAGTAATTGTCTGAGCTGTGCCATCAGGTGTTTCTTCACATTCTCTGTTGGTTAGTAGATGACTTTCCTACAGTAATGGATTTGTCTAATCTGCATCTTTCTACTTCTAGTTATTAATCTAACTTCTGTATTGTAAATTTTTATTTCCCTTGGTGGTTGTGACTCATAGTGTGCCCGTGCCTTAGCCTTTCTGACCTTTGCATCTCTCCTGCTTGTATGTGTCTTTTCATATCAATGTATCTTTGTACCTCTCCTTTTTTGACTTTTACGATCCTGAAAGAGCTCTTGGTGAAGCCATATTGAGCTGCTGTTATATCTCTTGACTTTCATCCCCAGAAAAAACATTTTGCTGTTGGATCTTTTAATGCTACTCCTCTATAGAAAAGAGCAGCTTTTCATTTTTCCCTTCTGAGTGGCTTCGTAGGGGATCACAAGCTCCCTCACCACTTCCTCCCCTCCCTATTCAAACTCATTGTTGCAGAATCACTTCAATCTAAAATGCTTTTTATGCTTAGTCTGGCAACTAGAGGTATTTGTTGCAAAGGGGGTTAAAATGTGATCACTAATTTTGATATAATTGACAAACTAGGGTTACTAGGGTCTGAAGGCACCTTGAGCCCAGAAGGGTTTATCTTACTCAAAATCAGATTAAATATCTAGAAGGAGCGAAACTCTCATGGATCAGGGACAAATGAACCCCTAAATGAATTGGTATAGAAGAGATGGATGGACCATTACTGTGATCAGATACAGCTATTTCTGTGCTTGGCTGATAACCTGAGAGGTGGCAGATTGGTGTATGGTCTGTCAGAAAGAGGGAAGAAAATTTCATCTTGCCCTGTCTGCCAACATGTGTGTATTCTGGGGATAAGGATTAAATAATTGTGATAAACATCACTGTTGCAACTGGCCTTGTTGGGAAGTTACTTATGTATGTGAGCTGTGTATGGGATCAGATGCCAATATCTCTAATGGTGGTGTCCATGGAGAGGAATGAATTTAAGGTTTGTGGAATTATTTTAAATCTACCCTTGTAACATTTCTGCTTATAAATGTAATGCATTCATAGCAAATACATATGTGGGGGGACAGATGACTGAAGATGCAGTAATTTTCATTTTCCAGTGGCTCTGCATTTGCCAGCAGGATTGGCTTCATGCTTATTGTCCATTCTGTGATATTTGTGTTGTAGATACCTGTAGACACATGAGTGCTTGAGCACAGAGAAACTGAGATTACTCAGTTGTTCCCATGTCTGTGTTTAAGTGTATGACAAATAGGGATGGAAGCTTCAGCCATAATGTTGCTCTGAAGTTCGTTATTTTAAAAAACTTTCTAATACTGAGAAAAAGTACCAACTGTCTTTCAGCTGCTTGTTGGTTTGTGTTTCTGTGGTGGTTTCTTTCTTTGGGGTTGTGTTTTTTTTCTTTTTTTTTTTTGGACTGTTTAAGTCATCTTCCCAAATAGCTTTTTCTGTGTGTGGTTTTTTTGTGACTTAGTATAAAGTAGATCACAGACTTTGGGAACTAGGGAATCATTTTCCACAGAAGTATTGTTTTGTTTTGGGATTTCTGTTTGATTTCCTTATCAAAGCAAAATGCATTTCCCATGTTAAGCGTATTGCTGTGAGTGTGAAGGGTGCTATGTGTCTTAAGCATGATGTACTGTGAAGCAGACAGACCACCCATTTTCAAAACATTTCATCAAACAAAAGATGTTCATACTGACAGATCACATGTTCTGTCATTGTAACACCAAACTATTAAGTAAAACTGTCCCTCAAGGCAAAGCATTTCATTTATTATGGTTTGAATGAGTATCTTGTTTATTAAGATGTACTAAGTAGCTTAATCCAGATTGTACTGCAGGCAAGGAAAATTGATTTATCACAGCTCTTTGTTATTGGATGCTTTATATTTAGTGCAATTATCTTTGGTTTTAGACTAAGGAGGTTATTTTGAAGTAGATAGTCCTGCTCCAGAGTATGCAGTTTGTTGTTTTTAAACTCACCCACTCTAGAAGTTGTGGTGATGACTGACAGCGCATGCTCACAGGAGTGAGCGAGATGCATGAGCAGCACGGGCACACTTGTCGTAATCGGTGCTCTTTTATTGAGTAGGGAAAAAACTTGGGGTTCTTAGACACTGGATCTTCTTTTGGGGAATGAAAATAGGTGTGGTCATGCTGAATTCTGCATATGTAACCTCAGTAAGGGTCATCTGGTCACCAGGGACTGTCATTGGAAGACATGACATGAGGTTTCTTGGTCTGACATTTGTTTCCCTAAATCGTCAGAAAAGATGGGGGAGGAGAGGGATAAGGAGTACACTGAATAAGACAAAGAATGGAATTCTGTAAGGCATGGATGTGTTTGAGAAATTATGTGCTTGTGAGTTGTTGTGGAGGTGGGAGGCAAAAATGTTGTCCATGTCAGCGTTTATATTTATACAAAGGATCTTGATCTGGCAGAAGGGGCTGAAGCTCAGGGAGACAGCGGGCACACCAGAATTAGTGGTAACAGTTAAGAATCAAAAGAAAGTAAAATCCCAGCTCCAGATGGTCTAACCTTGTACAGTGCTACTCAGTCATCTTGTGGGGACACATGGTGCTGATTAAGCTTAAAACTGCAAATAATGGTATAAATTGACTGGCTGGTTGTAGGCTGTTTATGATCCCTAGCTTAGCAAGATTTTGTTACCTCATCTGAAAAACATCAACTCAGACAATTGTGTCCAAGGCTTTTGGGAAAGGTTTTAAGGAAAGCCAGTGGTAACATTGCTAACAATATCTCTTCCCCACTCCCAGATGCCTCCAATCTTCCCATTCTCTCTTTTTTTGAGAGAGGAGAATTACTTACCGTTACATGTACTGTAGCTCTTGGCATGCCGGAACTACTCGTGGGTTTTCATTCCATCTGTGGACTTGGTCTCTGTCCTCTAGATTCTTTGAATTTGTTTTGGGCATGGCTTTGTGATGAGCTATGCCACTGAGATTTAGTAGTAGAACCTTCTTCTGACAGGCTGTGAAGCCTGCAGTGATGCTAAGCCTAATTTCCTCCATCTGTGAAAAATTGAAAAAGTGGTGGAATGAAATATTACCTGTCTTGTTTCACAGGAATTGCAAGCAGCCCTAGGAAGGTGTGATCTTTAGATGAGCACTTGAACAAGTATGTAGCACACCTGCCTCAGGCTTGAACCGATTTCTCTAAACCACGGTGCAGCTGATGGTGATGGTTTGTAACTCTTGGTCCTAGAATAGGAACAAGGATTTTCTATGGAGAGATGGTATTTAGAAGTCCCTGTTTTCTGACAGCTAGTACAGCCACCTCAAAAATTGTTGTAGGATCTTTCTGAAACTTGAACTGAAGTTGATACTGCAGCTGTGCTGCATGCTGTGTGTTGGAGCTTGTTAATTCTGACTTGTATGTGCTGGGTGGGTATCTTTTGGGTAGCTGTGTAATCCCCCTAGACACCTGAATCATCTGACTGAACAGGAATATGTCTACAGCAATAGTGTGGAAATCAGGAACACACTCATTAGAGAATACTGGCAGGCTGCAGCTTAGCTTTCCATTAAAGACGTTTTTCTGTAGCACATGTGTGTTTTATCTTTCTCGTTTGTTCCTTTTGGGAGGGAGGGGGGGAGAGCAACAATCTACAGAGCCTCCTGAATCCAATTTATTTTTTCTCCTCCCCTTTTGAAAGTCTTGTTTCCCCACTCGATGCAGACACAGCTGAATTGTAGTCAATTCTGCCATCTGCTGATGATCTCTTCTGGCTGCTTGCCAGCATGCTTGTAATGTGTGGCTAAATCCAAATCAGTTGAGGACATTAGGAGGATTCGGCCCATGCTATAGGTAGAGAGACAAAATATCCAAATATTTGAGCCAGTGGCCTGGGCTTTGATAAAACAATTGTTTTTGTGCTACTAGAATTATTCTTCACGTACTAAATCAGCATTTACAGGCAAGAGCTGAGTTTCTGTTTACAGCTTTATTAACTGTGTCATATTAATCAGTTACTGCTGACTGCAAAAGGTGGTATCTAACCAGTCTCTTGAATTTGAATGTTGTCAGTAGCTGGGAAATATAGGCAGTGAGAGGAGATCTCACGTGTTGTAGGGGGGTTAAACCTTGCCTTGGTATTGGGACATACCAAGCTTGCTTCTACTGTAATTTGGAAACGGATAAAATTGCAGTGATGTATTAATTATCTGCAGATGATTTGGTCAAGGGGCTTCCAAAACCAGGGTATCTCACAGTGTTTATGGTTTTGTGGGAAAAGCTGAAAGAACAGAGTGGAACTGTAGCCAGCTGTTGATTTGTATTTGCATTCCTAGCACTTGCATTGCCCTGGGTCCCCAGTGCTTTTTTGAACATATCCTAGCACCAAAGGCTACTTCTTGGGCCAGTCTCTTCCCAACCATTGGAACCCAAAGGCAGCAAAAATGAGAGCAAGCTTACAATGAGCTTGCAGCAGATACTCTACAGAACATGTAAAGATAAAGTACTGAAACAATCTCTGAAGATATTTCTCCTTTATTTATTTTTATATTAATTTTTCCTGTAAAATAAACTGTTACGGTGGCTGCAGGATGTAAATACTGCAATGTAAGGTTGGTCCTCATTTTTTAGGACAGGCTGGTTGCTGGAGGAAGGGGAAAGTGACTTCTGGTGTATTGCACATCAGACTGAATTTGAAGTATTTTGGGTCGTCCTCAACAAGATACAGTTAGTTGATTAGAGCAGAAGTTCTAGCTGTCCTGTGTTTCTGGTGTAATTTTTTTTACATGGTACTTCTAATGCTATGTTTTAACTCCTTTTTAGCGGCTGAATATGAAACAGTTAGCAAAGAAATTATCAGAAACGCTGAAGTTTTTAAATCTTATGCATGCTGGACAAGTAGGGTGTGAGAAGGATTTCAAATAAATGGGGAGAATGTGCTATTTTAATAATAAACTGTACCCAAAGAACATGCTTGGTGAGGATTCCATCCATGAGAGCTGCTTAGAAAGTGATATCTTTTAGTTTTGAATTCCCATGTCTTGTCTGTTTTGCTGCCATGTTAAGGTATTGCTGATAACACCTGTCTTGGGACAGTTGAAACTAAGACCAGAGATATTCCTTGATGCTTCTTCTGTCTTTTTTTACACACTGCAGTTTCCCAGCAGAGCATCTGCAAACTCAGTGACACACCTGGAAGATTTTCTTTCCCCTGGGTTCCTCTACAAGTTGTACTGTGCTTGGCCTCCATTGCTACTAGGCATGCTTTAGGTAAAGGTACCAAAGATGAGTGTAAATGCAGAAGGAAGGCTAAAGATCTAAGTAGGCCTCAGATAGTGACAAAATAATTTTGGAGTTTTAGCCTTCAACCCTGGAAGTACTTAAGTACCTACTTTATTTTATTCACCATGACTAAAAAAAGCAGTACAAAAAGCAGTGGGACTCCGAAGACCCTGATGTGGGTCTCTCCCAGTACAAGGGGGAGACGTTACATAGCTTCAATCTGCAGTAGGGTTTTGATCTGTTCAATGGCATTTGCTTTGCAAACAGGCTCTCCATCTTCTTGCATCACACTGTGGTGAACCCTTTGTGTTTTAGCTGAAATTCAGAGAACACCTGGTAGTTGAAGTACAAAGAAGGCGAGTGTTTTTCACCGACTGTGGTTTTCCAGATAAACTTTGTGCTTATTGCTTTCCAGTTCTAGATATTCCCCTTCTTTCCCTTTCTTGCCCGGAGAAGCAGGAAGTTATCCATTTATTAACAATATTTCGTATTCTCAGTCAAAAAACCAGCTGTAAGTTGGGATGGGGGGAGAGGGAATGGGTATGAACTGAAGAGGTCCTTGGGCTCTGCAGTAATACAAGCTCTGGCTTGGATTACTGCCAGCCACTGGGGGTTACAGTGCTGTAGGAGGGGAAATGGGGTAGGTATAGAGATTTATTTAGCAGTTAATTCAAGTGGCTTGTAAGCTTTTGAATGGTGAGCAATCAGCCCAGTAGGGGAGCTCTTCCACTGTGTCTTGTGATATGTGCTTGCTATTAAGTGTTTATAACAGAATGAAAGCATGTTGTGTTAAAACACTGGGTACTTAACAAGCAGCATGCCCCTTGGCTAATCTAACAGACATCCTGTGTTTGGCTGGAGAAGTAGAAGAGGTCAGCATGGCCTTCCTTTTTTTAAATTATGTTCTTTAAATTCTTGTCAAAGAATTTAACCTCCGTCCTCTGATGAAATAACTGAAAAGTCACATCCACAAATTCAGGAGCTTTTCTTAAAACCTTAAGTGGCTCACTGGCACACACAGTGAGGCAGAGGGCATCAGTGTCTCCTTGCCAAGGCTGTGTGCTCAGGTTCTTGCCTGAGCAAGTGTTTAAAAGGAAGAGATGACACACACAAAGGGATCAAGTGCACCTCCAGCAAGTTTGCAGATGATACCCAACTGAGTGGTGTGGTTGACACTCCTGAAGGATGGAATGCCATCCAGAGGGACCTGGAGGACCTTGACATCTGGGCCCACGGGAATTTCATGTGGTTTAAGAAGACCAAGTGCAAGGTGCTGCACCTGGGTTGAGGAAACCCCTGGTGTCAACACAGGCTGGGGATGAACAGATCGAGAGCAGCCCTGGGGAGAAGGACTTGGGGGTGCTGGTGGATGAGGCTGGACACGACCCAGCCATGGGCACTCACAGCCCAGAAACTCAATTCTGCATCAAACAGAGTGGCCAGCAGGGTGAGGGAGGGGATTCTGCCCCTCTGCTCTGGTGAGACCCCACCTAGAGTGATGCATCCAGATTTGGGGTCTCTAGATGAGAGCATTGGGATTGCTCAGTCTAGAAAAGAGAAGGCTTAGGAGTGACACAATTATAGACTTGTAGTACCTGAAGGGCATCTACAAGAAAGATGGGAAGAGAGACTTAAAAGGGCATGTAGTGACAGGACAAGGGGTAGTGGGTTTCAGCTGAGAGCAGGTTAAATTAGATATTGGGGAAAAAAATCTTTACTGTGAGAGTAGTAAGGAGGTTGCCCAGTCTAAGTTGTGGATGCCCCATCCTTGGAGTTGTTCAAATCCAGGTTGGGTGGGGCTCTGAGTAAGCTGGTGTAGTTGGTGTCCCTGTCTGTGGCAGGAGGGTTGGAACAGGAGGATGTTTTTAAGGTCCCTTACAACCCAACCATTCGATGGTTCTGTGATTTTTTTATAAAGTGGCTTTTAAGCAATTGGGATTTATGCCTTTGATTTATTTATTTCTGTTTTTAAATACAAACTTCTAAGTTTGCCTTATTCTCTTCTATGTCTGTACTCTTCATTTGTGTTGGGAATATTGATTTTATGAGCTATCTTATCAAAGCCAAGCTTGAAATGTATGATCTAGAGTGGCAAGAGGATGCGTTAACTGAATGTATTAAATCTCAGCCAAAGGTGTTTTATCTAAAATTTTAATTGTATGGTTGTGTTAACTGAATGTAAATAAAATACTTCTAAAGTAGTCTGACGTAAACCATAATCTCTTCTTGGCTGTTGTCTGTGGCTGTCAGGATAGATGGTGGCAAGATACGTTTGGGTTACTGTAGAGTTGTAATGTGATTTATGATGCATTTTAGTGTCAAAGTGAGTACATAAAATACTGTGTAATTGTACATCCTCAAAGATGCTTGATACATAAGTTTAGAGAGTAACAGGAAGAGTTCTCCACCTAAGAACTTAAAAAGTACAGCACTAGATGTGATTAAAGAGGTGGAAAATAGTGTATGTAATTTTTTTTTTGGTTTGTTTGTTTTGTCTGGCTAAATCTTGTGAACTCCTTCCTGCTGTAAGCAAACTGTAAAAAGCAAAGAATAGTGGTCAACCCATCACGCACCTCCTGTGCTCAGATGGGGAGTTTAAAAATATTTTTCTAGGCTTTTCATCAGTTGGCTGTAGGCACAAAGCAATACTTTAGCTTTAAGACTGGTGTTTAAGGACTGTGGAGAGGAAAGGGGCAGCATTCCCAGGGAAAAGCAAAGATCAGTTTCAGCAGAGGAGTGGCCCCAGTGCAAGCTGGTCTTGCAGCTGTGCAGCTTCCAGGACTTGTGTGCGTGGTGAGGGAGGAAATAGAACCTCATATCTCCTGATTCAAGAGGGCAAATTTCAGTTTTGCTGTGGAAGCTGGATGGCAAGTCCTGAAAATAAGAAAGGCCCTGCCCAGAGGGGCACTCTAATTTCTGAGACCATGGTTGCACCAGAATCTGTTGTCTGGTGCATGTAAGAACTGCATTTTTCCCAAATCTTTGGAAAGCACTACTACTGCTTCAGTGAATACTGTGTGAAATCTGCTTTGGTTTAGATCAGATATATAAGAGAATAGCTTTCTTTTGGAGTCCTTCATTTTATTCCCGATGCAACAAATGTTTTGTGCTTCTACTAAATGCCAACAGCTGCTGATAATAGACGGATGTCAAGCCTTTCACTGGTTCCCGTACAATGTGAAGGTGTGTTCAAGGCTGCCACACCAAGGTACCAGCCATACAGTAAAGTACTTAACAACTCAACTGTAACTTCCAGCTGAGTTTTTGAAATAAGTATCTGTTTCCATCATATTGAGTTGAATGTTTCATAGAATTAAAAAAAAGGCATAGAACCAATCAGAGTCTGTCTCAGTACAGCTTTCAATACAATATACCAAGCTCAGCCCACCTTTTTTTATCTGTGGTACTCAAATACCTTCTAAAAGTCATTGGTACCAGTTGTGTCTTGACACTCTTTAGCCTCTGGAGAGGTTATTATTAAAAGTCTTTTCGGTAGATATGGCAGCAGCTGTTAAAGTTTGTTTTCTTTACAGGTAAATGAACATTTACCTGCAAGAAAGTCAGTCCACCACTTCTGTGCCAGAAGAATCTTGAGCATTAATAGCAAGAGTTGTGAAATATGCAGCCGATCTCCGAAATAATTCCAGATCATGGCTGAACATATTGAACGCTGTATATAAACAACAATATTTTTCTTGGGGCTGGATCACAGCTCTCTTTTCTTCTGCTTTAAATAGCTAAAAAATAAACAGGTTAGTGACTAGGGATTAACATTAATTTTAGTAATTTCAGGTCTGCTTGATTAGCAGCAGGCTTCTTTCTAGGCTTCGCTTTTTTCATGCTGGGCTACCAAACTCCAGGGTGTACGGGTTCTGCAGCTGAATTTTCAAAGTGGCAAGAGAGAGTGTTCAGCAAATGTGATTCTGGACATCCACTTGCAGGTAAATATACTTTAAAATAAGCCAACAGACCTCAAACCTTACAGCGGATCTTTTGCTGTACTGAATAAATGGCTCCTTTTTCTCTGTTGGTTCCTTGCTGATCCAAGATATTTTACTACTTAGTGATTTATTTTCCTTAACCACCTTTACTAGAAAACTTTTCTGACAGTGTTTTTCAGAACTAGAAATAAATGAGAAATTATTAGCAATTCATTCACTATCTACATGCTGAGGAGCTTGAATAGATGGTAATAAAGGCCTTGCATGGTCTGTACTGACTAGCATGTTATGCCAATGGCTTTCCTGTAGTCTTCCCTCTGCTACAGAACAAATGGTAATGGCACACTCTTGGGTCCAGAAAACCAGTGCAAAATGTTTTCCTGTGTGAGTGGAGACCCCCACCCCGTCTGAGACTGCTAACAGGAGGTCTTCCCATGTTTGTTATCTATCTTCTCTCAGGTATCTGCAGGGCAGATGTGCAGTGCAGCCTCCAGATGCTGAGGCTCAGCATGAGCCTGTTGGTAGAACGGATGCTGTGAAAGTCACGCAGTGCCTGTGGCATTCCTGTCACACACACAGAGAATATTCTGAATTGGTATGGATAATGCCATGCAGAGTCAGGATCAAAAGCAGGACTAAGAGCTGGTGTAATGTGAAACACCTGCAGTGGCCCCTCACATGAAAAGAGCACAACTATTGTTCATCAAATTCTGTTTCCCTATTAGTAAGGAACAGAAATAGGACATGTGGTAGGTTAAACTGCACGCAGCATCTTCATTGTAAAGTTCATTCCATATTAAATATTGGATTTACTGGACTTTTTATTACCTAACTTATTGAAAGATTGTTCTCCCAGGACCACCATAGCACCAATTCACATATCTAGGTTTTTTATTTTTCTTTTTTCTTTTCTTCCTCTCTCCTACCTCCCCTGTCAGCTTTTCCTTTTTCTGGGAAAACCAAATGCCATACAAATTAAAGCAAACCACAGCTGGGTTTAGCCCTTTTTTTCTGAAGCAAGTCTGTCATGCTTTCTACCTTTGAGAAACCTACATGTTCTGCAGAAGTCTAGGTTATAGATTTATTTTCTTGTCAGCAAGATCTCCTGTGGTATTGGGAACTGTTGGTATTCTATCTATATCTCAGCAATCAGTTGGCTGTTGATTATATAGGAAAAGATTTAGCTCTTCCTGTGTTAGGAACATTGGTATTGACTACTAAGCACAAAATATTATTTTGATGTGATGATTTTATTAAAAAAAAAAAAACCACCAAAACCCAAACAACAAAACAAACAAAACGTCAAACCAAACAAAAAACTCCAAACCAAAACCCCAAACAAACAAACCCAATCTTTGTTCCTAAGCAATCTGGTGTTACTGGATGTAGCACTTGGGAGCATCAGGAACTAGCTACTATCCCAGAATGCTGGTTGGCATTTGAAAAAGCAAGTCACTCTGAAACAGTTATTATGTGTCTATTCCCTTTTTCTAAAGTAAATGAGGTGGTTTGGCTGTCATTATTAGGTATAGAAAAAGGTCATAATTGCAGTGATAGAGATGGTTTTTAATCCGTTTTCTTCCACTGCTACAGTTCTAGATAGGTCTTTAGAAAAAAGAGGAGGAATGCTCGAAGTCAGTTGTAAGTACCCATGCACATACTCTATACTTGGAACAAGTCCTGAAGATAAATTTGACTTCCTGAAGGAAAGTGTAGGGATCTGAGAGCCAATTTACAGAGCAGCCATAAAATGAGTTTGTGTGGTTTGATTTTACTCACAGTTGTTCAGGGATATCTGTGAGATGGTGGCAATGCCTTGTATTGAAAAGATCAAGCTAATTAAAAATGTAACTCTTGGCATTCCATAAGATACTCATATTTTTTAGGAGAATTGCTGTTTGTAACCTCTTGAAGAAGGGGTGACGAGAATAAAGTAGAAGAAAATATAAAGGTCTGGGGTTTTGTCCAAGTTGAACCTGTGAGCTTTAGATATATTTATTTAAAATCAGAGGGCACACTGAAGGTGTCGTGTTTACAGACAATACAAATAACCTGCATGGAGCTTTCAGTTTTGTTCTTGTCAGTACTGACTGTTCTCAACATAACTACTGGCATGTGAGAAACAGGATAATAAAGAGTTGATTTGAAGTCAGCAATTTGAAATTACGTTGTTTCCTCCTATGGAGTTCAAGAGTGCAGAACGTTCTTGAAAAAAGTGTAACAAAAGGTGTTGTACATAAGTGTGCTAAGAAGTAGTAAACTTGAAAAAAGCTGCCTAACTGGTATTTTCAGGGTTTCTTTTGCAGTTTTCTGATCGTAGCTGGAAATGTTTATCAAGATTTGATTTCAGTCATTCCTGCTTTAGTGGCTTGGAACCTACTTGATATTTGTGTTTTCCTGTCCAAGCAGGATGGTCCACAAATGACCATTTATTGCAGGTCCCCCAGCTTGTGTCTCTCCAGCTTGCTTTGACTCCGCCTTCCAAGCTCTGAATCCCTCTTCTGTGTGTACCAACAAGTTCCAGTCGGAGTTTTTGCTTGAATCTTTCTTTACCTTTCATTCGATATTCATGTGGGTAGCTTGACTGGGGCTCAGAACTGATTTGTGGGAGTGGAAATACATTGAGCTGATTGGGATATGTCTGAACTTCCCTGGCTGGGATAGCAAACCGGAGAGAGGGGGTGGTACCATGAGTCAGAAAAACTCTCAGCAGAAGGTGTCTACAGGTGGGCTCTGTGTGTAAGGCAGGAAAACTACTTAAACCTCCGTAAAGGAATCTACTGCGTTGCTATTTATAATGGCTTTGGTAGATTTAACCTTGAAATTTCGTGTCTGAGAATGTAAGGCTAATTTGTAGGATTGAGAGAAACTTCAATGACCCCTATCTTAACTCAGCTGTCAGAAAGACAGATTAACCCCTTTCCAAGATCTTTCTTATCATTCATCACTTCTGCTTTAGTCTGAAAGCTCAACTACTCACTTTCAGTTGCCCACAAACACTCTGCTTGTGTATGATAAGGAGGCATTTCTTAAATCATTTTGGGAAATGAAAGCTTAGAGAGGTAAGCTAATTTTGGTAACCTTTCGGTTAGTTTTCTTCCCTTATTCCCAAAATTACAAGTCATTGACAACACACTGGCTTACTTCAAAAGTTACTTCAATAGTTCTCAGCATGAATGAAAGATATGTCAAACGACATTAAATGTGCTCTTTGGATGTTGCAAGCCCAATACATATTCCTTCAGAAACTAAGTCTAATAATAGATCTAGGAGTAGAAATAACTTCCAAGGTTCAATAGCTAGTTGAATGTCCTGTGTTGGTCAGTACAGGCTCTTGTAGGTTAGTTATTTGCATCTGAAGTGTGGAAAAATAATTCTATTGTATGTAACTTCTCTTATTTCCTCTGTTTCTTCCTTCTTGGGAAAGATCTGCATTCAAAAATAGTTCTTATTTTGGGGCTGAGTACTGCTTAGGTTTCTCAAGGAGCAGTAGTAGGTGGAGGTGGGTGTTTTGTTGCTTTGATATTTTTGGGGTTTTTTTGAATGTTGACTTTTTCAGCACTGCAAAAATGTACTTTTTCAAATTATTTTTTAGCAACATATTAGAGGCTACTTTAAATCTCCGTTTCCATGCGCTGCTTCTTTGCACATTTTAAGTGTGTGTGAGGATACAGTTTTACTTCTTGCTTCTCTGGTAAGGAGGCGAGTTGCTTTTTTTAACTTCTCTGGGAGTTGCTTTGTTCTTCATTGTAGTGTAAGGCTGATTCTGAGCTAATAGAGAGGGAAGCTGGAAGCAGCAAAGTTTGTGTGGAGTTTACCACCTTAAAACCAGTGGAAGGTTTTGAGAGAGGAAGAAGACAGTTTCTCAGAGACTTATACCTGAGTATATTTGCTTCCAAGTTGAGTCGTGAGAGTATGGTTTGAGCAAATTATTTGCTGTGATCATGTGTTGTTCTTTTGATGCATTGGAATAGAAGCTCAGACAGACAGTTTAGAAGAATAGTGAGGTTATTCAAATTTAAAAGGAAAAGTTCTGTCTAGAAAAATTATTCTAAAAGTAGTTCAAGGGAAAAACCAAAACACAAAGGATGAAATATTGCAGAATTATAACGCTGTAATTTTTAACCTATGCCACAGGCTGCATTTCAATCATTGTGCATAAATTGTAGTCCAGCAGTCTGCAGATCATTTATGTAGACAGCATTTCGGTCACCCGAGTAATTTTATTATCATGGGATAATGTTCTCTGTTCATTACATTCACTTCCAAATATTCCATTTTAAGTTCCACTTAGCCTTACAGGTAAACTGCAAACCATTTGTTTCATGATATGTGTTGTCTGCTTCATGCTTTACAGATTTCTTTGGATCTGCTTGCACAGATAAATACTTGGCTGCTTAGGGGCTGCCCCTAAACACCCAGAGCATTTGGTGTTTGGGGCTTCAGACCTTAGCCTTCCTCTGATGGACTTACTGGGATGTGAAGTTTTGAATTCAGTATTCATTCTGGACATAGCTTAAAAAAGTAGTAGTGAGAATTCCTGCTCTTAAGTTTGAGAATATTTTAGAAAAAACTCTGAACCTTTCTATTTTAGAGGGCATGATGTGTTCTAAGAGACTATTGGCACAGTAAAGGCACAAAACTACTGCGTTGAAAGATAGGCAAAATTGTCTGTGAAAATGGACAATCTACAGAACTTGCATGGGACAAAACTTCTTCCCTGACTCTGTTATTGAAGGTCGTAGGTTGTTGTTCAACCACTTTTGTTCAGTGTCCTCCCTTGTAACATGAATGGGAGAATAAATAATGTCAAGAGCTGTTGAACTGGTGACTTATTTCCTTCTCCATAGTTCCAAGCAGTTGCTTTTGGGTTTGTTTTCATTTGTCATTGTTTCCCTTCTTTAGTATTTGAATACATGAGCTTGTTCTGTTTATTAGCTCTTGAATCTGGAAAATATTCTATGTCATAGAGGCCCCAACTTATACCTGACACAAGTTTAAGAAGAAAGGAGAAATATTCTGGGCTATCATTGATAGAGACTTATCTCAGGAAGCTGTTACTGGAACCAGTTTTAAAGTAGAAAAAAATCTTTCCACAACTTGATTGTTATAGTGTCGTGTACAAAAGTTGCCAAGCCTTCAAAAATCAAAAGACTGTCATGATAAATACCAACTTCCATAATATGACACTTTAAAATGTACCTTGAAAATGTTGCTGTTTATCAGTGTCTGTGTGAGGAGGAGCAGTGGGGATAGGTTCAGAATTTCTGGAAGTTTGGTTCATGTGTCTGTAAAATAGCCTTTACCACCTCCTGGTAGTGCTGACCCCACACAAGCTCTGACAAATGCTGTTCTCCCCGCAGCCACCCTGCTGCCCTCCCAGAGCTTGCTGAGATCTCAGGAAGGAGGAGTAGCAGCTGGTGGTTCCTTCTCTGGCAAATGACAGGGCTGAAGGGAATAATGTCCATGTAATCTTCCCTGTCCTTTTCCTTCACGCCTGTTCTGCTGGGCAGAAAAGAGGAATGTTCTCCCCTTCTGCAAGAAGGGAAAAATGCACTTCCCAAAGCCTTGACAAACAGTCAGGTTCTACCAGATCAAAGTTTCTCTACTAACTTGTTCTGTTTAATGTACTGTATTTTGGGGTGGTTTTTTTTGAGGGTAGAGTGAACAATGTGAGTGTTTGAATGAATAAAATAGCTTGAAAAATCATAGGACAACTTTGCCAAAGAAGTGACAGCAGCTAGAAACACTGATGTATTTTGCAGTTACACCAGAGACTGTTCCTTGTCAGTGGCTTGCTCTGGTTTAATGATTAGGAGGCTATTAACTGATTGTATAGTGCCTTTTAAGGATTATCAGATCTTTGGTCTAAGTTCCATTAAAAACTGAACCAAAACGTACCCTTAAACAAAAAACCCCCACACACCTTCAAGTAATACTTTTTTCTGTTTCACAAAGAAACAATTCTGTTCCATAATTGAACCATTTTAATTTAACTGCTACTTTAAAAAAATACTTTTTGTGGCTTTTTTTTTCCTCTCTCCCCTAGTTAAAAGCAATGTAGTGAATGTAGTCAAGACAGTTTTACCAGGTTTGCTGGAGCAGTGAGATGGTTCATTAATAAGTAGGTGGGCTAGAGAGTCAGAAAACTACCATAGGAATGGACAAGGACCTGAGGAATGCCAAGGTAAATCTTTGCTTATCAACATCAGGTGTGGGAGAAAAAGAGAAGTCAGTTTCTGAAGAAGCAGTTCCACCTTAGACTCTGTTTTTGCCTCTTACTCACTAGAGATGATGGTTAACCCAGGCTTAAAAGGACAGAAGTCATCAGATGTAGCAGAGAAATGGTGTTTGTGTGAGTGTGGACACTTTCTTCTGCCTTGCCTGGGAACCAGTGGAAGTCTCTGCATGCCCTCCCCTATTGGGCTGCCCCCCATATTGCCCCATGTCTTCTTTAGTGCCTGAACAACCTGGTGCTTTAGAGTGTCCCAAGATAATCAGGCATCAGTAGTCTGCTCAGTCATTCCAGCCACAAACATAATTTAAAGGAACAAAAGAAATCAAAATGGCCACATTTCCTTGAAATATAAATTCTGAACCTGAATTTGCCATCAACATGTGAGCATTGGTGTGCACACAGGTAGGTACTGTGTGTCTGTGTTATGTGTGTGTTTACAAAATTATCAAATGGATAAGAACAACAATAATAGATATATTTGGAGTCTGAGCAGAATTACCCACAAACGGAAGATCTGGGGATTTTTTTTCCCATTTGTTTGCCATTAGTGAGTATTTTCAAGAAAATACTGTGTTCTAATGAAAATCTAGCAGTTGGTTTTTCATATGCATGCACATAATCCACTCAAGCTATTCCCTATTCACCTCATCCAACTCAGTTCCCTCCTTCCATTTAGGAAATTCAGCATTCTCTAAAGCCCAGATAGGGGTTATCAATCATGTTCAATATTAGGTTACTTGCAGAAGAGAGTCATTACCTTTAATGTGTAATAACTGTGCCATGAAGATAATACAATAAAATCCAAGAAATGTAATTTAGAAAGGCTTCCTGCTCAAGCTTTAAAAAAAAATGTTATAATCCCATCCTTAGGGTCACAGAAAATCTTGTTTATTTTATTCCTTCTACTTTGTTTGTGTCTTTTGGGGCTTCTTGCAGAGTAATGCATCATCTGCCTGGGCTGGTTCTCAGTGTGGGTCTGCTGCATTCAGCTCTT
Source organism: Nicator chloris (assembly GCA_013400495.1). NCBI lineage: Eukaryota > Metazoa > Chordata > Aves > Passeriformes > Pycnonotidae > Nicator > Nicator chloris. The sequence goes on along the minus strand of WAAE01008774.1, from coordinate 73,776 downwards.
TCTATAGAAACACCCAAGAATATTGGTGCTGTAGTACAGCTGTGCAGCACAGAGAGCAGCCACTGTGTTGGTTTGTGGTTGTAATGGTCCTGCTGAAAAATCCTACATTTGATGGATTACAAAGGAGTAGGACTGTGCTGTAGTATTGACAAAGGTGTGAATGGTGCCCCAATGGAGGTGCTGGAAACTTGGAAAAATATAAGCAAGTTTTTTGTGGTCACATATGCCCCCAGGGAAGCAAGTGGCTATTTTTCGGAGTGACATCAGTGGGAGGGAGGGTCAGGGTGTGGAGCTGCTGTTACCGCTTTGTACCTTTTCCTTTGGCTTTGTTCTCCAGCACGGACACACGGCTGTGCCTGGCAGTCCCTCTGAAAGGGAGCAAGGCAGTGTCAGCTTTAGAAGGTAGAAAAGTAATGAGGAAATAAATAGCAAAGAGGACCTCTGTCTTGGGAAGAGCAGCGTAACCTGGTTACTTCAAGCAGCCTTTTGTGAGAGATTCCCTGCTCTATCTGGATTTTTTAGTAACCATTTAACGCAGTGGTTCAATTTTTAATTAATTAATTTATTTAAATCTGGCAGTGGCAGATCCAAGCACTTCTGTTTTAGACTTGAACAGTGTTTCTCCACTCCTAGAGATGATGGGGCTGTAGATGTCTTTGAATGAGGAGATCATTCCTTTTTTTTTCCTCAGCACCTTGGATTAAAATTGACTCAGTTGCCGGGATTCTTTCTTCATCCACTTTATTGGCAAATGTTGACCATTTCAAAATATTTGGTGAACTGTAAATTTTAATTTTATTTCACTATCTTTTCTTTATTCTGTACCTTCCCACAAGACTATATGTTGTTCTACTTTCTATAATTCAAATTTCAGCAACTAACAGTTTCTGCTAGTTTGATAAATTCAGATTTCAGTGTTGGAGTTTTCAACAGGGAGAGGGCTTCCATGAACTATTCTCTCTAGAATTAAAGATGGTAGCCTCCAGTGTGTCTTTTTGCTGTGATATATTTTCTGTTAAACTTTTAATGGGGTTCCTACTATTTTCTGTTGGAGTATGCTTCCTCCTGCTGTTGTCTCCAGTTGTACATATCTTGGAGAGCAAAGCAGCCTTCATAGGTAAAGATGACCTTCTTTGGATTTACTCCTCATTTCGTTTAGGTGCACACTTAGAAGTAAGGAAGCAACCATGCCAAGTAACAAAATCAGTCAACTGAACTCACGTCCCTTTAGATCTAAAAGTATAACTAAGTTGGAGTTTGCAGTATTGGTTCTCTGTAGTGCTAGAAGAGGTAGTGATCAAACTGCTTGGTAGTTTGAGGAGGAAATTGGAACAAGAACTAGAGTACTGCTGGGAAAATGTCATTGAGGATTTTACCCTAGAGGAGGACACCAGAAAGCACGGACAGCTATCCAAGCTCCTGAGCCACTTCTACATGGAGGCTTTGGCCAAGTTATGTGGTACCAAAGGGCCTGAGGTAGGTCCCGCTGGGCAGCAGTGGACTGTTAGCAAAGCTTCTAACACTGTTTTGCCACTTCAGCTCACTTAATATTCAACTCTGAAATGTGATGTTTCAGTAGGCAATATTAGCAATTCTGCTTCTTTAAGTCTGACTTCAGTACAGTGGTATGAGTTTATAGTTTCACTAGATCTATATGTAAATAGTTTGAAAAAAACCTGATGGACTTGGATTTTCTCTCAATAGGAAACAGCTCTTTTCACCAAAGCTCTGAAAAAAAAATAGATATCAATTAAGAATAGAGGCAGCTGAATATACAGCAAGCTTTCCTCTTCCATATATTTCTTTCCACATATGCAATCAAAACTCAAACTGAACTAGTTTTTAACAATTCTCATGATATTGATGTTGCTTTGTCTCTGGACACTGCAATAATCCAGTAAATGTGCTCTCTGCTTAAGTGCAACTTTAATTTGAAAATCACATCCACAGCAGTTCTCGGAAATCCTATTTGGAATTACTAAGCATGATTGCTCATGCTGGAAGTGCTTTAAAAATTCAGTCCAGTCAGATACCAGAAACTATTTCAAGTGACTTTTCTAGCCAATCTTTGTTACACAGCATGGGTTAGAATTAGTCTCTGCACATCAAATATAGTCAACACGCTAATTATTCTGTGGAGCAGGAATCTTGACAAAGCACTACAGAATAAATTCTGAAAGAGCGTCATAGTTGATACACACTAAAAAGAAGTGAAGTAGATTTGTCAAATTATATCTGTTGTGAATTAGTGTCTTGGCTTGAATTAATATGAGAAAAGTATCTAGAGACTATTTTCTGGATCAAACTTGTTGATGCTATGTCGTATTTGATCTATTAAATTCTTAGTACTGCACCTATTGCTAGTCAACACTTGTTAGATGTTTCTTACTTTTGTAGCCTTAAAAATTTCTCTGGAACTCCAAGGGTCAAACTTTGTTTTTCTCTATAATAAGAGGTTGCGTAAGTGAGAGAGTAAATCTACATAAATGCTTGTGGCTGGCTATCAGATTTTGCTTAACTGGAAACCCCATCTGAGTAAGCACTAGCCTTTAGAAAGATGTCAACATGTTGTGAATCCTGACCCCATAATGCATGTGTGTATGGACAAATCAAGATAATTATTTTGCAGTAAATTAAACGGGGTTATGACTAAGTCTGCATTTCCTTTAAAGTTCTCACAAAGCTTTTCTCAAATACTTCGCTATATTTGTTGCTCTTCTCACAAAACCAAGGCATCATAGCCTTACTCACTCATCACTTCAGTTTGTTCTGGGCATTGCCCATGTGCAGTTGGAGAAGATGCCATCCAGCCTATCCTGCAGCTGTTTGGACTAGCATTGATTTGACAGATAAACGTCTTAGAAGTTGTCAGCCATCTGAGGGAGCTCATCTTTCTCAGATTAAATCTCTGCTGATCTGGTTGGAGATCCCAGTGGCTGGGTGGCTGGTACTCAGGTACCCAACATTCCCATTTTCTTGAATGGAAACAAAAATCTGTAATGAAGCTTCAGGTTGGTGAGAGGTGGCATGTAAAAGCTGAATCTGAGAGTAAATCACGCAGCCAACCATGCAACTTTCTGCGTCATGGTTTCTGGTTCATAGCATCTTTCTGGGTTCACCAAGGGTACTGAATGTGATCATAGACAGCAAATTTATATTAACACTTCAATTTAGGAGTAATATATCTCGCTTCAGTACTCTTCTTTTGAGAGTGTTAAGTTCTAAAGTGAGAAAAACTGTTGGAATACCCTTGAAGTGTGTTGGCAACTGGTGATCTTTGCTCTGTTGACACCCATTTTAGTTCTGATTATGGCTACGGTTAGGAAACAAGATAGATGTTCCCAGTTTAGAGCTTAAACCATTACTAAGAAGAATTATTTGAAATGTGCTTTGCTAAAGAATGCCAGTCTGGAGACTTAACATTTTATATGTTGTTGGAGAATTTTCCCACTTTAATGTGAGAAGGAGTTTTCAGTGTTTTCAGTTTTTAATATTGAAATGGCTTATAACAAAAATTCTTTTTATGGTGAACCTTGTAAATAACTTTGCTTAAAGGGATGCATCTCATTTTCTTCATGCTGCTCACTTTCACTATAAGACTGCATAGCACTGGATAGTGTGCCTTTTTTTTGTTGGGATTTTATTTTTTACTTATTGTGTGTAAAGCCACATAACAAAACCAAGATTCACGTAAAACTAGGTAGCCCTTGTGTCCATGTATGTGTCTGTGAGGTTGTGTGGTTTCCCCTGAAATGGAAACGACTTCAAAGTGTATGCTCTACTTTTCTAACTTGGCAACAGGGTGTCAGGCAGGAGAGCCCGGGAGACTGGGGAATAATTTTTTTCTCTGAAATGAGAGTAGATCTAGGGCTCCTACTCCTTTGTTCTTTTAATAGCAGCCTGCTTTTGTTTTGCTTTAAGAAAATGATTCTGTGGTCTGTTTACTGTGGCCAGAATCTCAAGCAGGGAGAGATGGTCAAACCATCTGCTCTGGTCCTCCAAAACACAATTTGTTTGGGTTTGTGATAAAAAAAAAATCTGAAAATACACTTATTTCAAGAGGATACCTTTTGCTTTAGACTCTCAATGTAGCTGCAATGGCTTGAGCAAAGCTAATTGATTTCCATAACTTAACCTTGTGTCTGTCCCTTGTGGTTTCTTTTAGCTTTGGAGTTTGTTGTGACAGTTTTGCACAATGCTTGTTAAAATCTGAACTGGGAATAGAGGCATCAGTAGTGTCAGGAGATGTAGGCATCATGTATTTAGCATTTCTTTGGCTACCTTAGACTGAACTGGTTGCCTGATTTTTATGTTGCTGGGTATCTGTGACTAGACTTCTGTCAAATGTATATACACGCACAAAGTGGTTCTGCTAAGCTGAGTTTATTATTTTTATGAAGGTCTATGAAATGTATTAGTTCATTGTCTTAAGATCACAGATCTTAAACATATGGAGCATGCTTAATATGACACCGCAGTGCTAACAAATATTTTTTTGCCTTTGCTAGGTTTAGTTTTGACAGTGGTTTCTGAGCTGTGGCTCACAGCATACTTGTTAGTAGTTAGGGGGAGCAGTAGGGTTCTGTGGCAATGACTGTCTCCAGCTGCCACTCACATTAAGAGAAAGCCACACACGATGCCCTTGCCTACTGTAAATCTGTGGTTCCTATCATCTCTGGACTATCACGAAATAATGGCTTGGAGAGATGTAGACGTTGTGCAATAGGTGGTGGTAGGGACTGTGTCTTCAATTCCTTCCAGTAGCCGTGCACTGTTCTGTGAAAGCCTTTTGGAAACCTTGAATTGCTGCATTTTATGTTTCTTAAAAAAAAAGATAATAAGAAAAAAATCCTGTGAGTTTCATCACAAGATTTATTTGTGCTGTTAACTGCTGTGATGAAGGTGATCCCTGAAGTCTTCAGCACAAGCTTGGTAACAGATGACTTTGTCGGAGCTGTATATTGGATCTGTTACAAGCAGATGATGTATGATTTGGTCAGATCATGTTTGTCTTGGGTTTCTGCTCTCTAGTAGTGGAAATTCTGTGGCACAGTCTTTTATGTGATTATTTAATAAAGACAGATACACCAGAAGTATGTGCAACACATGCAGTAGTGTGCAACAAACATTAAAGGCCTCAATTTTTCTAATTTAAAATTGAGATTTTCATTTAAATCTCTTGACAAAGGAGTTCTTAATTGTCAGACAGGAAAAGACCTGCCATGTATTTTATGCTGTTTTTTGTAAAGCCCTACGGTTCCTTTTAGGCTGATGCATTCATTTCTTCCGTAAAACAGGACAAGAACTGGTCCTGGGCTCCTTGCTCTCTGTTTCTCAGTCGTGTCGGTTTTGTATTGGACTTGGAATGGGCACTGCTTTGGTTCTTAGTTGCTTATAAAAATATAACAAAACAAGAATAAAATACTAATTTTATATTCATCTTGGAAAATTCTCATTTTCTTTGTGTGGCTAGTCCAAGGGAAAACAGCAGGAGAGTGTTTGTGAGCCAGGCAAATTGGGTTTGTTCTTTGAGTTTGTGGCAGAAATACTTAGGTATTGAACAAAACCAGTTACAGTATCTGACCTGCTTATGGATTCACCAGATTTTTTTTCATACTGGATGAGGTAAAACTTGGAGAAACAGATGGAAAATATCATGGGAACTGGAATGAATATAGATTTTGGTAGGAACCAAAATATGATTTGATCTAGTAGCCTTTCTTTTCTATTATTTTAATTCTCAGTATTGCATTCAGGGAACAAAATAAGTCTTCCTGTGGGTTATTCATCACCTGTAATTTTCCATAAGTGTTTCTCAAAGTCTCCTGGAGTAACTGTATTTGTTTCACATATCAAAGGAAGTGAGATCAAATCCTGTTATGGTGTTCTTTTCCATCAGGTTAACTGAGTTTTCTCATTTTAGAATGAACTTACGGGGGGATGGGGGAAAAAAAAAAGGAATATCCTATCAGCAGTTTTTTGGATCTTATATATTCAAAATTTCATCTTGCAAAGACAAATAAGAAAAATCTTAGAGAAGATGAGATGTGAGAGACATCCCACAAATATTATGTGTGTGTAAATGTGCTCCATGTGAACGTTACAATTAGTGGGCTCAGGTGAAGAACCTTGCCTGTGCAATAATGCACAGGTCCTGACTAGTCCTCAAGCTGTCCATTATAGAAGAAATTATATTGTTTCTGTAGCCATTGGAGGGAGAACTGGCCATGCACAACCCCTCTGACCTGTGACTACCTGGGGACTGCTGATTTCCTTTCTCCCTTCCTTATATAGTCAGAAATATTAAGTGATTTTTATTTGGAACAAACTTTTTGTGGGATAGTGCCATTGTCAGAGCAAACTTGGTGTGGAAAGTGCTTGCACAGCCTCCATGGGGAAAGCGTTTTCCTGGAGCCCGAGGTGCAACATCTGGGAAAATAAGAGATTCTTGAGAACAAAATGGGTTTTCTGAGTATTTGTTAAAGTGTGTTTGTAACTCATAGGTTCAAATCACATTGTCTGAGTGAGGCAGAGTGGCCTCACAGGACTTAGGAGAAAGTTTGTCATTTTACAACCATTTTGTATGAAGAGATTGAACTTCTCCCTGAACAACTGAATATTCTGCTTGATGGTTGAGAAAGTGGTATTCTGCACAGGAGTTTGATGGTAGGAAACAGCCTGTGCCTTACACAAACATCCAGACTTCTTTGGCGTGAGGACACAGAAGATAGAAGCAAAACACCATGTTTCATAGGTATGTATAACAAGAATTAAAGTATTCTGACCCTTCAAACTCTGGAGAGACACTCTCATTTCGTCTGATTAGCAGTGGCACAAAGACATTCTCTACAACAGCAGGCCAGATTTGGGTGTCTGAAACGTTGTAGTTTTGGCAATGGATTCCCTCCATAACCTGCTGCTCTGTAAATGGGGTTGCAAACTCTGCTCCTCTGCATTTGTCATCCAAGGCGTTTTGGGTAGGCTTTTTTGGTGGGCACCTTATAGATACTGATTGCAGAATCTCTCAGGAAGAGAAGGAAGCAGGGTGTCGTGGAAGAAGAGGCTTCAGATAAGGGTGTGTATTGCATCAGCAGACAAGTAAGGTGATTATTTCACTATTAGCCAGACTCTTTGGTTATTGGCAGCAGTGTGAATTCATCACTGACTTGGAGTTGCTGCGTCCTCTTGGGAGTCCCATTCTTGGGAAGCCCGGCAGCCTAGATTTGGTCTGGTCACTCCTGTACTATTCTTGTGGTTTTGAGAGAAGTCAAAGGGCTGAGATGTATTCAGAATGCTGGTGGTGGGGATAAAATTGCAGTTTAACTGTGGGAGTCTTGTTGACTTCTCTCAGTGATTTGACAGATGTCTGTTGCCAAAGAGCTGTGGCAAGGCCCTCTGGAGGCTGAGGCATATCCGCAGGTGGCTGGGCTGAGTTCTGCACGTGGTAGAGAACAGATTCCATGAACTCTCAGTGCTGCTTGTGAAGTACCTGCTTACCTGAAAGCTGAAGGTAATTCACCTCTGTTTCTAAAAGTGAGAGTCTTTTGCTGGTTAAATTTATGGGAAGAAACTTCAGAATCTGACTTTTGGTTAAAAAACCCCCACCATTTTACAGCTCATCTTTTTGTTTCAGAGACATGTTTGTGTACCTGTTTTTTTCTTGGACTTGACAGGCAGTCAGTAGCTGCCAGATGCTAATGAAATGGTAAGGGATGGAGATGCTGAAATGGCATCCCTTTGGTACAACTAGGGTATTCCAGGGGCAGCCATAAAGACAATCTATCAGAAGCAGGGAGCCATTTCACTCTAGCACAGATGGTTTAATGCAGCTGAAAGAGAGGAGGGGAGAGGATAAATCCCACCTGAGGGCTGACAGGGCACTTGTGAGCATTGCAGCCTTGCAGCTAGGATATAGGATAGGGCAACTTCAGAGATGTGACCTGTCATGAATAATGCACCTGGATGGGATTTACAGCTCTGTATTTGTCTGCCCAGGTATATGATGTTCAGTGTCCTCCAACAAGCTGCCTGGTTGAAAGTATTTTTATTATTTAATTCTAACCTTTTGTTTTTAAGTGTGTAGGGCAGTGTGTCAAGTACTCAAGTACTTGAGCTACCATTATGGCCAAATTCAACTAAATTGTCAAGCTAAGAGCTTGAGGGTCCATTTGTTGTCTCCTGACCTCCATCCTCTGGAGTGCTTTTGTTTGTTTGTTTGGTGTTTTTAAAATTTTTTTGTTTGTTTTGTTTTTTAAATTGGGTAGCTGAACTCTGTTGGGGGCTGCAGGGATCATGGTGCTCAGTAACGGAAGCTCTGCAAGTAAGAATGGGGGGCTGGCAGTAAAATTGTCCCTCAGGAAAATGTTGCAGTTTGTTTCTTCCTGATTTGTAGTACCTCTTCTTTAGTCTTCTCAGCACCATTTGGGTTGCCCTGGTGCTACGTTTAAAGAAATGGGGGAGATAACAGTTTTAACTTCCTGACTTTTCTGATCATGCTCTCTGTTGATAAAGACCTGGAGATGAGTGGAATCTTGATTCCTGCTGTTGCTACGGGTCACCCTTCTGCGCCTCAGTACTGTTGTTCCTCCTCTAGTTTGGCAAAAATGATAGGCTTAGGTTGTAATGTGTCTGAAAGTGTGGTGCTTGTATCCCTGTAGCTAAATATGCCATTGCATGTAGACAGTTCCAGTTTTAAATCCTTTTCATCAGATATTCAGTGATGACCCAATATTCAGTAGCATATGTGGTTTTTTTTTTCCCACCAGTACACAAGATTCCCATGTTTTTTCCTGAGTATTACCTAGACCTGCTGTTTCTAAAATCAGTTTCTGTACTTTATCCAGATGTAGGCAGCACTGGGCTGTAGGCTGTCTATAAAGATGTTTATTAAATGGTTTTTTTTCCTCTTTCTAAATGTATTCCACTGTGAAGTTGAATTATTGAAGGGCTGCATATAATCTGAGAAATTACACCTGAACAGTAGAAACAAAATATGTAAGAGATGTAGGCCAAACTTCAGTTGTACAGCTGTGCCCAGGTGCCAAGGAGGCCGATGACATCCTGGCCTGTACCAGCGATGGTGTGGCCAGCAGGAGCAGGGCAGGGATTGTCCCCCTGTACTCGGCACTGATGAGGCCACACCTCGAGTGCTGTGTCCAGTTCTGGGCCCCTCACTGCAAGAAGGACATTGGGGTGCTGGAGCCTGTCCAGAGAAGGGCAACGGGGCTGGGGAAGGGTCTGGAGCACAGGTCTGGTGATGAGCAGCTGAGGTTTAGCCTGGATAAAAGGAGCCTCATGAGAGATCTTGTCAGTCTTTACGACTGCTTGGGAGGAGATTGTGGTGAGGTGGCCGTGCTCTCTCTTTCCTGGTAAAAATTGACAGGACAAGAAGAAATGGCCTCAAGCTGTGCCAGTGGAGGTCTAGGCAGGATATTAGGAAAATCTTATTCACAGAAAGGTCGACAAGTGTTGGAACAGGCTCTGCAGGGAAGTAGTTGAGTGGCTGCCCCTGGAGGTATTTAAAAGATGTGCAAAGATGACGCTTAGGAACATGGTTCAGTGGTGGACTTGGCAGTGCTGGGATAAGGGTTGGACTCAATGGTCTTAAAGGTATTTTCCATCCTAAATGGTTCTCTGACTCTAAACTCTCTGCTGATCTGTATCAGCACTGTAGCTGTCAGAAACACGCTTGTGAGGGCAAGCAGGTCATTAGTGAATTTCAGATCAGAAATTCACTAGTCTTTCTTCTTTTTGTAAGTAGGCGCTGAAGTCCCAACAATTCTGAGGGCCCATCCTGTGAATGATGTTAAAGCTGAAGCAGTTTCATTTTACTGGAGAACCTTGATAAATTGTTAATCTGCTGCTCCTGAGAACAGAAGTGAAAGAGATCCATTCAAGAAGATATATTGCTTTCAAGGATAAGCCCCCAAAAAATCAATCTACAGCCAGCAGAAAAGGCCGCTTCCATGTTGGATGGAACTCTGTTTATTGCAGAAGTTTTAGCTACACTGGTCTGGAAATTGCTGTAAATTTTCAATTTTAAGTGCTTTTTTGTTTGTTTTTATATACACTAGTGTTGTTTGCTTTACTGTTTTTTGATTATCATGAGGGTTTTTGTTCTATGGGAAGGTGTGTGTATGGGTTGTTTGCATTTTTTTCTCCTTTTATGCTCTTACATAACATCTATATTGCTTGGTATTGTGCTTTCACATCCCAAGCAGCCATCATCATTTCATAAAGCAGATTTGTGTGAGACTATTGTTCATTTCAGAATTCAGAAATCTATATCTAATTTTAACATATTTACACTTCTTGGTGTATTTCTTTCATAGATTAAATGGCTTTAGTGTGAATTAAGAAAGGACAAAGAACAAACATTCTATTCTCTGATTGTTCAGTATTAACAGAATAATCTTGAAAGCATCCTCCTACCCTAGCTGAAGACAACTGATGCCTTTTTACAGGATTGGGAATACACAGAATTGGTTCCTGACTCTGCAGAGGTTCTCAGTTTAACCTGGTTGTGTTCTCTGGATGCTTCTTGGGTATAAATACACCTGCTGCAGCAGTGACAGATTCATCCTCTCATTAGAGAGATGGTGGTCTTTTCCTGTTCCTGTTGTTAGTTAGACCAGAGGGGCCAGAATGCCTGACTGTGCTTTATTTACCAATATTTTACCAAAGGGGAGTCCAAGGTTGGACACATTCAACCTGTGAGCTAATGGAGAAAAAAAAATTACAAGTCTGTTCTTCTGTCATCTCAGGGGTGCTGCTACACTTCTGTTATTCATGTTGGTTATTCCGAGCACTTTAAAGGGTATGTTTTTTGGAATAGCCTTCTGGCCATTTAGGAACTGCATGACCCAAGCCCTAAATCACCCCATTACCTTTTATTCTTCTGAGTAGTAGGTGGAATTACTCTTTAGTGCCTAAGCTGATTTAAAGGATGAGAGCTAGCAGAAATCACATCTCTTTTGTACTTAAGATGAGAGTAAATTGGCTGTTTGTGATTTGTATTTGACAGCACTGTATGATTTTTCAGAACATAAACATGTGCTTTGTGTGATGATGTTAACAGCCCCGTTATCTTGGTCATTTTTTTTTCAAAGTGAAGAAATGGTCTGACAATTTTAAGTTGAGTCTAAACTGAAACAAAGTGACATGGTCTGTGGACTTTATCTGCTGCTAGACTGATTCATCAAGTTTAATCCATGCTCCTTTTCAAACTGCCTGTGGAAGAGAGTAGTGTTTCTTTTATGCTGTATTATTTTGTGCCATTTTCTCACAATTTGTGCGTACTTTTCTTTTCCTTGTATTACCCGTGACCCTCCCTCTGCATAGATACTATCTGGAGTGTTCATATAGGGTGTCCTACTTCTGGGAGAATGTAAGAAAAGCTGGTCAAAACAGTGTCTTTGCCCTTGTATTTAGGGAATTTCAGGATGTTTGTATTAGGAATCCATGTAAATAATCACCAGCAACAATTTTGCTTTTTCAGTGGAGAAAATGACTTGGAATGTATTTCACTATTTTAGCCTTGCTTAACTACATGCAGTATAATGCTTAGTCAAACCATTTGATGTATTTAGGATATTTTTCTAGTCAGTGAAGGAAGGCACAGTCCTCAAAAGGTGGCTTTACCATCTCAGACATTCTTAAAGGTGACCTGTTTTCCTCCTCTAACTGTAGTGTGTACTTCGGCTCAAGCAATGTCAGAGTATCCCATCTTTGTATATGGCTTTATGATGCTGTCCAAATGCCGTTCAGACATGAACTGAATGGAAATCTTTTCATCATATTCTCTTTTCATGCCTGATGTTACCTTTGAATATGTTGCTGTGTCAGTGAGGAACTGTTAATACTCTTGCTTTTGCCTTTTTGAGGTATGTGCAATCATCACCTTTTCAGAATAAGTTGTGATACAGAACTATGAAAGCCACAAAATAATTCAACTGCACTTGTAACGGTGCCCCAAAGTCTTCCAAGTGTGTGGACTTCTGTAATTTAAATATCTGGCTCTCAGATTCCACATGGATTCCTAAGACAAAAAGCGTTCTTGCACCAGCAAAAACCAGCTCCAGTCACTTGTCTTTTAGTAGCACTAATAAAAACTTATCTCTGAAGTAGTATGACTTGTCATTGAGAGATCCCTAAATGAGGGGTCCTGACCTTATCACAGATCCCAGGCCAGGAAGGCTAATGTTTTCTATGCTGAAATTTTATGTGATGAATGAGTCTTTCCTTGGTCGATAAAGTTTCACTTTGCTGACTGTTTTGATTTTCTTTTCCATTTGCTTCAACTTCCTGCATGAATTCCATTTGCACTGGCTTACTCTGTCCTTCTCATCATGTTGAGTTTTTGGTCTTAGACTAACAGCCTGCTTTGTAAGATGTGCTAAATCTTATGTTGGATGGAGAAAAGTGGGTATCTCATCAGCTCACTAAAGGGAGTCTTGGCAGAGGGAAAAAATTTAATATACTCCTTCCACTCACACAGGTGCTAGTTGATCTGCCATCTGGGCAGGATCTGGCTTTCAGGTGGGGTGTAAGTGCTTCTAGTTTTGTGTTTAGTGTCATCTCCCTCTGTTCCCTGATGGCTGGGCTTTGGTCACTTGTCAAACACAGTGATGATCTGTATGGTAACAGACAGGAGAAGGACTTGCAGTGTACCCTTGCTAGTCTGTGGGTTTGTGAGACAGATTTAGGGAGGTCAAAGCAGAGAACAAATTTATTTTTTCTTGATTATGAGTGGTAATCCAGTAGAAGTAGTAGCAGAATTTGAGTGGTATCTGTTAGCTAGTCTGTACTGCATGGAACATAGCTTGGGGGGCATAAATCTGTACCTTGAGCTTTTGTGTGTACCTAAAAATTTTAATTAGTCTTAAAAGGTAAAATGGCTATGTGTAAAGAAATGTGCAATGCACAGAGCCTTCAGTCTGATGCATTTCTACTATTGCAGAAGCATTTCTGCTACTGCCCAAGCCTAGCTCCTTGGCAATGCAATGTGCTCTCCCCTCTGTGCAATGACTTCCAGTGAAACACAGTGCCAAACTTGGAGTGCTCAGTGAGTGGGCTTAGCATGACTGAACTATTAATTAAAATTCTGGAGTAGAAACTGAATTTCCAAGGCTAGTCAGAGTGAAACTACAAAAGTGCATATTTCTGATTGAAATACAGCCCTTGTGCACCTAGCTGGAGGGTGAGTCTCAGTAAAATTCATTGCAAATCTCCCTGTTTCACATACAAAGTAATTCCTTTTATTTGGCTTTCTCTAGCTGAATATATTGTGACCAGCACCTGGTATGTCAAAAGAAGTGTTCATACTCTTATTTAATTTGCTTCTCCATCTGGAGAGAAGATGAAAACTAACAGTTTAATTTTAGAGCTGAAAGATGATTGCATACTGTAGTGGTGAGTGGAGTAGAATTTAGGCAGAGCAAAATGTCCAAATATCCACTTTCATAATGTCTGCTCACTAGTGTTTGTGTTTCACTTGAGTCAACTCTCCATCCATTAATGTTTCTCCACCATACCTAAAAAATAAATTATCTTTTAAATCTTCTTTACGTGCACAGCTAAGCTGGCAGGATGTTGGTTAGAAGCTCTGTTAATAAAAGTTAAAATCTTGAGCAGTAGCTCTTTCAAAGTTAGACCTTTTCAAATTATGCCTCAGTTGAGAGGTTGATATTCATGAGCTGTTTTGAAGAAGTGGATGCTGAGGAAACAAACAACTAACTCAATGGTATTAATTTGCTCAGTTATTTGGTCAAAGGTTGCTCGTGGAAGGAGAACATGGTCAAAGACACGGTTCCAGAAACTTGCTTTTCTGTTTGTTCCTTTTCAAAGGGGAAAATAAAATGCTCCAAGAACCAAACTTTTTCCTTATTTAAGCTTCTGTGATTTTAAATGAGAACACTATTTTCTCCATTTTTGAGAGACAGTGGAATAAGGAGTTAATTCTCAGCACGCAATGATCTTCCAGCATTTCCTTCATGGTAACTGCTGTGTGCTGTGTTTGCTGATAGTCGTTTGAAGTGCCGTATACAAAGAAATCCTGTGTTTTATAGAAGGACTTCTTTTTAATTCACAAAGGAAAGAAAGTGTTGTTGAATGTCTCTGCAGTACTTATAGAAGAGTGAGGAGTAAAGGAAAGGGAAAATGGAAAGATGCAGTCCTGAAATTCAGTACTAATGGAATTAGTGTGAGCAAGACCAGGGCCCGAGTGTTTTAAAGGATATAGAGTACTTTAAAGAGCTAAAGATCTGCTCTTGTTTTCTGACTGCAGTGAAAGTTGTTTATCATTAGAGGCAAGAAATCGGATTCCTTCTTGCTCTTGCAAGATTTAGTTTCTTTTGGTTAGTATTTTACATTAAAAAATTGAATGTGTTTTAAATTAGGGTAATTTGAGGTTTTGGATAGGAGCTCTCTAATAAACATAATCAAGAAAAGATGTTCCATGGAGTAAGCTGGATAATATCTAGATTTCTCAACTGTGTTTTACTTCCCCATATCCCCCACCCAACCAATACCAGAAGAGTTTACATTTATTTTTAGCTTTACAGGGTTTCTATTTTATTTTTTCTAGTCACTTACATATCACAGCAGTATCTTGACTTCTGAAAACTTTCTGGTGTCTGGAAGCCCTGGGGAGCTCAAAGGGGCAGGAGAGTGTTGGGGGGATGGCAGGGAAGGGAGAGGGGGCCGGTTCAGCACCCACAGCTCTTCATCTGCGTGGTGCCTCTGTGCTCTCCAGGAGCAGAATTGAGAGGGTGGTATTGCAAACATCTGAAAACTGAATTTTATACTGGCATCAAAGTTACGTGCCCCAAGTCAGGCAGCTCCTCAGCTGTGAGCAGCGTCCCGTGGCTCTGCAGCATGGCTACCCTGACATCATGTTTGTTGGCCAAGCCTTTTTACAGCTCTGTGGTAGCTGTGGCACACATTTCCCTCACATAGGATTTTTCTGCATGTGGGACTGCTGTAATACCATTTAAAATGATCATCTGGGCTGTTGCTTATACTATTTACTTCTGTTTTCCGACTTGTTTTAAAATTAAATGAACCTTGAAGAAGGCGAAGGGACAACGTTTCTGTAAGTTACTGCACATTGTGAGCCATTATGGCCCAAATATATCCCTCCCTGTGGAAGTCCCTTTACAGCCTTGTTTGGCAACATGAGGAAGCACTGGCTTGCAGATGACTGACTTTACCCTAAGAAATTCTTGCTGTTGTGTCCATTGCTCGTAGTGACGTAGGCAACCTGTTTCATGGATTTATCTCGGGCGTGATGTACTAAAGCTGCAAATGAAATGTGACACAGGAATCACTTTCCTGAGATGAGACCTAAAGACATTTTAATGCATTGAATCAAGAAGAGGCTTAAGACTTAAGGCAGTGTCCCAAATCTGTCAGCAGGACCACAGTTGCTGCCCACCCAGGCAGAGCATGTCCCACAGGGCTGCATGGCACTGCTCTGCACATTTGCTCCTGCTTTGGAGTGTGCCACGATGGATTTGACAGTAGACTTGATCATATGAGTTCTGAGCCCAGTTTGTATATGTACAGTAGGTGATTTCTGCTCTGGTACTTGTAAAGGAAGCCTGAGGGTCCCCTCATCTGGGGAAGTAAGGGAGGAGGACTTTCAGTAGTGGTTGTAATGAGCATGTAGAAAGATGGGGAATCTTTAGCAATCATGTCCCAGACGGTGACTCGAACCTCTGTTCTGCCAGGTACCATAGCCCATACAGATCTGGATTGCTCCAAAACAAATGAGGAAAAATGTCAGGAGCTTCCATCTGAACATCAGGAAACCTGTCACCATGCAGGTGACTGAGCACTTACTCAAGTTTCCCAAAGAGGTTGTGGAGTCAATTGGATATGTTCAAAAGCTGTTTGGACCAGACCTTTGGTCCTAGGCAGTCTGTTTTAGGTCATCCTGCTTGAGCAGGGAGGTTGTATAGAGATCACCTTCAGGAGTCCCTGCCAAACTCAGCTGTTCTGTGATTCTGTTGCTTTGCTCTCTTACTGAAGAATCTACAAGTACTCTTGGATCAGCCAGAACTGGGGACCTGGGAAAGTAGAATATAGGAAGTGCAATTCCTATACTCCAGAAGAGTATGATTTTGCAAGAAGGGGCCAGAATTATTTATTCATTGTGTTGCAGATTTCCATCTTGAAGTTAAAAACACTTTTAAATGTTGTTGAGAGAAATAACTCGGGCTGTCTTCAAACCTTTGAGATTTCTTTTTGTATTGCCCTCTAGAGCTGACTTAATATGCTATTAAATAGCAAAGGTACTTTTCTGTGTAGATTTTTAAAAAATACTGACATGGGCATGAGGAAACTAGCCCTAACAAGGTTCAGGACAGACACATTTCAGTGCTTATTTGTGTAGGAGAGGGCTGCAAACACCTTATGCATCTGATATGTCTGGCATTGCTGCCAAGTCTAAGTGTGAAACCAATTTCATACAAAGCCTGGCTGGGAACAGGGGCAGAAGGTTGGGTGGGGAATGAGAAGTTCACATCTGTTGTGGAAGATGGTGTAGAATGTTCTATCTGTGCAGGTATAATTCTCCCTAGAAATAAAATAAACTTAATAAGTAATGGTGTATTCAATGTTTATTAAAAAAAAAGCCATAAAAATTCTGAATATATACATACACATGTCAGATTTCATTAGTTATATTTGCACTGGATACCAACTGATGTCTCTGTAATCCTTCCCTTTCCATGTCCCTTAAGTTTTGCATAATAAATTCAGAAAATGCTACAGAAGTGGATGCCAGAAAAGGTCTCTGGTGAAATTTTGTGAGCATGCCAGAAAACATTCTGTGGATGGTAACTTGGGAGAGTAAGTTAAATTACAATATTAAATGCAGGGTTTAGTTGAGAACACGAAAAACATTTAAAATTAGGGGAGGGAGGGGGAGTTGAACTTCCCAGTAACTCCAGACTGCCAGTCCCTTTGGTAATCAGTGGGGTCCTCAATGGGGACTCTGTAAGCATTAATAAAACAAAAAGATCCCAGTGTTCTAGTATCACATCTGGAAAACCCTAGAAGACCTTACATGCAGCTTGTGTAGCCTTGATGATAAAATAATTTCAGACAGATACTGTGAGCTGGAGCCACAGTTCTGGTTATTAATATCAAACTGTACAAATGGCTGCAAAAATAGCTAAAATGCTTGTAATTAAAAATGTCAGATAATTTGATTGTGCAGTGCAGCTATATATCCATCTGCAAAATTGAAGTACAGGTGACAAAAAGTCTCCTCCACTTTAAGACATGCTAGGTGGAGCCACTGTGTGCTTCCAAAGTGGTCTGTTGGCATATAGGAATGGGGCCCTTGCATGCAGCTTCCAGCTTGCAAATGCAGTTTGTTTTTCCTATGGGACACAGCTTGTGTTCTTGCTAGCTTGAGTAGGGCAGTGTTCTAGGGTTCTTCTGCCTGTGTTACTTGCTCATCTAAAAAGCAAATACAAACTAAGAGTGAATTATTGTTGGGCAGTCTCTAACCTTCGCTCAGGTCCTGAGTGGAAGGGCTGACAACGGACAATCTGTTTGATTTTTGTAGTATATTAATTACTTGGTAGCTGCTTCTTTCTCTTTTCCTCTTTTCCCATCTGCTGCAGTTAGCTGGGCTTTGGGGCTACAAGGGATGGCTGCTCAGCAGCACACCTTCTGCAAGGACAGCAGAGAATGTGTCTTACCTTGCCATGCGTGAAGGTGGACACTGCACTTTCTGGGGAGAGGGAGGTTTTAAACCCCAGAAGGCTCCTCTGCTGATTGCTGTGGCCTGAAGGGGTGCAGCTGAGTGGAGAGAAGGGTCCAGCTGCCTTAGCAGTTGGGGAGGATCTGATGATCCTGGTAGAACAGCTCTGGAGGTTAGAACTGCACTAGACAACCTCACACTTGGCAGCTTTTCTTTGCAAGGTTGTTTTCTCCCCTGCCAGGTGTTCACTGCTCAAGAGTCCCTGTTGCTCCTCATGGCTTATCCAAGGGCTGTAGGCACCAAGGTCAAGGGTGCAGATACTGCTGTGGGAACTGGCTGCAAAATGCTTCTTATGGCCATGCTTTGGGACTCTGGCCTAAAACCACAGTGGCACCTTTAATTACTGCTGACCTGCTTGTGCTTCTTCAGCCCTCTGACTCTCAGTCTTATCTCCATCTCAGAGCAGCTCTTGTGCTCCAGCACTAGAAATAGAAATAGTGAGATTGGATGCTAGTTCCAGGACATTATATTCCTTAGCTTGTGCCTCATCTCCTTCAGAAAAGAATAATCTCTGATGGGAATTGTCTGGGTCTGCCTGGAACAGAAGGAGTAAAGATGTATGAGAGATAAATACAGACTAATAATAAAATGAGACCCAAGCTCTGGAAATGAACTGAAGGAAAATAAGGTAATGCAGTGGTAGGAGAGTTTTCTCACAATTGTTTTTTTTTCTGGATATGTAGCTTTCAGCTATTCAGACAAAAATAAATTTAAACCAGTAAAACAACAGCTTGTTTCCTTGCACTGTGTTCCTTAAAGCATCGTTCTCGGATGATAACACTATTGTGTTTGTTTGTTTGTTTAGTTGTTTTAAAAAAAGATAAATCCAGATGCTGGTTTGTCTGCCAATAAATAACAAAAATCAGATTTTTTTTTCAGGTTGCATGAATTATGCATGTATGTAGATTTAAATTGTGTTTACTTAATCAGTGTTTGCTGAAATTTGTAGAAGGTACTTTAGGAGGCCATTGGGTTACTCTGCTGATTGTAAATGATTTTTATTTAAGAAGGTATATCTAGATTTTCTTAAATTGGGTTTGATTTCTGAACCTAAAACCTGAATCAGTAGTGGAGAAACCTGGAGCTTGATTTATAGGGTTACTCTGTAGATTAATTGTGGGAGGTGCCCTTGGGTAGAAGGGAGAGGGAAGAGCAGAGTCATTGTGGTAGTGATTGTTTCTAGAACTATTAGCTTTGTTCATTCAGATGTAATTCCCATTTCCCCATTGATAATGCTGTGACTGAGTGCACGAGAAGTCTTGTATTAGTCTGAAGTCATGATCAGTGTCTTTTAATCTTTACAAAAGTTGGAAATCTATACTCCTCCTCACTGGTTAAAGAGCTTTTCATCTGAAACTGTAACTTGAGGTGCATTGTATTTTTGTTTAAGGATGGCTAATGTTACTACTGGAAGTTTTTTCCCCCTCCTACTTTTTTTTTTTTGTTTTTGTTTTTGTGTGCGTGGCTCACTTGGGGACTATTTGGAGAAAGATTTGTAATCTTAGCCTTCATCAGACCACACAAGTCAAGAGGCTGATCCCCTCTTGGGCTTGTCAGCAGTCAGCTTAATCAGGACAGAACGCGAGCTGTGGTGGGAATGGGTTAGACCTGTTTTTAGCCCACACTTGTAGATCGGTGTCGTGGGGGGCCAGCAACACTGAGCTGTTTGGCAGTGAGGGCTCATTATGTGCCTGTCCCCTGTGGTCCCTCAGCAAGGGCTTGAGGCTTCTGTTCACAGTGAATGGATGTGGGGAGGGGAGTGCTCGGCCGCCTTCAGCTGTGAATGCTTTCATTGAGACCTTGGTGAGAACTCTTTCCAGCTGAGCCCTGTTGCATCCTTCACCATTTGAATTGCTTGGGACTTTGTGAGGGTGCAGAGGATGGGATACAGGCTGTGGCAGCCTGGGCTTTCACAGTGTGCGTAATTTTGAACAAACCCAGTGGTTCTGCAGTGAAACAATGCCTACTTTTTGAGTTTGTATTGTTCTTTTTTGAAAGGTGACAACAACAGGAGGTTATTAGCTGTACTCCAAAGCTCCCCTAATCTGTCTATAAAGGTATATATTCAAATAGAGCATTTACCAGCCTGGAGAAGCACAGTGGTAAATGTTAGACCGTGTTGCTTGCTTCTGGCTGTGAGTGTTGAGAAGCAGCAGTGGTTTCAGGGGGCTGACCATGGCCCACAGGGTCATATTGTACTCTACACCAACTTCAATTGGCTCCAGATTCATGAACATTTCTTCTATACCCCCATCACCAGATGCCTGGCAGCCAAGTAGCCCAGCAGCCTCTGGACCCAAGCTGGTGCCTTCTCTCAGGGCAACCTTGTATCATGCAGCTGGGTCAGTGCTGCTGTAGTGTGTGCCTTCTGCATCACTTGGCACAGAAGCAGCCAGATGCAGGTTCTGCAAAAGCCATGGTGAGTAGAGTTGGAGCTCTCTTCTTGTCATGTGAAGCCACACTCAGCAGCCCGACAGCTTCCATCCTGACCACGGCTTCTTGCCTTCCCCACACGTCTTCCCGCACTCACCAGCTCCTCAGAGGCAGACTCCATCACCTCCTCTTGGCACAAAATACCAAAACCTGCGGAATTCCCGCTTCAGCAGATGCAGGCAGAGTCTGCTGAATTGGAGCTGAAGCATATGCTGAAGTATACACATGAGCTTATAGTTTGGGTAGAAAGTCACACACTGACATAGTGTAATGAAATCTAGCAGGTATGTTTGCAGCAGACTGAAGAAAAAGAGGCCGTGTGTCATAACACACTTTCTGCCATGTGTCTTGGCACGGCTAACCAGTGCAACTACCCCAGGGCTGGAGAAAAGAGCTTTGCCTGGAGAAAAGGTGTCCTGTGCACGGCAGTTTGTGCTCGTGCTGTATTGAAGGGAGTCGTGACAGAGTTACTCAGTTTGCACCGGGTGTAGTTCAGATTCCTGTTACTTTCATGAATTGCTTCAGGATTTTGTTTTTTTTCTCTTTCTTGCCCTTTGCATATCACAAATATTTATACTGTGCTAATAAAATATAAGCTGATATTGCAACTGGAGTGGAAATCTGAAAAGAGCTTTGCTCATGAAATTATTCCCAGCTGAAAAGCTGAGGTTTGCCCTTCCTTCTTGCCCTGTATCGCAGGTGGAGTAAATGTTCTTTCATGGCTGCTCTAATGCTTTTAGATTTGGCTGCATGGAAGTTAGGGGCACATAGCAACCTCAAAGGTAGATTGTAACTTTTCTGGTGCATTTTTGTTTGTTTTCGTATGTCTAATATTTTATGCAAACATAAAAAGGTATCCATATATTTAAACTATTGTACATGAGAAATCTATAGAATATGATGAGGTCAGAAGCGATAAAAGAAGTGTACATACCTATACAAATTTCACTTCCAAAGAGAAGTTTTTGATATGTTACACCTCATTTTAGATGTTCCAGGGATCACAGGCAGTAGTTACAAGTGATTTCATGTGCTCAAAAGAAATAATGGAAAACCATAATTAGACAATTTGATAAATAGATCATTAACAAGCTCTTAATATAACTTTCTAATGGAACAGCTATAAATACAAAACTATATCTGGTTACTGTCTGGTGTTACATCAAAGCTGAGGACCTTTCACAAGCCAACATAACTCACACTGAGATAGTGTAAAACTGTTAGAATTAAATTTCACTGGGTTACACTGGGATTTTTCTTTTCTCAGTTCACAGTATGAATAAAAACAAACCCAAGTGCTAATAGAAAAAATCACGAATAATATTATGCACACCCAAAGTGGTGAGTGTGGTGTCAATTAAGCTGAGCTGGGATCAGTGTGCAGACTGAGGTGGGGTGTCACAGCAGAGGGGCAGGAGAAGGGTTGAAGGGTGCCTGCTGTGTTGGGGAGCTGTGCAATAAGCCTGGTGAGCCTGAGGCTGGGCTCCAAAAGGCTGTGCAGACCAGGAAGGGAGCATGGCCATTGTATTGCTGGCAGGAAAGGAACAGGGTGGTGGGGGTGCTTTTCCCTCTCTGAGGTAAAAAGGGGATTTCCAAGAGGCTGAGTCACTGAAAGGTAGTTTGATCTTGGACATGGTGAGAGTTTGCAGAGTCCTGATGCAGAATGAAGCAGAACAGCCCTTCTGTGGGTGAATGGCTTGGGTTAAGAAGGAGCTGATAATGATAACAGGCCAAATGTGGCTGAGGGGGAAAGATTTACCAGATGGCAGTGAGACTGTGAGAGCCTGTATAGCTAGACAGCAGGGGACTTTGGCTGCCTGTGGAGCAAGTGACTGTCAGTACCTGGTATGTGGCCGCTATTTAAAGCAGCAGCTCTCTGCAGGCCTGGCATATGTCAAGGAGGATGTTTCAGACAGGTGGTGTCACACCTCAGCGTTGCTTACAGAATGCCCTTATGCAACTTCTGTCCATTCAAAACAGAGCATAAAGTCTTTCAGGAAAGCAGGGTGGCATACAACTCATTAATAGGAAAGCTGTGGTCTTCCTTCTAGGTCAGCAATTGTTTACCCCATCAAAGACCTTCAAATTGCTTGTGGCAGAGATTAGGAGAAAAAAATTCTTTCAAAGGTCATTAGCTTGATTTCTTCTCTCTCCCTCCTTCATCCCCTTCCAGTCTCACCATCAGCTTCAAGTATAGGTATTTTGTTTTTTCTTCTGTAGTCTAAAGGATTGTACAGTCATCTTAGGACAGTTCTCAGCATCTCAAGATCTCCTAACTAACCCTCCAGCTTTCTCAGTGCCTACTTGTTTGATCCTGGGTGCATTCCCACGAAGGAACTAACTTCTAAAGAAGGCGTGTAACAGCTCTGTGAGTACTGAGATGCATGTTCAGTTGAGATAAAAAGGTGATGGAAGTCCCCAGTCAACAATACCAGTGTGAGATGTGACGGCCATGGAGTGGTAGGAGCAGGCTTGTGTGCAGCTTGGAATGCTCTGCAGCTACAAGGATTTGAGAACCAGTGCAGAGAGGAGACTCATTCCTGTTTCCAAATTACATCTTGTTAGCAATGTTGTCTACCTAATGCGAAGTTGAAACACAGAGAACAGGCAAATACCTTTCAGTTTTTCATGTGCTTCTGACTGAGTGTGCATGGGAGAGGCTTAATCATTACTGTGAAGTTGTCTTCATGATCTTTCCCAGTGGTTAGGAATAATATTCATTCTCTTGTTTCTTAGATGGCATGCAGATAATCTTCATCTGATTTGAAGGAAGTGGGCAGAAATTTACTTCTACTTGCTAAGATTAAGATTTCTTGGGTTGTTTGGTGTTTTCATGTTCAAGGACATGAAAGAAGATCAGTTTAAAGTGTGAATTTCAAATGGCCCTGTTAAACTGTAACTCTTCAGGTTTTAACTGCCCATGATTAGTTCCCTACTAAGACTTGCAATGCTCTAATTGCAATCAATCCTTATTTTTGATGTTCCCAAATCCTCTCCAGTCAAGCTAAGATGAGCAGAAATCTGATAGCAGCAGAAAAGAAACTGGAAAAGAGAACCTGAATGAATGTTGCTTGAGGAGAGCATATTCAAGATGAATGAAAGGTAGCTTTGCTGTGCCTCATTGGAACCTCAGTGTGAAGTGGATGAAATGGTAGAATTCTTTCCAAAAGTCCAGTGAATTAAACAGAAGAACACAATAACCCAAAATGAAAAGGAAGTTTTGCAAAGGCAAAGTTCTTTACCCATTGTATAAGCCACCAACAACTGTATCAATCTACTGACTTTTTTCCTTTTTTTAGTTATTTCTTCCCTTCCAAAACAGTGGTCTTGCATGCAATTTAAAGACAATAATGCTTCTTAGAGAGGAGAGGAAAGCATAAGAGTGAGCTGCAGAAATGGTTTTAAAAAAGCAGGATTCAAAAGTTAGCTAAAGTGGAGCAAAAGTTTTTGGTTCTCTGATGCCTGTCAATTGCAGATGTGCTGAAGCTGAATAGATTTGTTTACAAAATTTTACATATTGAATAGATCTTTTGAGATTGCTAAATCATTACATAAACCCCACAATGATCTTTCTAATGATTGTTTGCTTAAAATAAAAGATTCTCGTATTTGAAAAGCAGTTAGAAGTGGTTTGAGCTTGCCACAAACCTCTTTTAAATCAGGGGAACAGTAAGCATATAGGTGTCACAAATACTGTCCTGACCTTCTCATTTGTGGTATTTAGTTGCCCACTTCAGGTATGACAGCTTTTGCAGAAGTCACTGGTTGCTGTGTCAATAGTGGTTCAGTTCTGGCATTTGGTAAAGAACTCTAATGCTTTCCTCTCAGGAAAAGCAAGCTAAACTTTGAAAATTTGGGGGTGTGTCAGAACAAGAATTGCTATTGTAGCCTGGTTACTCAAAGAGATTCGAGTGATCTATTGATTAGATGTTTCTCAAGGCTTCTAATAATTGGGAGGTTTGAAAGGATCAAAAAACCCCTGATGTTATTCTGGTATTTTAACATGTCTAGCCCACGTAATTATAGGTCGGTCATGCTTTATGCTTATCCCAGATGAGCTTGAAAGGGTGGGTAAAAGGATATCATCTACACAGAAAACGTCTTTGTGAATGGCATCAGAGGGGGTTTATGGCAAAAAGCTATCCTATCTGCCACTGTGGTGAGGAGTGAGGGCAACATTTGGTTGATAAGGCTAGCAGTTTGTAAGCTTGTGAAAGCTCATCTAGTCTGACGAAAGCTGGGTCAAATTTGTGGCTGGACCTCAGCTGAGTGAAAAGGCAGCAATAACCACTGACTTCTGTGAGGTGACTGGGAACCTGAGCAAAAAGGCATCTGAAGTACTTCTGGGCTCCATGCATGACACTAAATTGCTTATAGCAATGATGCAGGAAAGTGCCAGGGGATCAAGGTGAACAACGGGTTGAACACAAGCTCATAGTGTGCTCTGGTGGCTAAGAAAGCAAATGCAATCTTTCCATATCCAGTCAGGAAAGTAGAATGCAGAGAAGGGAGAACAGAGCTGCTGCTTTTTCCAGCATAAGGGCTGAGTTTCTGCAATTCTGAGTTTGTTTCTATTCTTTGTTCTATCAAGAGGGTCCTGACAAATGCTGCCCTTTCAGCAACAGCTGAGTTTGTCTGCCACATAACTGTAGAAGAATCTTCCCTCCAGGAGACCCTGTTATGCTGTGGCCAGATATTTAGAAGAGCTCTAGACAACTGCATAGCAGAGCTCTTTGGTCAGGACTTGGATTTACACCACCGAATGTGTATTTAGATTTTCCTGCTGCTGTTTCATCTCTTCTTCCCAACCCAATTAAAAATCTGGCTGCTGTCTAGCTATCAAATGCTAACACAAACACCTGTGTGCCAGATGTGTACAGCTGTAAGTCTGTCAGTGCTGATCCATCAGCAAAGCTTGAGCCAGTCCATGAAGCAATTAGACAACATTTTTTTTTCTCCTCCTTTTTCTGTCCCATTTTTAATCCTCTTATTTTCCCAGGGTTTCCCCTCTTTTGCTTCCTGCTGCTGCAAGTTTGTAAGGTGAGCCCAACTCAGACTTTCTGTCTCTTTCAGATAAGAAAACAGCCTAAACCAAAGGAACCCATTTTTTCTGGCTGCAGAGTGGCTGGTTAATACTGAGAAGTGTTAAATTATGGAAGTCCAAATGTCAGTTGTATGTGCCAGCTCAAGAAAAACACCTTGAAATACTAATGTTGTGAGGGCTACACCAGACAGGATTAAGACTTCAATTTTGAATTCCCCCTCTTTCTGAAAAGAACCAGTATCCCAGATGTGTTTCAGAGATACTGACTGTAGGACAGGATATACTCTCATTGCCTTTTTGAAATGAAAGGCTCAAGTCAGCAGCAGAATGTTCAAGTTTGACAGACAAGAATGGTAATAGTTAAAGAGGTGGGGCATAATAGTACTGCTGAGGTTTTTACTGCAGTTGGTAAGACAGTGCTTTTACAAGGGCTTTCTGGAAACAGGCTAATGTAAAAAGGCTCTTTCTCCTTCTGCTATGCTTTCCTTATGACCACTGTCCCTACTGTCCCCAACATGGAGTAACAGTGGGGGATGTTCAGCTAGGGAAAGGAGAGAGCTTCAGAAGGAAGAGAGTGAAATGTTATTTTCTAGCAGAGGAGATGGTTTCATTTGCTCAGCTGGGAGTGCTAATGGATGGCTTATTTGAAGATGCCGTGTTGGGTGTGAGGGGTGGCTTCTGTGGCAACTTGCTGCCCCCTTGGTCTTGCTCACGTGCAGCCTTGGCCTTTACTTACCAGAAGACTCCTTGTGCTACCAGAGATCCCACCAATGTAAATAATTCAGGTAATTCAGTCTTTACCGACTGAAGTGAATTGATTTTTATCCAAGGGTTCCCAGCTCAGTTTGATGGTGCAGTGCTGCTAATTTCGAGTCATTGTGTATGTCCTGTCATGCTCATTTGAAGATTGATTTCAGTATATTTGGACTTTTGCTTTAACAAAAGTGGTGCCATTGTAATGGTGAGGAACTGTTTTTCAACTGTTGAGGCTCTGGAATGCTCCAAACAGAAAATCTCTCAAATGTAGCTTAGAAGATGATAGGATATGTTTAAGTTAGGATGCAGAGTCACTTGGAAAATAGCCTAAGTGCCTCTGAAAAGTAAATTACAAGTATAACCCCTTTATTGAGCTGGAAAGTACACCCTCAAGAGAGAAAGGAGAATGGAGGAGATTTTTTCTTTTTTCCCTTTCTTCTTTTTTTCCCCCGCTTTTTTTCTAAAATAGAGACCAATTGTGGACTAACAGAATCGTGTTTAGAGCAGAAATGTTTGCATAGTCATGGAATAACATGGGATTTTTTATCAGGGTAAAACTTCCCTCCTACTAAAGTTTCTTAATTAGTTCTTCTACACCCTGCCTGTGGAGTGGGAGAATCTGGAAAACACACTCCTTCCTAGGAAGAACTTTGATTACTGCTTTCTCCTACCTCTCCCCTTACCTTGTGTGATGGATTACATACCAGCAGTCATTTCTGCAGGGACCCTTTCAGAAACAAAAGAACTCCCATGAGTCTTCTGTGAGCATCTTCAAGCAGAAGCTGGCCTCTGTGATTTAGTTAGTATTGACTGCTTTGTCTTTCTGTAAAGAGCAATGAGTAATATTGGTGTTGAAGAACACAATTTGCTCAAGAAGGTCTTGAGATCCGTGGTATGTTTGATTTTTCTCTGAGATAATGGTGCAAGGCCGCCATGTCTAACTTGCATAGGCTGTCATTGACCAAATAAAATATAGTCATGTATGAAATCTTAGACCTGTATCAGTATCTGCCTGCTGTATGCTTGCAAAAGAGTAGAATGTGTATGAGGTATTTGTATATGAATCTATGATCACCTAGAGTCCATGTACATGAAAAGTGCAGATTGTTCGTCTTATTTCTTGCCTGTCTCTGTCACCAGCTGAGCTCATCCTGCTTTCATTGTGTCTCCTTGTGAGCTTTGTGTAAATGTATGTATGGAACAGAGGGTGCTTCATGCTGGAAGCAGTTGGTTGCTTTCTCTCTTGAGGAACATGGGCTCTAAGCTGGGTGGCAGGAAGGAAAGGATCATTCTCTTTGTCATCTGCTTTCCTAGCGATGGAGTTAGAACACTGAACACTGTGTGCAGAACACAGCAAAGTACAGATTTTTGAGGGGGTATGAAAGAGGTGGAGGATGCTTCTGCATTATCTTGTCACACAGTAATCATGCAGTTCCTTCTCCCTCATGAAGTCAGAACTGCATTTACCCTGGTAGAGCTGTCTGTGTACTTTCTTAACTAGTGCCTATTTTCACTGGGTAAAACAAGAATTCCTCAGCTCATCTATGATAGGTCTCTACAATTCAAAATGTCCTTCCATCTTCTTTCTGATGTGGGTTTTTAGTTCAGGACAAAGATGAGAGATTAGTTACGTTTACTTGACCTTGAGAACTCAAAGGTAACTTGAAAAGGCTTCTTGCAGAATAGCTCAGTGTGTGCTCTGTTTAGTTTGCTGCTTGCCTCGTGCATTTATGCAATAGTCTTCGTTGTGGCTGATCTCCTGAAGCTTTCAGACCTCTTACATGCCTTCATTTGTTTATTATAGGAATAGGAGTTTACAGTAATGCTGTTTATACTAAAGTTGGGTGAAGGATCATTCCAAGAAGAGAAACCATCATGAACCTTTGCCCTGAATGCAAAGCAAACTCTCTTGTGATTTTTAAAGTTCTGTTTCAGTGTCACTATGCTTCGTTCCATCAGGACTGGAAATGAGTGCCAAAATGTAAATGGTATTTCCAGTGTCAACCTCAGATTTCACAAGCAAATCTGCTCCTGTGCCAGGGCGTGTGGAGTTTCTTAGACCTCACATGTTTCACTAGAGACTATAACCTTTTTCAACTCCTGCTGCTCTGTGCAGCTGGTTGAAAGTGTTTATCCAGAGAGTCTTGCCTGTCACTTTTGTATGGGACAAGGTATTGATTATTGAACTAATAAGCATTCCCTGGGCAATGTGTGCAGACGATTGCTTGCAGGTGAACTGGAACAGCAAGTGTAGTGTATCTGCTCTTGGAGCAAGGGTATAGGGATTGTTCAGCTTTGGCCTCTTCCCTGTTAAATATGTTGTAAGACTATCAGCCACTTCTGTGAAATTATAATAGAGCTGCCTAGTGCAGAATAAGGAAGTAAACTCTCTAGGCTCTATCAGTTTTGTTTTGAGAACAAAATGTGACTAACGTCCTTCTGGAAGCTGAGTTTATCCAAATTTATTTGCTGTCCCATAGACGTTTCTGTTTCATATCCCAGACTTGGATCCAGTATTGAACTATCCACCTAGTAGATTATGATAGATTAGTAGGACCAATCTTGGGAGTAATCAATTCAGGTTGTGCCTGTTTCTTCTTTCTGCTCCTGAGGAGGAACAGTCTGCCTTCTTCTCTCCCTCCCTCTCTCTCTGTTTATTGTTGTATCACAGAATGATCTGATGTTTGTTTTAACACCGAGATGAAGCTGAATTCACTGCTGTCCAGCACTCTTTTAAGTTGGTGTGCTACTTGAATATTTATATCATGCTGACATTTGCTTACGTTAGAGAAGGCTTTATTTCCTTGGAATATTTATCATAGTATCCAGGAATTTCCATGTTCCAACTGCTGCTGGATCTGAACGTTGTATCAAATTACCTGGGTCCAAGCCCAGTTGCTTTAGGGAAGTTAACTTTCAAAGAACAGCAACCACCTCCATGGCACTTGCTAGCTGAAGGAAGAGCTGGCAAGGATTTTTCCTGCACTGATGTGGAGCAGCCTGAAAAGAAGACTCATACCTCACTTCAGCTATATAGGCAGCTTTGTCTAGCTCATTATGGGGAAAAGAGAGAATCATTTCCTGGCACACCTGGCATCATGGAGTGGATGCCTATATCTGATGTGATCTGTTGACCTAGTTATGGTCTGGGATGGAAAATGTGATTTGACATATTTTGCATCCTGTTTTTTCCCCCTGATTTCCACCAGTCCCTTTCCCGAAGGTTAAGGGGGAAGGGTTGGTGCAGAATCCAGTTCCTGCCTTCCTGACACACTTTGGTGCTCTGACCCGCTTTGTGCATAGAACAGAAATGACCAGCTTGAGGCTTGATCAGACCTCAGCCTCCTGTTGTTTCCCATCAGCTTATATGACTCTCCTGGGCTTCTGTGGCTGGAACTGCTCTTTTGCTGCTGTGCATAGAGGCACCGTGATTTATGAATCAATTAATCACTGCGTGCTGAGGAGCTGTTCACGGTAGTTAAACAGTGAAAATAAAATGCTCGAGTCTATAATAAAGACGGATCATAATGAATATGACCCTCCACCAATGGATTCTCTCCCTCCTTATATTATACCCCCTACCCACTTTCCCAGCACAGCCAAACTATCAAGACATGAAATTTGTCTATCTCGATGCATGGGGTTCATCAAGTTACTTCATTACTTGATAAGAGTGCTGTCTGTATGTGGGGTGTTTTCCCCCCACACACACATGTACTCTCTGATTTTGCTGCTAAAGCCACAAAGATGAAGAGAAAAAAGGTTCTGATACTCTTGATTTTAAAACTTTTTGACTACTCATAAAAAAATCTACCAACAAGTCTCTAAAAATTAGGGAGGGGCAGGTGTCCTGCCTGATCTGTAAAACCACAGAAATGTGGTGTGAAAATTCCAAGAACTATTTCCATCAAATAACTGTCACCTTTTGCTCTGTGCAATGCACACATCATTGCTGTGAGTTTCTAAAACTGTGTGATGCTGTAGGAACCAGGCAGGTTTGGTGACAAGCCTGCTTTTTGCTGTTTGGCTTCACAATTTGCACTTCAGTGATGGTAGTAAGATCAGGGTGCACGTTGCCCTGTGGGCAGCATCACTGATGTTCAAATATCTACCCATGAGGTAAGGCTATGAGACAAGAGGCTTTAAACCTGATTATGTGGTTTTGCATCAAAACTATGCTTTTAGAGAAGAAAATAATTCTATACAGATTATTGACTCTATACATGTTGTATTTTTTAAAGAAAATCATTTGTTTTATGTTATCAGCAGATACCCAAAGTAATGCTAGAACTTTCATTAACAAAAATGTGGTTTGTTTTTATTTTTTTTTCTTTTTTTTTGCTGAAAAGTGTATTCTTGGTAAATTACTTGATCAGCTATCCATCTTTTTTGAATTCTGAAAAGGATTTTTGAGAGAGTGGTGGTACTTTTTAATTTATTTTTTTCACTGCTGTTTTGAAGTGTTAAATTTTTGTTGCAGAGTATTTCCTGGGTTCTCTGAATACCAAAAGCTGATGTTGATGAGTAGATGGATTTGTGAACCTTGCTACAAGTCCACCAGCTGTAGTGGAGTTGCTCTTAATCTCACCTGTGTGACTAAGAGCAGATTTCATTCAAGCCAGAAATTAGGTGCAGTGGTGTGAAGCAGGTTAATTCCTTTTCTCTGCCATGCATTGAAGCTTGCAGTGGAATTATAGTATTTGCCACTTATCAGTAAAAGAATTTTTCCTTTCCAACACGATCTACTTTCTCAGTTTTGTTCAGCTCTGCTCCTGGCATATTGTTGACTATATCTAATGGCTTTTGTTTGCATTCTAAGCTTATCTCATAGATTTGCTTTTGAAATGCTGTAATAATGTTTCACTGTGATGACCATGGTTAAACATTTCTGTCCTGTCCCCCCCCCTTACCCTTTTCTATTTGATTTTTAGGACCCAGGTTTCTCTTCGGTGATTCATGAGAAGCTCCAAGTTCCCAATACCATTCGTAAGGCGTGGAATGAGAAGGACAACAGATGTGATGTTTGTGCCACACACCTGAACCAGCTGAAGCAAGAGGCCATTCAGATGGTGCTGGCCTTGGAGCAAGCTGCCAACTCAGAACATTATGATGCCTCGCCAGGCTCTCCCCCACCTCTCTCCAATGCCCCCGCGCTGGTGAGTCCCCGGCACATGGGCAGCCTGCAGCCCAGGGACTGGGCATACATGCCTGCTCCTTATGCTCCATCTAATTATACAGGCTTTGTTGCCAACAAACACAGTGGAAAACCCAACAGTCTAGGAATCGGAAATGGGGTGGAGAAAAAAAATGGCTCTCCTGGACACCAAGCCAAGGTCAGCTTTCAAATGGCCACCAGCCCCAGCAACGGTAACGTGCTCAACTCTGTGGCTATCCAGGCCCACCAGTACCTTGATGGCACCTGGTCTTTGTCAAGGACTAATGGAGTCACCCTCTATCCCTACCAAGTAAGTATTTTCAAATAACAGAGCATACTTGTTTCCTTCCCACTGAAGCTGGCATGCTGACACTGTTTGCTCCTGAGGGGCAGAAGCTGAGCCACCTGTTTAAGAGAGCACTAGAACAAGGAGTGCTGTAAATCACTGTCTCCCTGACAGGGGATTGAGCTGGGGGAGACACAGATCAAAAGCAGTATTAATGAGAATACCTTCTATTAATGCAGCTGTTATTGACAGCACAACCAAGCTGTGGTTTTAACAGCAGATAACTGATCGTACAGTATTTTCAATTATTTTCTCACACAGTCCTTACTCACTTTCACTCAGAATACTCATCTGGAGCAACAGCTGGGAGGCAGCCACACTTGTTTACTCCCAAGTGGAAAGTGGCACTGGTGCACAAGTGATTTCTGGAATGCTGGCATTCAGGAAGCGTCTGGATGATCTGTTATTCCATCCTCTGCCTGTATGATCGTTTGAGTACATATAGCAGGCACTAACTTCTTTGACACCTTTTAAGTTGCTTACATTCTTGATGCCAGTGGGTTCAATGGGTCCAGTAATCTCCAGATCCTAGCAGTTCTGGCAGATTTTTGTGTACTTTTCAGCATGTTCTTTTCCTCCTCTTTGGTGTGTTGTTTTCCAGTACACCACACCTGTAAGTACCTGTAGAACCCATCCACACCAGAGGGCACAGAAGAAGCTTTTTTGTGGGACAGGAGGTGGGCTTTATGACACACACAACTGCACCTGGTGGGACTTTCAGGGTACTCAAGCACTTGCAGATTGTGACATAAGCCTTCATGTTCTTCACATGTTCTCACAAATGTCCTTGTTGGCTTCCTTAGGCACATAAATAACTTTGGAAGTTGGTCTTTCTACTAAATTATGAACATATTGCAAGATAGATCCCTAAATTAATATTTAACTTTTTTATTAGTATGACTAACTGATATTGCAGCCAGAAGAAAAGCGATGGTATTCATAAGCATTAAGATATTGTCATGCACCAAAGCAGACTAGGTAAAACCAGAAATAAAGTACAGTTATTTTATCTGGAAAATATGTGGCTTTATGCTTTTGTGGATTTATGCTCTACTGAACCTGAATCATATTTGGGTAGGTCAGTATGTGATCATAGTTTTGATCTAAGATAAAGTATGTGATCTATGCTTCAGCTAAGAAAAAAAAAACCTAAACAAAGAATGCACCTTAACAAATCTGAATAACTGTTATTTGTATTGGGAAAATTAGTTCCATTTTATTGCATTCACAATCTTTTAGGTTCATGTTCTGTGAAAATGTGGGTTTTGTTTTCTTTTTATAATGTTTGCTTTTCCTTGATGATTAATTTTGTCTTAAAAATATTCACTAAGAAGGATCTAATATTCAGAGTTGTCTAGACTGATTCTGTGGTTGGCTCCAGTTAAATTCAGGCCTCTTCCCTACCCTTGACTTTCAATAACCTTGAAATAGAAAAAATTGCCTGCTCTCAAGACACACCTCAGCCAAAAAAACCCCAAAGACAACACAAAACCCAACCAAAAGCAAAATAAACCATTGTGAACAACAGCAACAACAACAACAAAAATCCCAAATGAGCCTAGCAATGCTGGTCTGTATTAGAATATATTGATCTTAAGTTCTATCTTTTTCTTTAAGATTCTACTTTCAAGTGCTCAAATTCTCATTATCTCAAGTTGCCACATTTAATTCTCCAGCTAAGAAATAATAATGATAGCTTTTTCTTTAAGTGTACTAAGAGGATTTTAATGTTTGTTTACACAGTATCTGTGTTAGAGTAGGAATTAGTCAAGTAAGAAGAAAAACTTCGAAAAGTAATTTGTTTGTAATTTCAAATATTGGTAAGATGGTAAGATTTCCTTTTTTTCTGCTTTTGTGTGCAGAAACCAGTCTCACTTGCTACACATTTTCAGAACATTTTAGATCTCTGTCCCATATAAATACCTTTATGTTATGCACTTACAGTTGCAAAACTCTGCTGGGGAAGAGCATGAGGAAGATGAATCCGTTATCTCGTGTTAATTAGAACCCTTCTTGATTTGGAAATGAATTAGAAAAGAAGCGGTGCTAGCCTACTTACTTGTGAATGTCTATATATTAATTAAGTTTTCTTGCCTTCCTTTAAGAATAGCGATTAGAAAAGCTTTGTTGTGCGTTAGGTAAGAGGAGTAGAAAATAATTTCTTGGGATAAAAAGCCTTGCACTTCACACAGAGAAGAGCACTACCCTTCCACATCATAATCTTGTTAAATAGATGTCCAGGGAGAAGTCAGTCTCATGGCTCTAGACTTAATGGCACCTGTGGTAGACACCTCCCATTGTAAATCAGCTTTTGTTAGACAGTCCAGATAACTTGAAAGAAATGGTTGAGTACCTTGAAAACTGACTGTGATATCTTCCTTAAAGTGTCATCAAAAAAAGAGAAAACATTAGTTTGAAAGTGACATTCTGTGGCTCAGGATTGATCCACTGCAATTTTAAGCACCAAAAAATATTCCTACAGTTGTAAGTTGTAGGATGTTACTCCTTTTTTAGCATCTTCCCTTCCAGACTGCCTAAAATTAGAACCTTGTTATGGGCAGTTAATTACTGTTTTTGTTTCAGTTTTTGTTTCCTGTAGAAAAACAATAAAAATAAAATAATATAAAAGGGGATGTTGTGATATTGTAAGACTCAACTGCTGCAGTAGTTTGGGACAAGTCTTAAATGAAATGCCAGTATTCAATAAATTTTGCAGAAAGAGAACTTTCCAATCAGGACTAAGAAAGACAAATTGGAATGTATGCATTACCAGGTTTAGTAATGTATTACATGTTTAAAATCTGAGGCACTTTACCAGATTTAACTGGCAATGCATGTCAGATGGAAAAAGTTTCTAGTAATTTCATGGATGCATTATTGGTGCTAGTGAATGGAGTCTCCTAAGAACATCAGAGGAATAGCTGCTAATAATTTTTGAGGCAAAACTGATCCTACCTGGAGATTAGGAGGTGGTGCAGATGACCCCATCAGTCCCCACTGTCCCTGTTTTATATGATCTCATATTTAGGCACTCCTTGAAACAGAAACAAAAATCTGGTTCTAAAGATCTGTGATGTCCCCTAGGCCTGACTCAAAGGGGGCTGAATCAAATTTTGGTGATAGGTCCTTTTAAAAAACAGGGAATCAGAGGCAGGGAAATTGAATTGACTGATCTTAAAAAAAGAGCATGGCCCATGACAACCCTTCTATGGAAACAGGAATGCTGAAATGGTCAGGGTAAAACTGACCTCTTTCTGTTTAAAACATGTAGAAAAATACCAGCCAAAATTTGGTAAAATTTGATTCAGTCTGAAAATAGAGCTCTTTCCATGCTTATCAGCAGGTAGCATTCGTATGCCCCGTGGATCAGACTGTTTTGACACTTGTAGAGACTTCTGTGGATCTCCCTATCATTCAAAGGGATTTCAGTCCTTCCTTGCTTAGAGAAAACTCTTTTAAATTGTTGAGGTTTTACCTGAGAAGGGCTGTAATTATTTGTGCAGCTGCTGGTGTGAATTACAGGGTAACACAATGTTAAGTACACTTTTGTTAGTTACCAGTGATTACTGAACACTTCCAAAGGGAAAAAACCCTCTGGGCCTGGGGTACTAATGTAGGAGTGAAAAGTCCAAATTCCTTGATGAAATTATTGCTTCTTGTCATTTTTATAGAGAATGCAATATTAAATTTAATGCATAACCCTTTCTTTTATTATCGCAAGCTGATAAGGTAGCTACAACAAAAACACCACATTAAAGAATAAGGTTTGAGTCCTTAGGAGTTCAGACTGATTCAAGGTTTGCCTTCAAATGGAAAGGAGTTGATAATAATGACTAGATTAAGCTGGTTGCTCTTTTTCTAGAGTCAAAGCCCTCCAGTTTTCACTAAAATATTAAACTACCTGCTTGGCTCTTGTGTTGGTTTGCCTTTAAACCAACGGCATGGCATTAATTTCCTCATGGAGAGGGAGTGGGAGCCCCAAAGCATTAAACAGCAGGCATTTTCTTGGTCTTCTGGTTACCCTCCTGGATCTGCAAGAGAATCTTTCATGTCCTGAAGTAGATAATTTCAAAAGGCAAACCAAAGGAAATTTAGCACAGTGTGTTTGGTAGATTAGAGTGACAGGAAGGTCAGAATGAGCCCAAGAACTGGGGAAGATCAACAGTTCCAGGAACAATTTAGGCCTTAAAAGGGAATGATGGGTAACAGAAAATGTGGAGGCCGATGTGGGTGAGCACCGCCTGCTCCTGACCTAGAGGCTGTGAAGTTTGAGTTGTGTAAGCAACAAAACAGCGCATGTAAGGATTTGAGTAGGGGCATTGTGAACAGAACGTACTCACGGAAAAAGTGTTCCTTTCTCCCCTGCACTTAAAACGACTCTTTTGACCAAAAGTTTGGAAAATTAGATCTTAAACTACTGAGAGTCTCTTGGCCCCAGGCATAATGATCTCAAGCCTATTCAGAATTACAAAAGGCTTTGTTTGTGTACAGTTGATGAAAGCCTACAGTATGTGCTTTCTGTTTCCTCTTTATGTATAACGTGTGTTTAGAAGAACAGTTCTCTGAGAATGTACCAGCTTGTTCTGGAGCTTTGCTGTGATGAATGACTTGTTTGGAGTTTACTTAGGTCATGGCTGTCATGTAACACATCAGCTCATTCAGGCTCAGGCTTTTAAAAAAAAAAACTGGTAATGATTAGGGTTGGGTGCAAGATGGAGAGCCAATGCCTGTGTGGGAGGTATTGCCATCCAGGATTTTGATTCCAAGGTCTTTTCCAAGTCTTTGCTGTCTAATTAATTTCTCTTCTGTTTGCTGCGGCTTCTATTGCTTCTTAGTGTTCAGCAGGATAAAGATAAAATGTTAATGGTTGCTACACTGGTGCCAGGGTAATTTAAGTAGCTTCTAAAGCGTATAAAGCCAGGTACAGAAATCAAGTTGCTTGCTCCGTCTGCAGACTAACAGGTGTCTTCTGTAATTATTCCACACTTCCTCCAGCCAGACCTATTTTACCAAAGCATCTTAGCAACAACAAAAAAGGAGATTTGTATACTGACCTTTCTAGTATTGTGTTCTTAGGCGACTACACACAATTCCCTGAGATACCAAATGCTGGAGGTATTTTGCCTTTGTGAAGTTAGGCTTTGGTCCAGAATTTTTTGGATGGCTTATGTTTCAAAAGCAGTTTAGTCACTGTATGTATGAGATCCACGTTTGGGTATGGTGGCTCCCTGAATGTAGTGAAAACCTTTTTGTTCCTATTACTGTGAGCTCACGAATGATGATGCTGAGCAGATGTGTGCAAATTCTTGCACTGATTTTTTTTTTTTTTCTTTCTATGACCTGGGCTCTTAACAAAGTGACTCCATAATCAAACAATACACTGAAAGTGCAAGAATTTTATTTACAAAGGTTGTTTGACTGGGCCAAGAAACAGATTGTCAAACAAATTCATTGGCACTGAAATTATATCCTTGCTTGATTATCTCTGTTGCCCTCTTCCCCCATGCATTAGTTGTTATCTCTGAAGTAGCTTTCCTCTGACTAAAAGCCTTTTTAAACCAAGTCACTAATAATTAGATATGACCCCACTAAAGTCAGCGTATGTCATCAGTTGACATTTTGCCATGATTGTTTGATCATCCAATTTGTATATTACAGGAGTTGGCTATTTGTATTTCATTCCTCCTGTCCACCCCTTCCACTAACAGCCCAGTTGTATATTGCTTTTCTAATATCATCAAGGGGGGAAACTGGAGCCTATGTGAACTGTAGGAGAGGTTTATTTTTTTGTATTACTCTGGCATGATTTGATCTCTTACGGCATTTTTATGCATGGCTTAATGACCTTAGAATCATTACTTTTCCCCTTCATGATACTGGGGTAACCAAGGGAAGAAAGAGGTAAAGGGTATCCCATGGACTGAAAAGAGCTAAATAGGCTTATCCTGTGGATATGAAAACCCCGTGACTCAATTGTGATGTGAGGAAGAAATCTGGACTATTGTAGGAGTGAGTTAATCCTGCAAATTAGCAAAAGCCAGAAGATCACAATTAGCGCGGATTTGGAGTCTTGGTTTCCTTCCCTGCTTGTAGCTTAAAGATTTTGTCCACATGTGAGACTAGTTTCATTTCTTAAATAACAGCTGTGCTGATTGCTTGCATTAATTGAAAAAAAAAAAATAAGCTGAGTGGAGGTGTTTTAACAGTGAGAAAACCAATGTAGAGATGGGATAGAGAAGGGGGAAGACAAATTGATACATGGAGGCAAAATTGTCGTTTTATTTCCTATTATGTAAAGGGAGTGGCACAGAACTAGAGAGAGAAATGGTCAGCTCCTGCTTTCTTTCATAGTTCGAAAACATAGAGAGCTAGTACAGCCAATTAGGGAGTAAGAGGAAGTACACTTTTTATGCAATGTACAGTTTTTTGGAACTTATTAGGAAAAGTGTTGGGGCCAAAAGCTTAGGAAAATTCATGAAAGGATTTAGTGTGTATGTGGGCTCACATACAATAAAAAGGTCCCTTCTTTTTGATATTAGGATAAAAAAAAAAGTGGGATATAAATTGCTATATAGAAAAAGGTATTTGAGATCCTGTAATCTGTGGAGAAGGTTTCTTTAAGTACATCCAATATATAGGTAAGAATTAGAATTTCTGAAACTGCCACTGAAGCTTGCTGGCACAGGTGTTCCCTGGGAGCAGGATACTCGGTGCTTAGATGAACTCTGTGTCACTCTGTTCTGAAAGTGGGTGAGAGGTGCTGTGTTTTGGAGGGAGGACTGTGATAAACAGATCAGTGAAAAGTGCTTTTCCAACAGTTTCTACAGCATTTCCAGAGTTCCATGTAAGTGTTGTACATTTCATAATTATTTTCACTTTTTTTTTTTTTGTTCCTTACTGAAGTGTGTGAAGATTTTAAAAGTTCTCTTGGGTTGAATCATTCATCTGAGCAACATGTTGGTCTTTTGCATAAAGATTCAGTCTTATGGGTGATACGCCTGTATTTTACTAATTGTTCAACATCTGTTGCAAAGAGAGAGGAAAAAGAAATGTACTAAACCAAAGGCAATTCATTCTAATTGAGATCAGAAGGAGGGCATGACAAAGGAATTGGAAAGTAATTTTTTAGGAACTTCCCTTTAAAATCCTAAGGGATATCACTCAAAAAAGACACAAAACAATGTACTGTCTCATTGACTAAGACATTTGCTTCTCATGTTGCTTTACATAAATGGGACATAAAATTAAGATTAGATTTGGAAACACCATATTTTTGTGCCTTTTGTAGAATTCTGTTCTTTGACTTCTTAGAAAAGTACTTGAGACTTTAAATATGAAGAAGTATGTTACTATGCAAAAAATAAACTTGCAAAACCTTTTGCTTTGATACTGTGCTGTGCTTATAGGAAGGAAGGAATGCATGGCTGGAGACTCCTGTAACTCTGAAATGTGATTCCACAGAGCTATCATGTAAAACCATTGTTTTCTTTTCTCTAAAGTGCTTCTGAAATGGCATCAGAGAGGGAGCATCAGCATCTCTGTTGGGTCAGCTCTCTTTAATTCGGTAGATTTGTGTTAAAGTGGTTGGTTCTCCACTAATATTCCAGGACATTGAGGACTTGGGAGATGGGTGTTGTCAGACAGAATGCATTTGGGAGCAGACCCTCTTCTGTCTCACTCC
This sequence comes from Nicator chloris, assembly GCA_013400495.1. NCBI lineage: Eukaryota > Metazoa > Chordata > Aves > Passeriformes > Pycnonotidae > Nicator > Nicator chloris. Next base: position 34,588 of record WAAE01008774.1, on the reverse strand, counting down.
AGGATAATGGCTTTGCAGCTGACATGGCTACGTTGGTGTAATACAGATAAGAGTGAGAGCAACATCAGCCCTGTAAGATCTGATCAGCCAGAGTGTGAGAACAGCTGTGGTGATGGGAGCAAATATGGCATCTTGCACTCAGGGGGGCCTCCACTTCCCTCTTGGGTTGGTGAATGGGGAAGCTTTTTCCCTCCATTCTCTTCTAGTGTCACCCTGCTCTGAGGAGTCTGTTGGAACTGCTCTTGACAAATGAAAGCAGAAACTTGATTGTCCAGCTTCTTTTGAACTTTGAATGTGTCAAGATGTGTTTTATGAAGAAAAAGGAAGAATTGCATCTGTACAAGGGTGAGAAAAAGCTCCTCTCAGCTAGTGAAAACATCTTTTAAATCTGCAAACTGAAGAAGAAATTAAATTGCACTTCACCTTTCACTTCCACATAACCTCTCAAGCAGACTTCAGAGCTGCTCCAAAGGTTAAAGGAATGGTAATGAGCTTTCATCTCCCAAGAGGTTGGTTGGTGCTCATTGTGGCTAATATTGCTAGCAAACCTCAACAGAAGGATCTGTAGCTCCTCCTTGTATGAGAGCGCTGAAGTTACCATCACATCTGTCATTCAGGTGTCTGAGGACTGGGGTTCCATACACCAGCAAAGTCTCAGATCTGACTGGTAGGTGTTTCAAGTGACTAAGGTGCAACCAGAGCAAGGTCACAGTTGTATGCATTGGTGTGTGAAGTGTTTCTATTGCGAGAGCTCTTTGAATCAAATACATGCATCTGTGCAGTTTTACTTCAAATTGATACTTCTTTAACTTGGGAAAGTGGCATGTATATGTGTATATTAAATATCTGCCTAAATTTGTGTAAAGGCTTTTGGCTGGTGGGAAGGGCAGAAAAAGAATTAAAACTTGGAGCTGTGCTTGATGAAATCACTTCTGCTTTCTTGACCTTGCTGTGGCTGCATGCTCAGTGTCACTGGATAATCATAGAACACCTGTAATGTGAATCCTGCCATTTCTTTACATCAAGGTCATTAATAAAAGCAGGGTTTAGGCCTAGTTTTGTAAAAAACCCCACTTTTTAAAGCATAGAGTGATATACTCTTTCCTGTAGAAGATAGATGACAGATACGGTTTATAATTGCTTTCCTTCCTGACACGTCTCAGGCTGCTGGAGCTAGGCAGTGTAGCTGGATTTAAACACAAATCATAAGCACAGTCATCTCTTTGTTTTACTCTAGTACCTTTCCTCAGTTATTGCAGTGCAACACAGAAAATGGAAAATTAATCCAAGTGGTATTAAAGAAATTATACAGAATGTATCACAAGAAAATGTGTAGTAATGAGATACTATCAATGCTTAATTGATCAGTCTCTCTGATCCCTGAAGACTTCATGTGAAGTTTGTTGCCAGTGTGCAGGAGGTAGAAAAGGATGTGACACAATTTGTAATTGTACAATACTGATACATTCTGGCAGTGATCAGAGACAGGACTGACAGGGAAGATGCACTCAGGAAGCTTTGTCTACATTTGGGCCAGTTTCTACGAATGTAATTTTGAAGAATCTTGCAATGCTAGGTGGGTTTAACTGAGGCTTAGTTTGCAAGCTTGTCGAGATTTCTAATTTTTTTTTTTGCTTTGAAGTGATGTAAATCAAAAATAATACAGTTTGTCCTGTCCAGTAAATAATATAACAAGATACTATTCAGGTGACTTGTGAGAACAAGGCAGCAAAAGGTTCCTGGCCACCACGCTTCTTTGACAAATTACAAGAGCATCAGAGGGTGTCCTAAAGCTTATCTCTTTTATTTTACTTCTTGATGTAAATGCTGAATGAGGGATCAAGTTGTTTTCATGCAGCTAAGTGCTTTGGAGGGAAAAATCTAGTTCTCATGTTACTGGCTTTTCATTGTTTTCCATCCTTAGTCAGTTGTCACAAGGGTCTTTGCCTCTGTAATCCTAAATGCCAGGATATGCCATTTGCAGCCAGGGTTTAGTAGCCGTGCTTATGATCTCCTGACTGGTGTCCTGCACTTCAGAACCTTTGTAAAGGTCCTTTTAAATGTTGCCACAGACCAACTTATCAAGATTTATTCCTATTTATGTAAAAGTAGATGAAATGCAGACACCTGACCTGCTTTAGTTCAAGATTTCTGGAAAGGGGCTCAAGTTAGGGGTGTTATGTATGTGCAGATTACGAGATTTTTCCAATCTCAATGGTGTGGATTTCTCTGCCTCCTTTTCCATTCACTGCTCAATCAACTTAATCATACATTACGAATATTTGTTACTTCTCCCTGCCATCTCCATGCTTTGTCCCTGAAGCAGGGACAGTTGGCACTGGTGCAATGGGCCATTACTTCTGTGGCCTCTAGGCATTTTATGATTCAGTGAATATGAATAATAAAACACCTTATTCCTCCTCTGTTCTCTGGGGAAGGTGATTTCAAGTGTGGCAGTGGAGGATTATTATGGCTTAGTATCCTTTTGAGCGTGAGAGAGCAGGAGGGCACCTATGAGTCATAAATGCTTAACAGAAGAACTGGAAAACAACTTTTTACTCCTCACTATCCCATTCTATCTGATGGAAAATTTTATATCATTCATGATAAAAAAATTCTTTGGTAATGTTATTGCTGCTAGTATTCTTTTGCCCAATTTGAACACACTGAGTAGAAGTGCCTCTTCATAATTTCTTGAAGAATCTTCAGATGCTATCACAGAAATCCAAAGGACCTATCAGTAGCCACAACTCTACTACAGCAAGAGTAGCAAGAATTTGTGGTTAGGCCATCAGAGAATTTGCTCCCAAGACTTTTTAAACATTGCGTAGACATAGAGTGGGGAAAAATGAAATTTTACCGGGAAACATACAATGAAAGCCCAGTTGAACTGGTAACTATAATACTTTGCTGACTTTAAGGTCCGTATCTCTAAAGTGATAAAAAATACTTGGAGGGAGGAAACAAATTTTATTGTGCTATGCTTTATGTATCAAGAAGTGGATGTACAGGGAAGTTGAAGGATATGCCTTAGGTGGCTGCTATGCAGTCTGTGGAGAGATGAGAGAATAACCTTTTCTCCTGTTACACTCAGGACAAAAAGGGCCATCTTGTCATTTTGTATGTTGAGGATGGATTTTTCTCTGCCTGCCTGAAAGAATCAATATCAGAGTGGATTATGAAACAGAAATCATAAGGGCTCAGAACAATTTGAAAAAACATTGGTAACAGAAGGGACTGACTAAAAATATCTTGCTGGTTGATTGTTTTTTTATCTTCAAATACAGCTTGAGCTGAAATTTTTATCAACTGCATGGAGTTCATACACTCTGCCTTTTACAACAAGCTGCTACTGTGCTTTCTGAGAAGAAAAGAAACTTGCAAATAAGGACTTTGCTTTAGTGGGATTCACTTGAAAGCATGCCCTTGGGAAAGAAAAAGACTGCAGAAGTTCTAAATTGACCTCTGAAGTTTTTAGGTTTTATCATCATTGAAACATCTTATTTTCAAAAAGCTCCTAAGTCCAGGATATATTTTCTTGTTTACTGTGCCTTGATTTCTGACTTTATAGAAGTAATTCCAGGAAATACTAAAATCCTGTCATTCTCCTACAGTGCTGTTTTTTCCTAGGGAACCTTGCAGTAATGCTTTTCTGCTGGGAAATGGAAAAAATTAGTTTGAAACAGTAATATTTTTTTTTGTTGGGAGTTTTATAATCATCTCTTCATGGTGGGTAAGACTGAAGCCTGTGTGAATGAACCTCGCTGTCCATAGGGGACACTGCAGTAAGCATCAGCAAGCATTAGTTCTAGAAGGCTTGGTTCTTTGTTATCCTACGTATGTAGTACCGCTCTGTTTTGGAGCTGGTTCATGCCCATCTTGTATTCCCTTTGTCCTAGAGTAAATGTCTGTGCAGGATGACTTAGGAAGTGCCTGTAGTAAGCCTTGTGAAGAGACAGTGGGACCTGTTACTTCAGCTGTGCAGATTACAGCACTGTACTTGCACTGAGCTGTGGTCAGTGATCCTTCTTTTGACATGTTACTATGGAGCAGCAAATCAGTCCATGATGCTCTATTAAAAAAGCAATTAAAATAGAATGAAGAATTCCTTTCAAAAATTAATTTAAAAGTAACTTCTGAAAATTTTACATTGAAGGGGAAACATTCAAAACAGTTCACGTGCAAAGAAAAATTCTCTGTGCAGTAAGCCAAAATTAAAACTGAATATAACAATGAGATGCTTATTCTTGTTCAGAACAGTTTACTGGAGTTCAGGCGTAATTTCAGATGGTGTGCTAGTTTGTTGTTGTTATATTTGAATTGCATTAAATACATTTAATTAAATCTATTGTAAATCTGTTTTATCCCCAAGGGGCCAGTTAGTATAATCCTTCTGTTTGCTTATAAAAATATCAACCAGTTGTTCCTGGACTAATTGTAATTAGTCTTTATTTTTATACAAAGTGAAGTGCATTCTGTCTGTTTAGTTTCTTGTGCAAAGTCCTTGGGGCAATGAGTTTTTGTTGTTGTTTGTGTCCTGCGTAGAAGAAACTTTATATTCATTGTCAGTGTGTTAAAAAAATAGAAGAAAAGTAAGTACAACAGTGCCATTTGAAGTTCATTTAGGCTGACTTTAAAGAGAAAGAAATGAATGTAGTTGTAAGACTTGATAGTATACTTTCAGATAGTAATAAAATGAGCAAATTCTACTAGTAAAGACTAGGAAATAAGAAGCCTACAGGGATGCAAACAGTTAAAAAATGACAAGAGTCTTAGACAATTTACAAAGCATGAATCTACCTGAGATTAATGTAGTTCAGAGACAGGCAATCATTTATACCAAAAGCTTGAAAAGAAAAGCATGGTGTGGTTATCTACTGTGAACAAGCTTTGCTGTGAAAGTATATACACACAGTGTAGCTATGAGTAAAGACTTGGTAGTATTTATGGTGTGTGCTGCATCCCAGAGTTAACTGCATTAGGCAGTAAGATGCATAAGGCCTTGCATATGACTGTCTTGTGTTTGTCATTTACAGCACTTCTCCTAGACAGCAAATCATGCACAATCATTAAAGCTGTATGGCATCTACCCTTGGTTTGATCTGAATTCTGTTTTAGTGGAAAATAATTCCTGAAGAATCAGGTTGTTATCTGTCCACTCAAAATTGCCATGATAGGTTATACTGATGGAATTTGAAAGAATATCATCTCTTGAGGAATGTTTGCCATTTGTTGGTGCTGCATAGTGCTGAATGGATATTCAGTTGTTCTCTCTCCTGCCTTTTCAGAAACAGCTGTAGAGCACACCCAGAGCACAGCCTGTGCCCCTTCCTCTCTCCAGTTTTTCAGAACAATGCAATTTTGAGAATATGCATGTCTGTAGTCTATATCTTCCAACTTGATCACTTGATTTTTTTTTTAAATCCCATTTGAGAATAGTAAAGGAGTTATGTCTCAACATTTTCTAAAAAAGAATTATTTAAAATCAGTGATGAGAGCCAAATACTGTTCTTCATCTGACATTATTTAGCTGGTCAGTGGAGATTAGGATTGGTATTAATTACTCAGTCTGCAAGTGAGTGTGCACAAAATTAAAGCTGAGAATGGACAGTTAGCAGGTTTAAAGTTCTTAGTGTACAAAGGCCCTAAGGGGACACGTGGGAATGTCATCTTTGTACTGTAGAGCTGTCATAGTGAAGACAGATTATAATGGTTCCTGCAAACCAAAATGCAAATTGCATAAACTGGGGAAAGATCATTGTGAGCACTTGAATTAAATGCTAGGTCAGCTTTGGATAATGTAGTGTTGAGTTAAAGCCTGGAAAACGGTGCTTGGCTTGGATCCCTTAAGACTTGCAAATCTAAGCTGAAACAAACAATTTGAATGGAAAACATGGTAGAAGTTGCAGGAAATGAGAGGAGACAAAAACATGATTAGCTTGGAAAACAGAAGTAGTCTAGGAGCATATATAAAAAGCTGAGGCTGTTTAATGCTGTGTATGAATGATCCATCCCATTCCAAGTAGAGTGCCATACCAAGTATGTGTCCTGATGGTCACAAGTTGATCCATATGTGCCACTGAAAGGGAACCAGAACAGAGAGAGGCCCACTTCCTGATGATTTACAGTATGCACCAATTAAACTTAATCTGATGTCCAGTTGAGGATGTGCTTTTCCTCTTTTTTGTCCCTTTCATTAGCTGAGAGGGCAATAAATCTAAAGCAAACAGAAGACAGCATAGCATAACTGAGCACCTTGTCAGCCTATGGAATTCACCCCAGGAAGTGGCCTCCGAGTCAAATGCTTCAGTTGGGTGATTTTTATGACTGCTAATAACAGCTGTAGCTATGCAAACTAAGGTAATAGGGCAAACAAATGTATGGCTTAAGGCATTCACCTTCAGAGCAGGAAGCAACTGTTTCTGTCCAGCTGCTGGTCTTATTTGAAGGCTCTTCTGGAACCTTTTGAATTCTTTTCATGTATTCCTGTTAAAAGTTATAATTGTTGCTGCAATAAAATACTTCTAAAAGGTTAGCAGGATGTTTTTATTATTAACATGAAAGAAAGACGTGTTCATGTATGGTGACAGACATTAGAAAGACCAACCTTGTTAAATTTATAGAGGTCACTCCTGCTGATGTGTAACTTCTGCAGAACAATCAGGGTTTTTTTCTTCAACAAAAAAAGCTAAAGAATCCTCTGGAAATGAGACACTTCCATGGTTGCTCCCATGAGCACTGATAGCTCGATATCAGCTGTTGCGCCATCTTCACGTTGGTACAAGGAAGGAAGGAGCATCTCTGAGGGGCTACTTATTGTAGGGGCAGAAAAGGGCAATTTGGATTCTTTTGGCATCTCCAGCACTAATATAATTAAACCTATGTCAGCAGTTTATAAAAAAGCTGATACTGATGATTTCTTTCCGATGGCGAAGCCACTGGAATGGTACTAGTTTCCAAATAGAAACTTCCTCGGTCCCTGGGGCGTCAAACCCATGCACCTTTCCATGAGCAGGTTGGTGAGAGACTTGTCAGATGTGTGCTGATCTTAGCCCCCTGAAAGGTCTGACCTTGAGGTGATTATCTGCATGGACTGAATTTGCATTATGCCACATTCTTATACAGTAATCATCGCAGCAATCTCTAAGCCTGTCAGATGTTCTTTTCCATACTGGAAATGAAGTAGTTCTCTCTCCTTGTATTTTCGTGGTAGAATTTAACCTTACGTCTTTGCTTAAATAAAGACTAATGATTCCACCTATGTGTGGATAAACTAATTGTGGTTTTTATTCCTTTTTCTCTTACTAGCTACAGAAAGAGGTTTCTTTCTGGGTCAATAATGCCATTTAAGTTAAGCCCACATGCTGTCACACTCTGGTAGCTTCTAGAGCTGTTCTTGTCAACTGACAAGTGAAAGGTCAGTGTCTCACAGATTGTTGTCTGTGATAAGGAAACAGCTACAGTAAGGTTTGAACTTCTTATGATGTCTTGACATTGCTGGCAGTTGGTAACTGATCAGAGAAATGAAAGCCTGTTTTCATAACAAATGCATTACTCCTGCACACGGTGAAATAGAGCTGTGCCTCAGCTTCAGAAATGCAGTCACTTCATTTAACTACTGCCCCACGTGTACAGACAGGAGTGAGACACACTCCTCTTTTGATTGCTGCACTAGTTAGTTATTTTAGCACAATTAGCCTGGCTGCTGAGGACTCAAAAGGTAACCGATGCAACAAGGGATTACAGTGAGAGTGCTGAAATCAACTTTGAGTCAGACAAAAGAAAGGCCTTTTCTCTTGTAAGATGTTACTAGTCTGATAGAGAATAAGTCATAGTGGAAAAAGATCCAATTAATTTCCAGCTGCACAGCTTTATAATGCAGCAAGATATACAGGTAACTAACAGAATTAACAAATTCATGAAAGTAGATTTTAAAAAACTTCTGAAAGCTATAGGCAGCCTCAGCTTTCCAACAGATTTCCATGTTATTGCTGTCTCCTTGACGAGAAAGGAAGCAGTTTTATTGTGTTGTTGCACAGTGCCTTTTTGCATTGCTGAAATGCTTAGAGAGACAAAATTGAGAACAGAACCTCTCACTGCTAGCTGATGTTCCTATTTTTCATTTGCAAGTCGGTATGGGAACATGCCAACTGGGAAACCTTACATTGCTGTTCTGTCAGCAGAGGCTTGGCAGGTGGAACTTGGTCAATGAGAGGCATATGTGGGCCTGGCTGATGGTGCTTTACTTGAAAGGGATGGCTCACAGCCCTGCAGGAGTCTGCCTGAGGCAAGTCTGCTTTGCTGAGGGCCCTCTGGAGCAAGGAGGGCCTGCATATTTATACCCTAGCATGGCTATCCAGCCTTTAACTTCCTTCAAGAAGAATAGAAAAGGCTGGCATAATCCTGAATGGCCATGAGAAAACTTTGAGGGTATTGAAAAAGGTAGTTATGATAGCTGTTGTGCTTTTGTAACAAGGTAGAGGCCTTACCTTTCAGAAAATAGTTCGATAATTAGGAAGTAGCTAATAAAATTTGCATGCTGTGTCACTCTGGCTAAAGGAGTACTGCAGACTAGAATCTACATTTGTACATGGATTGAGTTCACTTGAGGTAGATATTTGCTGTCCTGAATGCTTCAGGTCCTGAAATTTCCCCTGCTCTAATATTGTTTTCCTCCATTTACTTTTCTACTTAATAAATATATCAAAATAAAGTGAGGGAGCAAGAAGGCAGCTTGAACAGTACTGTTTCAGACTGTACTGATTTCTCTTGATGTATATACAGTACTGTGATGTAGATACAGGGTGGGTCAATGAAAGGAGAGAAGTGGATGTTGTCTGCTTTGACTTCAGCAAGGTTTTTGGCACTATCTCCCATAACGTTCTTGTAGGTAAGGCAGGAAATATGTGTTAGGTGAATGGACAGTGAGGTGGACCAAGAACTGGCTGAATGGCAGAGCTCAGGGGTGATCAGTGGAGTAGAATCCAGTCGGAGGCCTGTAGTCACTGACATTCCCCAAGGATCAATACTGGCTCCATTCTTATTCCACTTGTCTATCAATGGCACAGGAGGCACCCTCAGCCAGTTTGCTGATGACACTGAGCTGGGGGAGTGGCTGATACACCTGAAGGCTCTGCTGCCATTCAGGGGGACCTTGATAGGCTGGAGAATTGGGCAGAGAGAAACATCAAGGGGTACAGCAAGGGCAAGGGCAGGGTGCTGCACCTGGGGAGGAACAGCCCCAAGTGCCAGCACAGGCTGGGGACTGACCTGCTGGAGAGCAGCTCTGCAGAGAGGGGCTGGGGGTCCTGGTGGGTGACAAGTTGTCCATGAGCCAGCAGTGCCCTTAGGGCCAGGAGAGCCAATGGTGTCCTGGGGTGCCTCGGGAAGAGCGTGGCCAGCAGGTCGAGGGAGATGATCCTGGTCCTCTGTTCAGCCCTGGTGAGGGCACCTCTGGAATACTGTGTCCAGTTCTGGGCTCCTCAGCACAAGAAAGACAAGGAGCTGCTGGAGAGGGTCCAATGGAGGCCACAAAGACAGTGTGGGGTCTGGAGCATCTCTTCTGAGGAGAGACTGAGGGAGCTGGGCCTGCTCAATCCAGAGTAAGACTCAGAAGGGATCTCATTAATGCATTTAAACGTCTCAAAGGAGGATGCCAAGAGGATGTGCCAGTCTCTTTTCAGTGGTGTCCAGTGAGTGGATGAGGCCATAAACTAAAACACAAGTTCCACCTCAACATGAGGAAGAACTACTTCATGTTGAGGGTGGCAGAGCACTGGAATAGGCTTCCCAGGGAGATTGTGGAGTCTGCCGCTCTGAAGATCCTTTACCCTCTTTGTAGCCCTTCTTTGCACTCTCTAACAGCTTTATATCTTTCTTATATTGTGGCACCCAAAACAGCACACAGGACTCGAAGTGAGGCTGCCCCAGTGCAGAGCAGAGCAGGACAATCCCCTCCCTTGCCTGGCTGGCAAAGCTGTGCCTGATGCCCCCCCAGGGCAGGGTTGCCCCTCCTGGCTGCCAGGGCACTGCTGACTAATATCCAACCTGACATTGGTCAGGACACCCAGGTCCCTTTCCACAGCACTGCTTTCCAGCACCTCCTTCCCCAGCCTGTCTGTTCATCTGGGGTTACTGTCCCAGCAGAATCTGGCACTTTCTCTTGTTGAACTACATATGATGGGTGATTGCCCAGGCCTGCAGTTTGTCAAAGTGTCTCTCCAGGGCCTCTCTTACGTAAGGGAGTCAACAGCTCCTTCCAGTTTTGTATTATCAGCAGACATACTTTGTATTCCTTTAAGCCCTTTTTCCTTTGTGTCCGAGTTACTTATGAACCTAGTTATTGGGAACCCTTCTAGTGACAGGCCCCCAATCTGATGTCACCCCATTTCCTGTAACTCTTTGCCCCCAACCCATGAGCCAGTTGCTCACCCATCTGATGATGTGTGTATCCAGCTGTGTGCTGGAGATTTTGTCCAGAAGGATACTGAAAGAGACAGTATCCAAAGCCTTACTGAAATCCCAAAAGATTACATCAACTGACTTCCCTTGATCAATTAGATGCGTTACCTTGTCATAAAAGGAAGCCTGGTTTGAGAAGCAGGACATTCCCCTCACAGAGCCATGCTGGCTGTGACCAATGACTGTGTTGTCCTTCAGGTGTTTTGCAATAACTTCCAGGGTAATCTTCCTCACGATTTTACCAGGCACTGAAGTGAGACTGATGGGCTTGTAGTCACCAGAGTCATTCTTCTTACCCTTCTTGAAAACTGGGACAGTGTTTGCAAGCTTTCAGTCAATCAGGACTTCTCTGGATTTCCAAGACTGTTCAGCAATCATTGTAAGACGTCTCATGATGACATCAACCATCCACTTGAATAGTACTCTTTGATAAATCCCACCAGGCCTCTTAGAGGGATCCAACTGGGAAAAAAAATCCATGTTTTGTAAGGCAGAGCTCTTAAGTGTAAGAATTTGAGGAAAATGTCTTATGGAAAAGGAATCCACCGTTATCTGGATGTCCGATCAGTCTCTAAGTAGCTGATCTTGAGACATTCAGCATTTGTGGCAAAATGTTTCATTTAATGAGCTCTTGAGTGTGACATGGAACTAAATATAACATAGCAGCTTTGATGGGAAGTTATGCCCATGCCCGTGAAAATTTGGATTTCATCTGTGCTGAAGAGTGCATTGGATATTTGTTAACAAGAATAGTGATGATGTTGATAATCACCGTCATCATTATTATCTGCTTTATAGAGGGACATGGGAGGTGACTGCAACAGTCAAAGGTCATTTTTCTTTTGGACAGCATGAAGCTGGAGGTTGCAATTAAACTCTACATGCTGTCATGGTAACTAATTTATGTTTAAATAAAAGTAGTTTATGTTAAATCTTGACTCTGATTAAATACAAAGCATAATCAGCGTTCTTGCCATGCCAGTGATTCCCCCTTTGAAAAACCTCCCTTTTTCTAAGGTGCCCTGTTTTGTTTACACACAATCCGTGCTGTTACAGTAGCCCCTTCTGCTAGATCAATGCATCAGATTTTGTGTGCAAGTTTGCATCAAGTAGGAGCAAAGCCTGCCCAAAGATACTCCCTAGAGTTGCAGTATTCACAGTGAACAGTGTGTTGTCTTCGCTGAGCAGCTTCAGCATGTCTACATCCAAGAAAGAGTCTGAATGCAGCAGACATCATGTGTGTCCTTTGTCAGCTTCTTTCTCACAGAACACATCCTTTTGACAAGGAAAGGGCTATCAGGATCGACTGTCTTGCTCTTGTTCAAACAGAGTCTGTATCAATAGTTGCAGTGGTCTCTGGCTATAGAGCAGCTCAATATTTTACTGGGAGAGAGAAAGGTCATAATCAAATGGCAGAATGCTGTAGGATTATGCCAGTGCCCTTAGCTACAGGAACTTGCTTACTGATTTCAATTTTTTTTTTTTTTCCTAAAGGTGAACTTTGTCCTGAATAATTCTTTAAATGTGTCTTCTGTTGTAGTGAGTGATTTGTGAGATGCAGAGTATGTCCTTGGTGCTCTGTGGTGTATTAAAAGATGAATGACTTTGGAAATCACCACCACTTTCAAGTTTCTCTGATTGAATGGTGTAATTGTTACTTTTTGCTCTGTGAAGGATGTGTTAATAATTTGATAGTTGTGTGGGCAGCACAAGAGTTCCTTTTTTCCTACCCCTCTGCCCTTAAAATCCAACTTCAGTTTAATGGTAGTTCAATAAACGCTCTGCCAGATTTACCTCAAAACATTTGAAGCTGTATTTAACAAGGATGTTTGAAACTGACCCATTACTATTTATCTTTCCTATTTTCACATGCTAATGTCTCCCCACAACATGGTAAAATTATGAAAATGAAATCTAATAAATGTCAAATTATCCACGTTTGTCTTTTTTTTTTTGTATACTGAGTACAATGAATCCCAGCTGTTATCTTGTCCTTTGAATGCTACCAAACATAAATTTATGCTTCAGTTTTTTGTTACTGCACTGAACTTAATGCAGAAGTTCCATGTTAGGCAAAAAGGATGAAGTCATTATTACCAGAAGGGCTCAGAGAAAATTGCTAACTTGTGGGAAGAGAACCTATTGCTTACTGATAAATTCCCTTGCTGAGGAATGCCTTTTCCAGGTGAGGTAGAATTCCAATATTTTCTTAATTAACCACCCTTCTGAAGAGACTCAAGAAGTGTCAGCTCCTGCTCCATTTGTTTTCTGAAGCTCCTTCCTATAGGCAAGTTACTGTAATTCCACTGTCAGTTTTAGTGGCTGGGAAGCTGGTGGGAAGCTGGTGGGAAGCCACTGCACTGTCACATCAGAGAGTGCGCTCTTATGCACCAAAGGAAGCACACAAATTCTTTCAGTTTTCAATGTTAGTTTGTAAATCAGAGTCTTCCCTCAACTTTTAAGAATTAGTAGATCAAGCCCAGGAAAAACAGGGCTGCTTAGTTCTCGGGAAAGATTTGGTTTTCCATGTGTGTGTCAGGAGAAGGACCACACGCAGGATGTGAGTTGCACCTCCCACTGCTCGTTTCATCACTGCCATTCACCAGAAACCAGCCTCCTTGAGCCAGATGGGAAGAGTAACTTTATCTTCTTACGACTGAGAAGAAACTGATGAGCCAAAAGGAGTTGGTTGGAAGGTAAAACATTGATGTTGTAGAACAGCCAGAATACCTGATTGTGCGTAATGGAAAACTTGGCATCAAGTTGTTAAGATTGTATTATAAACAGGTTTATATTAATTTATGATGTTTTTGGTATGCAGAGCTTTGAGAGACATATCCTTTAGTGCTTCCCTCAACTCGTCCTTAGAAGAGGAGTCTTTAAGAAGAGCCTTTTCCTTGGTTAATGTCAACATTTACTGTCTAAAATAACCCAGGAAGTAATTTAGTCAGTATTTATTGGGCAGAAAATTCGGTGCTGCTCTGAATAAAGAGTGGATTGCCAAAGAAGTAATTCACAAGTGTATGTGTGTTTATGAAAGAGAGCTTTCTACCTTCAGTTTCTTCTTGCTGGTGAGCTCCTCTCCTGAGGTTAGGAATTCTGGACACTGAGAATTGCTTCAGAGTAAACTTGAACACAGATTTATATTTTGAATTTAGCTTCAGATATGGATATATTTCATACATTTCTGTGCATCCACTTCATTTGTCAGTTACTGATGTTAGCTAGATTGTGGGGATATTCCTGAATGCTTCACTACCTCCAGAGCAATTCATATTTCATATCTTTCATAAATGCTAACTTTCATTTGTTAGGTAATTTCAGTTGGGAGTCCTCAGTTAGGAGTTTTAGAAACATTAATGAGCTTGGCTATAAAATGCCCCAATGTAAATACGATTAACCTCATACTGCATTATGGCAAATCTTTTGCACAAAGAGACTCTGTCATTGGAATGGGAAGAGAATCTAGCCTGGCTGACACCTGTGGTTTAACTGCAGAGCCATCTTTTTCCTATGAAGTACAGAATTTAAATCATGATTTATCTCCAGCTCTCAGTGTACAGTGTCAGAAAGCAGTGAAAGAGGAGGTTAATGGTTGCCTTGCATTTATGAGACAGAAGAAAAAATGAAGCCTTGGGAGGGACATCTGTCTTGTTCCATGTGCACTTAAAAGGTTTTTATTGAGGCATGAAAGGTTGCGTTGTTTCATGCTTTGTCTTTTTGTTGCTTATCCAGACAGTGATGTACTGCCAACAGTTCTATAAAAGATTGTCTCAAAATATATCCTATTCACTGATCTTAAACCTCATGTATATGCTACATGGGTACTCACAGAAAAGAAGGAGAATTTAGGAACCAAGTCTTCGCCCCTTTAAGTACAGAAACAGTATCTATTAAGAGAGATGGTGACAGTAAAGAGGCAGATTTCCATGAACTGTGCTTGCCAGGCATATGTTAGTGTGGAAAAAGGGAAAGGTTAAAAAAAAAAAAAAAAAAAAGAAGAAAAAATATATCATCTGAGTTTGTTAATGTTCAAAGTGTAATTTTCAACTATGTCTTTTGAACTGGGATGGGGAAAAAAAATTCTCCAAGAGCTTTGGAAATGTCTGTCCTAGGAGTATTTTTCTTTAAATGTGTGATATATCCTGGGTGATTTACTCAAGTTTGTATGTGTGAACTTCAGAAAGCAAAGCCACAAGAGAAAGAGCTAATTTGGTTCTATGACTGGAGCACAGAGTAAATGAGGTGGTAAGATTGCCTCCAAATCCTACTCTTTAGTTTGCCTTAATAGTTTGAATGATTTCTACACTCTTAATCTGTGAGGCAAAAAA
>WAAE01008774.1:0-19780 GCA_013400495.1 Nicator chloris | reverse complement strand
AAAAAAAAAAAAAAAAAAAAAAAAAAAAAAAAAAAAAAAGATGCAAAATAACTGACTTGAAGTCAGTAGTCTTTGGATATGTGAATATTCTGGGCTCCTTTCTACCCCCTGCTTTACGTATATGTATTGGATTCTGGGAACAAATGAGGATTTATCAAATCCTCAAACATTGTAGGCACGTATCTTGGTGCCTAGTGAGATACTCAGCCTGCAGATTGGCCCACATGTACAAATTTGTGCAGTATAAACAATACTCTGGAAAGTACTGGATACATAAAAAGTTTACAGACTGGCCAGAATTTGGCATAGCACCTTCTTTCCCTTTGATTTCCCCTGGCTGCATGACCAAAGGGATGTAAGGAAAAGATAGCAACAGAGTGAATTGAACTCATTCAGACAAAACCTCTTAGAGGTTATGAGTGTTGCAATATCACAAGATACTTCTGTGGGCCTTTTCCTGTGTAAAACAAAGTAGTGTTGCAGGCTTCCCAGATTAGGAATTAAGGAATGTCTGATATTCAGGTTAATATTTCAGCTTTCATTGCTTCTGGAGACATTTTACTGTTGAAAAAATCCCGCAATGGCAGAAAGTAAAAAGTGCTAAAAGTGGAAGTAATTTCTAGGTTAGGAGATCCTGAACTGTGGCTAGGCCAGTTCTTATTTTATCTTAATTTTTCTGTGTCTTAGGTATGTTCTCATTTTGGTATCCCTGTAATACACTCTTGACTAAGAAATGTCTCTGCTGAGGAAAAGAGTAAATCAACGGAGCGCAAGGATAGACATTATGTACATTTGGAATTCAGTTCTGAGTGAGTTCCTGCTAAGAAACAGATTTTTTGCCGAGGAGGTGTGCCAGCATCACTAAGGAAAGCAGGCAGTGTTGCTGGACCCTCAGGATCGAGAGGGTCTGTAACAAGTCCAACATGCTGCTTTATGGCTGTCCATCCAGGGCATCTCTAGGAGGGCACTCAGGGATGCTGTTTTTGCAGATGATAGGTCAATGTAAACAATAGCTCCCTGATTTCTGCAACAAAGCAAGTGGTGTGATTGAGCAGGAAGGAGAGCTGCTGCCTGTCCAGCAGCCACTGGTGGTCAGTACCACAGAGATGTTTCAGAACTTGCAGTCTGAGCAGCTGACCATCCCTGTAGTACTTGGACTGTTGTGTAGGATGTGATAAAACAGCATTTATATTATATTATTTATTTTACTGAAACCCCTACAATTATATAGAACAACCCCATTCTGCATCTGCCCACAGTATGTGTGATTACTAAAGTATTATTTTTTTCACTTCTCTCTGTTCTATTTGTGGTACTCCACAAATACAGAATTTGTGAGTATGTTTGATTATTTCCACCACCTTCATTTCCTTTGTAGTTTACAATAAGAACATTTGACCTAAATACCAGGCTTTATAAAATCTTCATCCATTTATTAAAAAGCATTAACATTCTATTTACTGACTAATATCTACTTCTCTCTGAGTGCATAGGTGAGGGACAGTGGTTTATGGCTTTCTAAAGGAATCTCATGTCTCTTTGGTAAGTGATGATTTTGGAGTGCTTGTGTTTAAGAGCTGCTTATCCAAAAAACTCAGAAACCAAGAATCTAGACAAATTCTGGGAAGCTTGAGAGTAATACTTTCAGGCAATGTGCACAATCAGTTTGAGGTGCACATTGCTCTGTATTGTTGCTCTGTAAAGTTCATGTTAGACTTGTGGATGTGGACGAGGATTATTGGAAAGTCTCTACAATTGCAGAAACCAGGTCACCAATGTGACATGGCTTTTATGTTGTCCTAAACACCAAGACTCACAAATACTTTGCTGTTTTGCAATTGTCTGAGATGCCTCTCTCAAGCCTCACCATCTCACAACTTCAGGGGATCTGCTGATGCCCATAGAAGTGTATTGCAGTGGCTGTGGAAATTCATATTTGGAGCTGCAAATCTTTATTTGGCAGAAGGTGGGAGGTTATGGTTGCAGTTGAGATAAGTCAACTCACCAACTTCTTAACTGTCCATTTGCCATGGGAGTAGCACTTCCTAGTGACATTGTCAGCAATGGTAATTAATTAATGATGATCCATCCTCACTACATATATTTGCATTGGATGAACTAAGATGAGGCTAGGTTTATATGTGTGCTCTTCTCTGAAGGGAGAGCTGTCTGTTTAGCTGTTCACAACATGGAAGGTGATGAATTTGGTTTCAGGATAATTGAAGGGGACAGAGCAGAATCTTGTGTTAGTTCATTGCAAAGATAAATTGCTGAGTTATCAAGTATGATGTAATATTTAAGGAAATACTGTTCAGTGAATTCAGGTGTGCTGGGTGCCCCAGGTGGACATACATAGGGTAACAGTATGCTGAAGAACTGTCTGCTGGCACGCTGGAAGTGTAAGGAGGTATCCTGGCAGACAGCCTAAATTCCTGCATTCTGCCAGTAGTATGAGATGATTTAAGTCCAGATTTTCAGCTTTAGCTTTCTGAGAGCACTGCTCATTGAGTGTAGTGAATCCTGTAAATTGGAATGGCTCAGCAGGGGATTAACGTGATGGGGGCACTTTCAGCAATTCTTCTGGTTCCTCATAAGAATAGAGAGGCTAGTTTAGCATTCCTGTTCTTGAAGTATTACAGTTGATTGGTCTAAAGGTACGTAAAATAAGGATAAACACTTAGATTTATCTTCTTAGACATAGCAGAATGGATAGCAATTTTCTACGAGAGAAACAGAGGTTGCATGACAGTTGGCCTAAAAAATGTTGCCATATCATGTTTTCTTTCCCTCACAAATAAAAATCAGTTCTTCTACTTTGATTTTAATAACTGAAATGTTTAACAGGTGAAATAAAGCAAGCCTAAGTGGAAAAAGAATTTCAAGATTATGTCAAATAGTTTTTTTGATGTGCCTCATAAAGATGTTTTGTTGTTTCTGTGGTGGTAAGTAGAGGTATGAAACTGAACAGGTGAGAGACTACCTCTTGGAAACCTTTTGCAGGGGGAAGGAAACTATGCCGTGGATGGTTGCTAGCAATAACCTGAGAGGGCTCTTTTTAGGCATATGTTGCAATCTTGTGACATGCATTGGTGAACAGAAGCTATTTGTGATGGAAATGAGGGAAGGAGGAGAGGGAATTTGTTAGGAATTGCATGAAGTGTTGGACATGACATTACAGCATTGTAAATTCATGCAGAAGAAGTCAAGAAACTGAATTCAAAGTATTGAGGAGTTGCTTCAGTAGAGCTTACCCAGCTTTCTCTGAAGTCAAAGATCTTTCAGTTGATTTGAGGAGAACTGGGTCAAGTGTGATGCTTTTCAGACGGTGAAAGGCTGAGGTGAGACCTCCTAACAGGAAAAAAATGTTAGATGGGCCATTAGAAGAATGAAATCACATGATGTTTAAAACCTTTTAAGAAAGGCAATGAAAGTTAATAGTAATGATCCCAATTTTGCAGAGAGATGATAAATGGTCTCAGATCCCAAGGGACTCCCTCCTGTGCTGTGTGTTGAGTTTGCTGGAGAAAAGTCAACAAAAATACATAATACACTAGAGAGGTGTTATTTTACAAAGACCAAAAAAAAGTTATTTTAATTCCCCCCCCAGGTAAAATATACATACTTTGCACAAATCTAATCTGTCTTTCTTTTATCTTGAGATAAGACCAAGCAAGGATTATGGTTTACTCTTTCTTTTCTGTATGGATGGAAAACCGTATACCTTACAGACATTTTTAGTATATATTGGGATAAATTTATCCCATTAGTTTTAATGGAGACAAGGTTAGAGCTGAGCTTGAGTGCTGTACATTAGTATGAAAGCAGCAATAAGCTTGTTCACAGAGCAGCGAAGAGGGAGTGAATGAAATGCCTCCTCTCTTACTCCATCTGCAGTCTGGAGGCATGGCTGGATTAGGAGGGGTCAGCCAGTGAGCTTTAGCTGATGACACTTCTGGTTTTTTTCTGTCTTCAGATATCTCAGCTTATGACAGAGACTAGTCGAGAGGGCCTGACTGAAGCAGCATTGAACCGCTACAATGCAGATAAACCCTCCCTGTACAGCTTCCCTGCTTCCCAGAGCACATATGTTGCCAGTGAAGTATCCACAGGCACCTCGGTGGCAGCATCATTTTTTGCCAGGTAAGAGAGATTTCTCAGATTTTCCTTTGCTGGACACATAATTTCTTTTAAAGGAGACAACTCCGTGGTGAAGAAGTGGGGTTGACAGGCTACAGTACACGTCAAAACATGGGTGTAGACACAGGTCTATCACAAACTTGCAGGAATTGCCATGAAAATGTTGTTTAATCCACCTACATGCATTTATCTGTAAAATGGGATGATACTTCTACCCTCTTCTGTAAAATATCTCTTTAATGCTTGATTTGGGTTAAAATATGATTGTGCTCCTAGAACAGCACTTGACTTCATGACATACTTAGAGGGGTGTATCCCTGAATGAGAAGGGCCCATCCAAGTAATTTCCTGAGGCAGGCAATTAATCATAGAGCTAACTGGAGGTGGCTAGTTCAGTTTGGTGGCAATCTTCAGACATCTTTATTGAATTGTACTTCCATCTAGGGAAATTCTCAAGGTTTCGCTTTCAGACTAAAAAGTTAAGGTTTCTAATTTCAGCTTCAGTCCTCTTCATTCCACTAAATTGACCTGAGGGTCTAAATTCAGCCTTGGAACATGCTTTATGTTGAATATTCAGATGTAGTTAAAAAAAATAGATGAGATAAAGTTTAATTTAAAAAATCTTATGGCTATCTTGATTAATTTGTTAGTAAAATGTTTTGTTAAATGGGCATATCAGCTAATAAGTGAAATATCAATTATCACCAACAAAAAAGGCTTTTTGTGCAGAAATATGCTCTTCGCAAAACAGAATCTCTTTAGCCCAGTTGAATCCTTATGTAACAAAAGACATTGAAATAATCCTTGTCTTTTAATGCTTTTTATTAATTAGAAGGTTGACTTGGGAAGAGCAATGAAATAACAGGAGAATAAGCCATTATTATAGCACTGCCAATCCAACCCAGTGAGAGATCTTGATTTCAAAACATGGAGTGAACTTGGAGTGAGTGCCTCAAGCACTTTCCGATCAGCTTCCTTCCCTTGAGAGAGCCAAACTGTTAGTAATTCCACATGCTTCTATTTTATTTTAAAGGTGAATGGAAAACTTATAAAGTTGTTGGACTCTGTAAATCTGTAAAAAAGATTTTCCTCTCCTATTTTTCCTGACCAGCATGAGGGCTGCACATGTTCGATCAGTGTCATATGGCAAGTGAGTCGTGTAAAAGGATTAAGCGTAGCATTTTAGAAGATCCAGTTGTTTGGAGCAACTTGCCATTTTTTCTTTTCAGATGAGATGCTGCAATAGCAAACGTGAATGATGACAGTGGTCTTGGTTTGCTGCCCTTTTCTGTGTAACTGTGGGCAATTTAAATTGAAATTGCTGCATGTACACACATGGTAATGTCTAGCTGGAGTGCAGATTGGGATTAGCACATATTTTAGCATGAATTGATTTACGAAGATGACTTAACTAATTTGTTCTTCATTGTTTCATTGTTTATGCTGAGAGAATTAATTTGCTCTTAATATACTCTGCTGAAATGTAGGAAACTAATTAAATTTACTCAAAATCCCTAGTGTAAATCATAGCATTTTTAGTAGAACTTTGTTAGCTTGTAGCTGATGTTGTGAATTCTTGGATGTGCTTGGTCCAGCAGAGATCTCATGTTTAGACTGTTTATTTTTAAACTGTACTTTGCAAGACAAAAGTGCCTGGTTTAGTTTGGGGTATTCCACAATTAGATTAATATAATTTATGTGAGTCAGTTTTGTCCTGGATTTCAAGTTACATCATCTGCTGACAATTAAAGCAGCCAATTCAAGTCAGTCGTTCACTGCTTGACCTTTTAACAAGAAAATCTCCAAGTTGTTTTCCAAATCTGAATCACTAATTTTTGTTTTGCATCTTCTGTGTCTATCTGCATTTCTGCCAAGCTGCGGTAAGAAGTGTAGGGACCTACTTGTACATGTATTATAAAATGCAAAGTAGAAGGCAGTGGTTGTCTCTAACTCATGATGATGGTGCACTGTTTAAAATGTGAAACAGTCCTTTGTACCAGGCCTGTGAATTCTAAGCTTTTGCTTTTTATGGTTGTCAGTGGCACACGGAGTAGTGACTATCAGCTAAATATGCTTTTTTTGAATGTGTGTCACATACTGTGTTTTCACAGTGAGTAAGTAAGAAATTATCACAAAGCCAGAGAAATTTGCCAGTGTGAATCTGAAGTTGAGTTGAAGAGTAGAACCTATTCTTTTGAAATTTGAATAATGACCCACAGTATTTCACTCTAACTTCCCTAACAAGCAAAGCAAACCTCAGCTGAGGCTCAGATATAAGTCATCCATCATCGGGAAAAAACCCAATTAACTAAAATACTATAGTACGGAGGAAATGTCAAGGCATCCGTGGAACTTCTGGTTGTAATTACATCAGAAATATCAGGCATGGAATACTGGGAGCTCATAATTTTTCAGTTCTCAGGCACTAGTAGTTCGACAGTGGCAGTCACTTGAGTGGCCTATAGCTGGCATTGAGCCATGGAGAAGTATCCTAAGGCCATGGTGACTCTCAGTGTTTTTAAAAACCAGGAGACTCATCAGATGTCTCAATAATTGACTGTTACATTTCATGATCTATAGCTGTCAGATTTCCAAACCAGCTAAAAGGGCTGCAGCTTCTGTGAATTGTCATTTGTTGGGATATTGCTGCGAGGGAACTTATGACACATCAGGATTCCTATGGGACAGTATGTGAATGAGTTAAAGGAACAGACACTGGAAATTGTCCAAAGTGCTCAGCTGGTAGGCTTATGAATATTAGATGATACAGGTATGAATAATGAATTTCTAATGGTAATTCTGACACAGAAACTGAATTCAATCAATTGTGCTTTTAGTGACAAGCACTAAATTTGCCTTTTTGTTTAGGGCTATCACTCATTTTTGTCTCAGATATGCTTCAATCATGCTAATTTAGCATCATCTTGCTTCTTACTAGTACACATTCATGATGAGAATATTTCATTTAGTGAATGTGAAATAATGGTAAGACTCTTTACTCATAATGAATCATTTACAGAGCATTTTAGATTTTTTTTGCATGACTTAACTTCTGCCTCCAGTTTGGGTCTTTGTCCTAAGAAGCAGAGCATCTTTGGCCCATTGCAGCCTAAGGTGTGCCAGCCTCTTGCCTTGTGTCCTCCCAGCACGATGTAGGAGTGTGCCACCCTAGTTAAGGGATTAGTAGATTCCTTGCTGATACTGCCAAAGAAATTCTGTCACTTGTTTCCCTGGTGTCTCTGTGAAGCTTTATCAGGCCAAAGGGCATAGTAATTTTATTCCTGTCTATGCTGGTTTCTACATGGAGAAAACTTCTGGGACTCTGACTTCAGCTTTGGCCTGACTACTCTGCAAATAAACCTGCTCTTCTGAATAAAAAAATCTCTCTCTCTAGACTGGGCTGTGGAGTTTCAGTAGTCTCTCTGACAGTGATAGCACAATGCAGGAACTAGAAGTCAGAACTGGACCAGAGCCTTTCTGTTGTCTGTGACAATAAATTAAAATTTTTGGGATCTCGGTGGTGTTCATTTTCTGCCCCATCGCAGTAAACTTGCTTTATTGGAGAGGAAGAGCTTTGCATCAGAACAAAGGAGAGACACAGAAGCCCATTTCACTTGATGTAAAAAAAGGTAAAAAACTTTTGAGGAGGAGATATTTTTGAATGGTAGTCTGTAAAGTTGTTTCCTGTTGCTGGTCAGGAAGTGTAACCGTGTATTTGGAACAAAAGCCTGCCTCAGTCTGAAAGCATATATAGTCATATTTGGATTAATTGAGCCTAATGGGAATATGGATAATCTTGAAAGTAGCCTGAAAATTCTGTTCTAGGGATCATTTTCCATGTCTTTATGCAATTAAACACTAAAGGGGGCCACAATAATGCTACTGTTGTAGATGTTGCAGGCATGTTTTCCAAACGGAATGTCCACTTTTTTTAAAAGCTCTTACAATAAGACAAAATAAGAATAGAAAAACTTAGTTGCATGTGTAACACATACACGGCTACTCAGTGTGGGATAAGCTCTCCTTACAGTTACCTTGATTCTTGGAAAAACTGCTGGTGACTCTTTCCCCACTCATTCCCCATCCCTGTGTGGTATGGCAGTAGGGGAGGAGGAGGTGAGGCAGTGCACTATGGCCAGGGTGTACTGTGAATGTTGTGTTCAAAATGCTGCTGAATATTCCACAGGTTTCCCTTCCATTCTGGACAATTCTTCTTGAATATGTTTAAAAATTCTCTTGCATCTTGCATGAACTACAAAGCTGATATGAAGACAGTGTTTGTGGGGCCCTCTTATTAAAGCTGCTGTGCTGTTTTCATTACTTAGCACTCCAGAAACCCTGGAATCTCATGCCTCCCTGTTTTTTGCATACATGTGGAAAACTTCGTTTAATCACACAGCTTTTGATGTTTGCTATTTTTCCTTATAGTTGTCTATACAATCTTTGTGTATATGTCTCTTTTAAAGCTCAAAGGAATCCAGAAACACCAGGGCTTTCCCTTAAAGACTACTGTGTATTGTAGGCATACCATTTTAACATCCTGGCTTGAGTTTTTTGGAGGTCTGGGGCAAGTTTACAAAAATAAATTTTTCCTGGCATTGCAACAGAGAATTTGTCAGAACATGCTCAGGAAAAGCAGGTAAGAAACAGAGGCAGCAGCTAGTAGAGAAGGAAATGGGTTGAGTAGAATAGTCTTGTTCCACGGAGCCCAGCTTTGGCATGGAAGGTCCACAGGAGAAACACTGGACTTGTGTGGGTAGTCTGGCTGTAACCAGTGTAGCTGCAGCGTGCCACTGGCAGATGTGAGAGCCAGGTCAGGAATCTGCTGTGGATGCTCCTGTGGCAGGTGCAGGTGCACATCAGGCTGTGCAGGCACACCCAGGGCATTCGAGCTGCAGAGGCCTCAGAGACCTCTCAGGAAAGAGGCTGTGAACATGGTCAGATAGTGAAAGCTACTTGTCTGTGCCTTTCTAAACAATATTTTAGTCTGAACAGTAGGTGACTGAGATTGTAATGTTTCTTCATGCTGAAGAGTGGTGGACCCAGTTGCTCTTTCAAGCCATTCAGTGGTTCCCTCATTTGGGCACTGCTTGGGAAGTTCTTGATATTAAATTGTTGTCACCTCAACATCCTTCAGAGAAAATTATTTTCTGAGACTTGGGTGGAAACATGTTTTTGGTTTCTTGCTGTCTAAACTATACAGAAGCTTACAGGATTTTCTTTCATTATCTGAACAAACTAAATTTAATAGTTAAATTGTGGTCAGATTCTTGGACATTTGGAAGAACTATACATTAATAGCACTAGTCAGAAGTTCTGACTCTTTTGCCCTCATCCTTATCATATACTGCATATGAAACACATAAAAGAATGTTAACATAAAAGATCCACAGACTATCTTTCAGCAGGAAGGCTGGCAGCAAGTTTGGAAACATCTGTAAATCATTTTCACAAATATTTCTACCTTCAAAGCCTGTCTTTGGCTGGCTTTTGGGGGAAATTTTAATCACAATCATCTCAGTCTTCCTGAAAGACCATGAAACGTTTAAAATTGGCACCTAGGTTTGAGTGCACAACTTCAGTGGCTGATTTTTCATACTTGCTCAACATTCCTCAGCAATAAAAGAGATCTATGTCTGTCCATATTCACTGCTTTTCTGTGCTTCCTGTTGCTGTGAGAGCCCTAAGTAACAGGCTGTTTCTGCTTTCTGTTATTGGTGTTATTTCATGTATATAAATTAAATGCCAGTCAGAAGGGAATTGTGACTCTCCTGAAGCAAAAGAAAGATGGCAGTTGAGGCATAAGGAATACTCTTTCTATGGTTCGGTGTAAACAAAATTAAAATCTTGGTGAGAAAGACTATGAGAGTTAATTGTAAGAATAGTCAGTGTGGAGTAGTGGAGGCAATGATCTGATATTCAGTGAAAAAGTTAGGACTTCAGTGCCACATCTGGAAGAGGGAAAGCAAAGGTATTTCAACGATCTCTAATTCTGCATGGTAGTTATATCTTGGGTCCCAAACAATTTCCAGTGGTTTTTTTTCAAGGCTGACACACTCCCCATGACACTTTTGTTTGAATCAGTTCATGTCGTTAGATTAAAAAAAAAAAAAAAAAAAAGACAAAAAAAAAAGCTTAACAGCAAGATTCCAGACTAGGTCCATTTCTAACAAGAATTGTGTAGGATTCATATCTGAAACAATGATGTCTGAATCTTTGGATGTTACATGCTGCCATTATTTAAACAGAAGTTTAAGAAAATGTATACACTCTTTAGACCTGGGTTGGGAGGCTAGTTGAGATATGTTTAAGTTGGCACTGGGCTGTGAACAAAAGTAATTCGAATCTTTATGCCAATTACAGACACTGTATGTTGGTTGCAGATTATTAGCTTGCATGCACATCTTAAAATACAGATAATGGACCTTGATTTTTAAATAGGGTTTGGGGAGTGACCCATGGAGCTATAAAAAGAAATAAGCTAAAACTACCCTAGATTATTGTAGAATACTGTACTTGCAGGGGTGTGCCATCTGCTTTGCCTCAAAGCATGTAACTGATGAAAAGGATGTAAATCCTCCTCATGTTCCTGGTATCAAACTAATCCACTTAAGGTAAACAACTCTGAACATTTAAAGTTAACAAATGTAGTTTTCTGGCCTAAGCATGTTTTAAAAATATGACTATTTAGAAGAATCTAAAGGAAAAGATTACTATCCAGGAACGAATTATTTACCATTGAACAGAGAAGTTAAAATTCCAGCCCAAGAAAGGTATGTTACTTTGATGTTACGTCTTTATTGAAATATGCTACACCTGCTTCTATGCACTGCACAAGGCGAGTGTTTTCTGCCCTGCACTTGCCCCACGTATGGTTTGTTTTGCATTGATGTTAACGGTAGTCACTAAATAATGTTGTTGTTAAAATAGTTATCAACATTTGCAGTTTCTTGTGTAACTAGGCGTTCACAGTTTTGAGAAAATTTGCCTCTTTCCTCACTTTTTCTTTGTAAAATTTTGAGATACAATGTTTCTCTGTGATGCAATGAATATCTGGTTCTGTAAAGCAAAGGACACATTCTGTGGATTTTTTTCTGCTTAAGAGATTATCTTAAAATGGATGTCTTGTCTCCTAAGTATAATTCATTATGTTATTTTTTCCCAGTATATATTGCCTAAAACCCAGAATCCCAGATTTTTCTGATTCCTGTAGGGATCGGTGGTGTTTAGTTATAAACTTTTGTTTCTGTAAATGTGTCTTTTGCACCATTTTAATTTTTACTTTCTTAGATACACAAATTTGACCTTGTGTCTGGAATTCATTTTCCCTATTAATTTTTATGTATTCACTCATGTTCAGTTTTTAGATTCAAAATTGCGTCTGTGAATACAATGCATTTATATGCATTTTTATACATTTTTCCATCCTTTTTTCTGTCTGCTTATTTTCTCAAGTACAAATCCATGGAAATGCATGATAACCAAAGACCCATTTACCTAGTAAGCAAACACCCTTCGTCTCTCTGAGATCCTAGAGTCAACAGCTGATTATATTACAATGAAAAGGGCCAGTAATGCAAACACCTGCTTAATCTACTTCATGCAATGTAAATGCTTTGTAGAAGCCCTAAGTGTTACGTAGCCTTCATCAAGGCAGAAGGAGGTAACCAAGACACTTCCTGTCTTCAGTAATTAGCAATGGCCTTTGTCCCATGTTCTGAGATGTTCCCTTAGCTTAAAGTTTGCCCTGTCTTATCCGTGCCCCACTGATTGCTGCTGTTACAGATAAGATGCTTTCGACCTGTAAATGACTGTGCTGGCCCCTTCTTGCTGCCACTCTCATGTCTTAGATGCCGTGTACCAATAAATGCTTTGCATGCAGGGAAGAGTATGACATGCTGATGGTCTGGCACTGAGGCCCTGATTATTTTAGTGGTTTGTTAAAGAAGAAGGCAATTTTTCATGGATTTTAGTTCCTAATTCTTCTGGGTAATTTCAAGCATTCACTAAAAGTACCTAGGTGTATGGAAGTTGAATTCCTGCTGCTCTCCATACACGGTGCTAAAACAGAGGTAACTGCTTTTCTACTTCTTGTCACATCTTGTGATTTTTTGTTGATTTCAACAGATTGAAAAGGGAGAGTCTAATTAAGCATAGATTTTGTCTTCTAATTTCTAGCAGGGCTTCTTGAGTGCCAGAATACTGGCTACTTGAATATCCGCTCTCTGCATTGATTTAGAAACATCTTAAAAGGAACTAAGACTATTTCCTTCCTTCAACATTGCCTTTCCCTGAAACCTGACATGTACATTGAGAAAAATTGCTGGCAACACATGCAGTAATCCCTCAGCACCTGTTACCAAAGATTCCTGGTGTTTAATCTTGTTTTTTACTCTTAGGGGAGTGCAAATGAAAATGGTCAGCATTAATCTTTTGACTTTTAGTATAGTTGGGACTGCCAGCTATAGTATAGGAAACCTCATGTTGATTTACTGTTTTGCATATTTCTTGCTTTCCTTAAACCTTGACGTGAGAGTTCTGATTTATAGTGTCTCTATCTTGATTTGTGGGGAGAGAAAGATGAATTGATGTAGTTGCACTGTCTATAGCAGAAAATTATATGCATCACCAGTTGTTTTTTTCCTCTCTGTTTTTAAAAACATCAAAATAACCTTTGCTCAAAGGGATCATAAATCCATAGTAACGAGACTTTTTCCTAAACACCTGGAAGTTCAGAGCGGCAAACTTTTATTCTGATTACTGCTTTCCCGTTACAAGTACTCTTATAGTGCTGCCCCAGAAGCCTTGAAATTCAGCTGTGCTTTACCATGTCTGTAGCACTCTCCATCACATGCTCAGTCAGTGTTTTCTTAACCTTGAGAGCAATCTGTTCAACTACTGAATGACTGGCTTTTCCTTAGAATTACCAAGGAATACAGGCCATTTTATAGTTTTCCTTGCTCATAGAATAAAAACCCAACAAGAAAATGTGCTGAAATGTTGAAGTATTGGTTTATTGCCACATAATCTAATATTAGGTAGACAGCTGCTGATTTGGTTTGGATATATTCATGGCTGTGATGTGCTTGTAAAATATAAGACCACAGTGCACCTGTATAGATGAGTAGGTGGCTCATAGCAAATAGAGATTTAGAAGCTCACCTCTTTGCTCAGCTGTAAATTGAACATGATGCCTCCCTCACAACTGCTGTCCATTGGCATATTTTGGTCAAATTCTTGGTCTCTTCTGAGTCATGTAACTTCAGGAATATAAAAATGCATTGCACGCAGGACAGGGGCTCCAGAGCTTTCTGCCACACATCTTGGTTTGACAATACTGGTTGCCTTTCAGGAGACACATCTTTTCAAGAATAAAACAAGAAATGAATGTACACATTCATAAGTAATTACAGGAACATTGCAACTAACAGCCACAATTTTCCCTGTGAACACATTTCTTGAGATCTTGTGAATTTGGGATGTAGCTTTAGGGATTTTTTTTTATGATTGGGGAATTCTAGAGGCTTTTCTTTCAAGTGTATTTTCTGTTGTTTAATAAAGAATTTTCAATGATATCTTCAATCAGTGTTGACAGGGTCTGCCTCTTCAGCTGTGTATTTTCAGGAAATCAATAGACTTAATTTCTTTAATATCTCTGTTCTTCTGGTCAAAATTGGGCAACGGATTCAAATCTCCTCTTAGGGTATAGTCAGAGATTCATGTAGGTTGTATATTGGTACATTTTTTGAATAACCAGGTTAAAGAATAACTGCTGCTAACCAGTGATGTGATCTTTGGTTTTCTCATCCCAACAGTCATGAGAGCCAAGATTGTTTCTCTGTTGTGAGAATTAGAGCAAGAATCTCTCTGAATCTAAGAAAGAATGCGGAGTAAGTGAAAACAGTGGAAATCTAGGCAAAGACAGAAAATACAACATTAGCAGAAATTATAGGTGTTTCTTTTCTGAGTACCTCTTTGTATGTCCTTTCCTACAGCAGCATCAACCTTGTACTAAGACACAACTACTTTAATGAGCTACGTTATATTGTGGAAATACCTGAGTTGTTGTGGAAGGTGAGAGACACCTGTGTTATGTCCAACTACTTATTTCTAAAATCTGCAAGATAGCACTGTTCAGAGATTCCCAAGGGCCTCATGGCCTCTAGTTCAGGTCATTTAATTAGCCTTAGGCTTTCTGTTTGAAACTTGCTTATTCTGATTTATTTTGGTTCTCTCAATAGGGTTTGTGCTCCGAAGCTAGCAATTCTATCAGCCTGAGCTATTACCTGTCATGAGTGAGATGCAAACCATCAGGAGAGAAAAAAAGTAATCAGATCTCTGAGTTACGAGTCTTTAGATTTCACATATTTAGATTATGTGGGGTTATTTTTTTTTCAATTTCTCTCTGTGTGTATGAAGATCAGAAGTGGACTTGCATAATGAAAGCTGAAAAAAGTATTCCTATGATTCCACAAGTTGGAGAGGAACATTTTATATTACTGAAGTCATGAAGTAATGTTGAGGGCTAATAGAAATAGGAATGCATGTATCTTTTCCACCAAGCAATGCATGGGGATGGGACCAGAAGGAAGGAAAACAAAATTCTGAAGAGGAAATAGAAGTATTTCACTAAACCATGAAATTCCGGGGACACCAGGGAGGTAATATACCAGTATTTAAGGCATATATTATTAAATATTCCATATATAATAAGGAATTTATTACCTATTCAAGAGTTTAGTAGAACTTCCCAGGTCCCCGTAAGACATACTGGACATGATACTGATGCAGGGCAAAGAGGAAAATACCTATATGTATGGGATACAACAAGAAAAAAACAAACATTGCCAATGAGTTTAGGATTATGGAAAACGTGTTGGTAATACTCATGTGAAATGTTGCTCCTGAGGTGATTGCCTGTTCAGTTAGTGAAGTACAACTGATACAATACCATCTTTATATATCTCACCAAGCTGTTTGGTTTAACACCCTGTGAATTCTTGATTAATACATTACAGCAGAAACAAACTGGGAATGCATTAAATAGATGAAGCTAGATGACATTCTGTATCATGTTAAATGACTCTGCTCCTGTTGGGATTTGGTAGAGATACAGAATTCCACAGAGCACCAAATGGAAAACCATTGTTAAACCTTTCAAGTGATGTTGGGAAGGTGGCTGGTAACAGTGATCTGTGCCAGCCACATATGTCAAATGTAATGTCATAAAACCAACAGTAAAGAATGTACATCATGCTTGTGGTAGAGGGACCAGTGGACTGGGAAGTGGCTATTGGAAAAGATCTGTGTCATGATCTTAGTTGCATATGAGCTCACTGTGGGACACTGTGGCCAGGAGGGCTGATGCAACTCTTATACCTGTAAGAAGAACGTATGAAGAGTGGCTGTGAAGAATTACCTCTGCATTAGAAGTAGATATGGCCACAGATAGAATACTCTGTTTAATTCTGCTGTCCACTGTCAAGAAAAATGTTGAAAAAATGGAGAAGGCTCTGGGAAGGGGCCCTCAGATGATTAACAGTTTAGAAACCATGCCTTTGAACAGCTTGACTTTAGTTTATCAAACAGATTTACAGAGAGATGTGTTGACAGTGTGCAGGGAACCTCTGCGGGGAACAGAAACGTGATACTGGAGGACTACAGTCTAGCAGACAAAAGCATATCAGGATGTAATGGCAGGAAGTTGGATCTAGACAAATTCTGAATGGTAATGAAATGTGCATGTTTAGGAAGAACATTCAGGAAAGGGCAATGACCTCCTGAAGGGAACAAGGGTAGCAAACAACAAATAGTTGTCTTTTAAATTCTGTTTTTAAAATTAGAATTGATATTTGGAAAAAAAAAAAAAAGAAAAGAAAAGCTGAAGGTAACCACACTTTGTGTGGGCTCTAAGAGGTTTAATGTGGGGAAGATCCATTGCTTTTGCTATGTGGGAAGCTGCAGTAGAGAGTCATAATTGTCGCACTTAACCATCTGTGAAGACATACTTGTGTGTGAAGGTGCAGCAACAAGGAAAGGTATTTCTTCTGCTCTTTCAGACAGCAACACTGTAACAAAGCATTAGAAAAAGTTGCCATGAAGAAAGGAGTAAATTATTATTTTTTCTTAATTTGTACAGGAATGATTTAAAAGTATTTTAATTGTAAGGTTTTTTTGATAGATGAACTTCAGAGGGTTTTGCCTGCTTGTTTCTGTTAAACTGCCATTATCTGTGATTTTCATTTTTGCCCTTTTATGCAACAAGATGTGGAAGTCTTTGGTTTTTCCTAGCTTCTCTGGGCACACATCTGCTGTAGTGGTGCATTGTTTTCCTGTTCCTTTGAAATTCTATCCATTTCTTGTCAGTTACAGAAAGTACCTCAGTGTATATATCATTAGGGGAAAAAAAAGAAAAAGCCTTCCTAAAGTTATAAAGGCTTTGCTTCTTCCTTTGCCTCTTGGATTGAGTATGTCAGTCAAAAAAGATGATGGCTGTTTCACAAGTATATGCGTAAAAATCATGAGAGTGGGAAAAGAGCATCCTAATATTTTGACATATAAATGAAGAGTAGAATTTAGCAGCAAAAGCTGAAATAAAAACCTATTATTGTAACTGAAGGCAAATGCTTGGGGCAAATGCCTATGCTTTAAAATTATTGCATTGAAAAAAACAAGGCAAAAAAAACACCCCTACCAAAAAAAATCCCAGCTGTTCCGCTTGATGGCTCATAAAATCTGAATAAAGTCTTTCAAGGGCTTTTTTTATAGGAAGATAGTATTTTTTGTCTCAGATGCTAGCATAGTTATGGTAGCATCTGGTTCCCATCTTTGGGAATTCAGAGACTCCACAGGCACCAACATGCTGTCTGCTGCAGAGAAGCTCTACAACACAGATGAATGCTGCAGACAAGTATGCAGTATGTAAAGTAATGTAATTGTCTGCTAGATGGAAAGATGTTGGGGAGGAGGTAAAACCTGAATCAGTAGGTTTTGATTAACATAAGACATAGGAGCAGCCCTTGCATTACATTTCCTTTGTTCACCTGTGAAGAGTGGACTGATAAGCTGGCAACACCTGAGTCAATAAGATTAATCAGTCAAAGAAGGTAAACTAGGCATACCTAAGGCAATAAGGGCCAGAGAGTTTTAACAGAGGCTGTGTCCTTCACAGAGGATTCAAACGAGGGGCTCAGTAAGCTAATTGTCCACAAATATGAGCAGGAAATGCAAAGGGCCTTTTATGAATAATCTTACTCGATTTAGTTTCAATGAGAAAGGAAATCTGAATTTGTCTCAGGTATTTCTGGCTCATCACATTTGTCCTTCTAAAGCTGCCTTCTTTCTAAAAGCAGAACCTGTGTGTAAGTAGTAATTACATTATTACATTATGTGACATTTTAAAAGTAAGTAATTAAATAAATAAGAATTTGTTAAACGTTGTTGACATCTAGTATCACAGAGAGCAAAATCTTCAGGATGTCTTGAACATGGGCGCAGACACAGCACTGAGGGTTTTTTTGTTTATCTTATTCTCAGCACATTCTTTTCACTTAATGAGTAGTAGGAATGAGAAAATAGAGAGAACATGTAAAAATTTTGCTTCTCCTATGGCTGGTGATGGGCTCAACCTCAAGAAGAGTCAAACGCAATATGCCTTTGGGTAGAACTCTGCTTGAATGAAGCTTACCTTCATGCCAGCACACAGCTTACACACAGACACACTCAGACACACACAGACACACACAGACACACACACACACACACACACACAATATAGACATGGAAAAAGTGGTAACATATATATGTCGTGCCTCAGGTAACCACACGGTATTGTATGAATGTACTGGATTTGTATATTGACCAAGAGATTTGTGCCCTTCTTCAGGAAACTGAAGAACTGGGTTCTCTGCATCCCTGAACCTGAAAAGAGTAAAAAATGACAGCACATGCAACCCTAAAGAATGTCTTTAAATAATATGCAGGGGTGGAATAGGTGCTTTCTATTGTATTAATAATAATGTCAGGTGAGAATGCTTCACTGTGGAGAGAGGAGTGCAGGATCCATCAGGGCCACTGGCAATGTGGGAGAGGGAACAAGCCCTTCCCTAGATGCTGGAGAGCAGGGTTCAGCAGGTGCTGTAGCTTCAATTCCCTTCCTCCAGCAGCCACATCTAAAAGAAAAGAGAGGTCCTGGCTCTTATTGATGACTGTGTGACTACACCCAGAAAGTTGTTCTGTGACTCCCTTTTCCACATAGGTGCCTGGTTTTGAGCTACAAAAGAGCTGTGGTCTAGGAAAAAGACATGGTTTCAGAAATGTCTGTCTTCAGTGCTCCCTGTGGGCCGGTTTATATGTTTGCAGCACAGGAAGCTGGGGTGGCATTAAGCCAAGTGCCTTAATCTTCCTGTACTCTGTGTATAGAAATTAGGTACCTAACTGAGGTTTTAACTCTCCCATTAACAGAGTTGCTAAGAAATTGCCATGCATAATGATGGCATGGACCTAGGCTGAAGTTTACACCTGGGTGTGAAGAGTATGTACAGACGGAAAGTTTCGGGTTTAGCTTGCTTTAAAAATGACAAGTATCTTGTGTATACAAAACAATGTATTCCTAGAAGAGAGATTTCCAGATTGCTGAAGAGGTCAGGTTTCCAGGAGCAGTGAGATGGGAATAATTCAGAAGCCATTTTCAAATAATTCAGTACCATTTTCAAAAACCATTGAAGTGCTTATGAGCTTAAGTTCCAGTGACTACCACTGGCATCCAGATACCTGCAGACATAAGTAACTTCTGAAATGGTACCTGTGAAGCAATTACAACTTTGTCAATACTTTCAGGAGATAGCTCTTATAGATATGTTCTGACTCAGATTTATCAGTGATTTTGCCATAAAGCACTATTCTTGAATTTTGGAAATTATATTTATATTTAATTCCAAACAAATCACTACACTTAAACCCCAAACACATTATACATTATGTTAGCTCCAAGGGGCATTATCCAAAATGAAAACAGATCCTTTTCTTTTTCTTCATGCCAGCTCTTTGTTTAGCAGTATGGTAATTGCACATACATATTCCAGATGTTCATGGAAACAAAATTCCTCTTTAATTTACAGCAGAATCTGGTTTTATCTCCTGCAGGCTTTGTATTTGTCAAACAAACAAATATTTAAAGCCTTATACTAAAATATCTATAGCAGTATTTGCATGTTTCTTAAAAGCTAAGGTTTGTAAAATCACAGAATAATTCTGATTGGAAGAAATACCTGGAGGTCATCTTGTCTTCACTGCTCATAGCAGGTCCAGTTATAACAGATTACTCAGGGCTGTGTTTCATGGAGCTCTCTATCTCTGGATGAACTTTCTAAAGTTCTGAGGACAGGTTCCAGTGGCTGGCTGTGCTTGTGCTGGAAAAAGGTGTTCTTTATGTATAATTTGGCTTTCCCATGTTAAAATTTGAGTCTTTTGTCTCCCGTTCTGTCATTTTCCACCTCCAAGAGGGAGTCTGGCCCTATCCTTAAACCCTCTTCTCAGTTGTAGACAACACCAACACCAAGAGCTTCCCTTCACCTACCAAGATTGAGTAAATCCTGTTGTTGCGACATCTCTTCCCATGTTGCTCCAGCCCCTGGGTGTTCAT
>WAAE01008771.1:84237-100235 GCA_013400495.1 Nicator chloris | reverse complement strand
AGCTTACAAACAATTGTTCTGGCTAGTCATGAAATGCACACGTCCACCTGATCCAAACAATGCTTGCTTGTATGCTTTCTATTAACAATACACAAGGCTCCAGTAGGAAGCTTAAAACCTTCTACTATCTTGCCAAGCATATTTTTCCACAGTCTTAAGGTCTATCTTAGCCAAGCCTAAAAACTCAAACTATTGTTTCATGTCCGTGCTTGCTCTGCTGTTGTATCTTCTCTACTTTCAAGCTTTGCAGATACAGCTAGCTCTAAGTTCTCTGCTCTTCCTGTTTCTGAAGCCTACACTCACAGCTTCTGAAAGTCTTCTTACCTTTACTATTTCCCACAGATGGGACCACTGGGAGACATTTTAAAGCATAATTTGTTGCCCTTATCTTCTACAGTCTCACAAAGGGGCGAGAACGTCTTCACAGCATAAGATAGAGGTCAGTAGTCCGTGGTCAGTGGTCACAAGATCACTGTTACAAGGAATTTTAAAGGCTAATTAGCCAATAAACTACTGCCACAAAGATTGTTTCTATTTTCACACCAATCCCTGATTAAATTGTCTCACACGTCTTGCCACAATGCAGACCTCCTTAACAAACTGTATAATGACACACAAACCTACTTGCTACACCTTAAAACTTCTTACTATTTCTGTAACTACTTCTATATCCACACTTCAGAGCTTTAAAACTTTCCACTACCTAGCTTAACCTGTCTCTGCCTAGACCACAAACCCACACTCTTGCTTATGGTCTCTAAAGCTGGGAGCCTTTTCCAAGGTCTCCAGTCGAACCCTGTATTCATTTCTGTTTGGGCCTGCATGCACAAGGTCTGGAGAATTTTCTGTGCCTGCATTTCCCACATGGTTTGACCCTTATGAGACACTATTCAGGACTTTTCAGTATTAAATTAACTTCTTTTGAAGGTCTGAGTGCTTTTAGGCCTCCTGTGGATCCCTCCTGCTTTGCCTGCAACCAAAGGAACCAAAAAGGAAAGGACCAAACAAATTTGTTTGTTCTTGGACCCGGAAGGTCTTCCTGTGGTTCTCTCTGTTTAGTCATTTGTGATAACCTCCATGATTCATCTGTAATAGTCACGTTGGTAAGTTCCCCCTGTGCAGTGCTGCAGTGTTGTTTCTGGAAATCAAATCCAAGAAATGCGATGCTGTAATGCGAGGTTCAGTCCCATTGGTTCTCACTCAGAGTCCACAGGTGCTCCAGATTACCAACATGATAAAAACTCCTGTGTTATTCAAGCAGAGAAACCATAGGAAAAGTACCCAGCACATCGTTTTCATCAACCATGCCCTTTTTTGTTTGACTGTGTATTTATTTTAACTGTCAAATTACGATACTTGTCAAAACATATCGCCTTCTTTCTATCACCATATGCCAAGATAAATCTTCTCATTCTCACTTGAATGTCATGACTGCTTCAGCATTTTGCACTGAATATTTCTCAAGTGCAGAACAATCTTTGAAGTAATGCATTCCTTTACTAATAAAGTAACAAGAAACTAAGTATCTCTCATTATCATTAATTTCCACATCAACTGTTCTGTGATATTACAACTATGGCAGGAAATGGTCTCTTTGCCTATAATTAAACACCATAAATTTGTCTGTACCTGTCATAAATATAAAGGACAAGATTTAAAGAGTGTGAGGGGGCAAAGTGCCATCTAATTAAACAAGAAGTTTAAGTCCTACTTTCAAAATTCAGCAGAATATGGAAGCCTCTGTCTCATGTCTTCTAATGAGTATTTTCAAACTGTGATTTAAGTGAGAATTGTTTGTCTTTTTTTCATTGGCTATAAATGTAAAGTGGGCGTCCAACCACACTCTCCAACACTAAAAACCAATCTGTCTCCTCTTAGTAGGTTTGCCACAGCTCTTGGAGGACTACCAACAAGAATTTCATAGTGAAAAGAACCCAAATAAATACAGTTTATCACCAAAATAGCTGATGTGGAAAAGTTATCTAAATGCCAGAAAGTATTTTAAAAACCTCCAAACTTCCTCAAGTTTGGAGAGGGACAGGAGCTGTGTGAAAAGATGCAGCTTGCTGGAAGCTTTGGGGTTTTTTAGTTAGCCAGACCCAAAGTAACTGGAAAAAAATTAAAACTTGGTCAACAGTTTAGTGATAAACTGTGAGTTTGGTCTGTGCTCTGGAGTCCACAGCTGTGGTATTATCCATTCCAGGTTTGGAATCCCCACACACAGATTGCCAACAGAGCAGGCAGCTGGCCAGCCTGACTTGGAAATGCAGGTCAGGAGCACTCAGCCTGGTATCATGTCTCTATGAGATGGCAATAAAACTGCTAGGGTGCTTCAGAAAGGAAAAACACAAAACTGTTAAAGTTCCCATATCTCTTTTTTGGTGCCTTATTCTTTACCAAAAGAGAAATCACTCATATGCAGCATGGTCTTAAGATTATTTATATATAGTTTTATAAATACAATTATGATGAAATAGTGATTTTTTTAAAATCAGTGGCATGGTTCCAGCCTTTCATTTGACTCTTCATTGTGAAGACAAACACTGCTTTAGAATAGAACACATTAACAATGGAATTCCCTCTGCCTTCAGCTTTTTTGACTCTCAAATGATGCCACAAGTCTGGAAAAGCCCCAGGCTTGCATGTAATCCTGCATTCCCAACCCCATTCAGAGATCATGCCTGCTGTTTGTCATTCATAACACCTTTATATAGAACATTTTGTTTTTTCACAACTCCCAAAATTGTAAACCAGGCGTGACCACAATCCATAAAAGTTCTCAAAGTAAGGAAGCTAATGGGTTGAGGTGTCCAAAAAAAAACCTAATTACTTTAAAAGATAGCTGGAGCAAAGCAAAAGTCAATAGATAAAGTTGATGTGAGCCAGTAAAAGAGCTCAGCAAAAAAGAGACCAAATAATCCCACAGAAGCTAAATCATTTTTATATCAAATCCATAATCACACAGAATGTTTTAACCAGCAGGAATACAACTTCTTTGTGACAGCTGGGAGCTGAATAATAAGTTCATGCAACATTTTATCATATCTGCTTTACACTTGTTTCAAGTTCAGTTCCATTCTATATTCACAATGAAAGCTCCTCTCTCAATTCATTACCTGCAGCCTTAATTAGGTAATACTTCTAAAAGCTAAGGTTATGTGTTTTATCTGCTTCTGGGCTGGGTTTTGAAGACAGTATAAAAGAGGAATTTTGAAAAAAAAATTAGTATCTTTTTAAATTAGGAAATTTTTTTCACTTTTTCCCTTAATTTAGAATTTTTTATACCATATTTTTAATAACAAGAAGAAAACATCAATTTCCAACAGCTCATGCGTATATTCACCCAGTAACTCCAGATTTAAAGAATCAGAAAAAGAAGACAAGTTCAGCACAACACCATAACAAGACATAACAACTTTGCAAAACGTTCTTATTCGGTCTTAAAAAACTATCTAGCTATTTAAAATTCTAAAAACTGTCATCTCATATGTCTGAATCACATGAAAAACTAAATAAGCACAAGACTGATCCTCCCTTTACAGACTGTGGCTACACACCCTCCCACTCGTCACTGATCAAATGCTTTATTTCACATATCCAAGGAATTTAATGCAGAATCACCCACTCCAAGTCTTAAGTGTCACTTTCTGGACCTAGACCAGCAGCTCAAAGAATCTTCAGTGTCCCTACACATCAAATCCTTGACCCTGCAAGACAAACTTGGAGGTAAAACCTGAAATCATGTCTCATCATAGATAGCTTCTGAATTTTCCACAGCCCTGGGCAGCCCACTTCCTCTGTAAATGGAGAATTAATGACCCCTTTCACCCAGAAATAGTAGATATTTGAAAATGTTCAGTCACAGCTCAGGGTATTTTAGAAATTTACTCTGGCCATTCTCTCACAGCCTTACTGGTAATTAACTGCCGTTTTAATGCAAAGCCTCTCCATCTAAGAGCACAATGACCCACCTCTGAAGGGTAATTCTCAGCCCAATGACCCTGTGATAGGTGAGGGACCAGGGATTATCTCGCCTTCCTTCACTTTCAAATCCATTATAACAAGACAAAGGCCTAGAAAACATGCAAAAATTTGGAAAATCTGGGTGAGATGGTTGTTGTCTTTCTCTTCATGAAGCTACTACACTGAAACTCTAAACAGTGCCATGAAATTCCAAAACTTCCTTAAAACCTCCGTGAGCTGTTACAAGTGAAGAGTTTCTAGCTGGTTTTACAATCCACATGTAGGGAATAAGTTAAGGTAATACAGAAGTAGAAAGCTTTGGGGAGGAATAAAAGGCAAAAGCCACCAAGCCATGATTCAGATCTGCTTTTCAGTACTCTGCCTCCCATAATTAAAAAAAATGAAAGTTGCATGGTCTTTTAAAAGACTTGTTAATAAACTTAATATTACATTAATGAGTGGGTGATTTGCTGAATGGACATGGCAGCTCATTTATTTAATCAGGCCATGCACAAAGTTCCCATTCAGGAATAGCTGAGAACCTTGTTTAGCAGGGAATAACATTCAAGACAAGGATAAACCCACTCTACTCTTCATTTTCTTCTAGAAATTGTTTGAATGGTTCCAAGTGAATTAACTTAACAATATTTGAAGATTGAAAATCTGGTTTCCAAAGTTATTCAATTAAAAGACAAAATGGCTCATATCACTTTTTATATACAACTGTATAAGGGATGACATCAAAGAGAATGCCTTACAATTACTGTGATAGTCAGAAATAAACAACTATGAAAACAATTATTTCCCTCCAGAGTGGATAACACTTCCAGTTTAACAGTCATGAGTAAAGTAATTTGTGAAGTTTATTAAGATTATGGTTTTACAGGCTTTAATTTATTGAGACAAAGCCTCATTTATGCAGAAACATTAGGACATACTACTGACTCATTTGATATCAAATATTCTTCCTGGAATAAAATTTTCACATAATTACTTCAAATAAATGAGGTGTTTACAGTCAATGAACTGATTCCCTTTAATCTGTTTCTGAAATAATACATACTTATGGAAAAATAGCATAAGTTTCTTCAAACTAATAATTGACTTTATTATGAAACAGATGAAGTGCCTTCCTAAAGAAATCCTTTTACTTGACTAAATGTATCCCTATACAATGTAGACAATTCCTGTTCCAACTATGCACTGACTGGGTCTCAAATTGCTAACTCATTTCTCAGATTCTTGTACAGAGAACAGGTATTATCAGGTCAAATTGCCAAAATGTTGAGAAGCTGTTTTTTTAAATACATTTTCAGTATCTTGGACCAGACCTACTGTGAATAACAGCAGTGTTCAAACCCAAATCTAGATGAAAATACACCTCTGAATCCAGTGAATGCTGTTGCAAGCTGCCACATCTGTGTATCTGCTCCCCGTTATTTAAATTGGGGAAATCTGATGCAAATCTTGCAGTGTAGGTACATGAACAGAGCTCTCTCCACAGTCTACTCATCCCTGCCAAGAGATCTGTTTGTCTGTCAGTGGCAGATGAAGCTGCAGAGCCCCTGTGATTATCTGACTACGTGGTTCCTGACTCAGGCTGGAAAATCTCATCGTGTCTGTGCACTGAATAATGCACAGCATCAAAATAGAATTCCCTGAATAATGGGAACACAGGAGTACCAAAAAGGTTGCTAGTGGACCACTGCCCCAAGGCTTTAACAATAAGGTGCTTTAACCTCACAATGGAATTTTAAACTTATTGCTCAAAGTCGTCTTCAGCATTCAGTCACCACCAGCAAGAAAAAAAAAAATAAAAAAATATTTTAAAAGGAATTCTTTATATTCCTGTGTTTCATTTTGTGCCCATTGCCTCTTGCCCTGTCACTAGACACCACTGAAAAGGGTCTGCTCCATTTCCTGTACATCCTCCCTTCAGGTATTTTCCTATGTTCAAGAAATCCTGCAGTGGTTTCTGCACCAGGATAAACAGTCCCAGCTCTCTCAGCCCTTCTGCACATGTCAGGTGCTCCCATCCCTTAATCACCTCAGCAGCCCTTTGCTAGTATCCTAAAAATAAAGTCTTCCTCCTGGCTGGGAATAGCTTGAGCCCCTCCCCTGAGCTGAAATTTGGCAGCTGTGACCTCCCTTAACAGGCAGCCCAGTATAGAACAGGCTGGTCCCTTATGGCTGTGAGAAATTCCCATCACCTGGAGATTTCTGAAGGCAAAAGGGGTGCAAAATATCCTGCTGAGTTCAACTGGTAGGACTCTGCTCAAGCTGAGTGACTCCAGAAGCCAAAGCCCTCTCTGTGCCTGCTGTCTGTCCCTGATGGCAGAAGTGTTCAGGAGAACTTTACCCTGCAGGACTTGGTGCATTTTCATGTTCATACATGTCCCTGATGGCAGAAGTGTTCCTGAGAACTTTACCCTGCAGGACTTGGTGCATTTTCATGTTAATACATGTCCCTGATGGCAGAAGTGTTCCTGAGAACTTTACCCTGCAGGACTTGGTGCATTTTCATGTTAATCCAGTCATGCTAACCTGATTTACATGAAGTCCACCCATGCAATCCTAAAGCTCTGCAAAACCATTCCCAAGGGTCTGGTTGTTTGGGGTTCCACTTGCTGTTCCTTTTTTTTTTTCTTTTCTTTAAGACTCAAATAAATGTGTTTTATTAGGGATGAGAATATGGGAAAGAAAGAAGGGAAACACAAGTGTCTCAAACTGTAAATTCAGTGCTTGGAAGATTAATGCAAATAATTGCAATTGAAATACTATCTGGCTGCTGTTCTACT
Organism: Nicator chloris; assembly: GCA_013400495.1. NCBI lineage: Eukaryota > Metazoa > Chordata > Aves > Passeriformes > Pycnonotidae > Nicator > Nicator chloris. Next base: position 93,474 of record WAAE01008771.1, on the reverse strand, counting down.
GCTACTGCCTCACATTGCAACTTTTTAACAGAATATTGATTTACTCTTCTCAAGCTAACAAATACTGTAAATATATGCTAATGTCTTTGGAAGTCAGTATTCAAGAATTTAATCTAAAGTTTCTTTTCCTCAACAGGACAAATCTCTTCTTGTGGTAAAAACCAGTTAGAAGAACATTCTGTAAGAGTTGATTAGAGAAACCTTGTAATTTATTCCAAAGAGATAAAACTACTTTTTTTTTTCCTTAATAAGTAATGACATAAACAAGTACAATCTTCAGATCATCAGGATGACTTTGTATTTCTTATTTCTTACTAGGAAATCCATAGAAGTTTCTTCCCACTCCCAGATATTATTGGATACAATAAACTGAACCAACACAATACTTCATTAGGAAGAAATACAAGTACCAATATCATAGATATTCAAAATTTGTATATTCAGACCCAATCTTCAGCAAGCTCAGAACATATAATAAGTTTTAAAATCTGTTTTTAAACCTAGAAGACAATAACATGGCAAATTTTTATGCAATTTAAGTACAGTACAGGCAGCAAATCACATAATTAATTGCAATATTTAAAAGACAGGATTTTTTTAATCTAAAAATATAGCCTTGATCTCTTTCTCCTGTGTAAGACTTGATATTCATGAGTAGATGATCAGTTACTACTCATGTCCTTTCTTATCGAGCCCAAATAATGATCATGTAAAGATAATGAGAGATTGTTAATGCAGTTTTGTTGGTATATTGGTTAATTTAAAAAAAAAAATCTCAGCCAGGGTGAACAAAGCTGTGCTGGTCCAGCAGGTGGTAGAGATCAGAATTGAAATAAATCAAAGAGGACGTGCAATAGTTGCAGGCACCATTATAGCAGCTGGCTTGTGGTGTGATAGCTGAGGGTTTAACCACCAGGTTCATTAGAAGTTACTATTCCTTGGTGTAGACAGCTTTGAAGTGAAAACTCCCTTGATGTACAGCCTTGGAAATAGGAGTTCTCAGCTAAAAGAAAACACCTCCTCCCCTACGAAAACCCTGTGCTTTTGGTTATGTTTCTTCCTTTAAAGGATGTAGTTCCAGAAAAAGGAACTGTCGTGGTTTATCATTGGTGTGCTTGCTTCTAACGAGCTGGCAAAATTCTGCACTTCTTCCCCTGTTCACCATCAGGAGTTGAGGGCTCTTCACAGGCCCCTGTTTCTGGTAGGGGGCATCCTTTATTACACAGAGCTTTTCTTGCTGAGCCTTTGGATTCCTTGCATGCCTTTTACATAAGGTGCACACTTAAAATTCACCAGTTAAACCACTGCCATGCACATGACAGGACTGCACCTCTTAGAGCAAACAATTCTGTTTGGTGATTCCCACATTTCTGTTCCTGGGGAGGAAATACACAACTTTTCATTTTCCACCATGCAAGTTTAAGGAATGAAATCCTAGAGGCCAGTCCCTCCTGCAGGCAGCTGGGAGGCAGCACAAATTAAACTTCTGCTCTGAATCACCCCTAGAGAAGCTCCTCTGCACACAGCAATGGCAGAGTGCACTTGGATGGAGCAGGTAATGCAGCAATTATTTGTTCACAGAGGCGTGGGAATAACTTCCACTGTCTGAAACGTGCAAGAGGAGGCATTTACAGTGCCCACCATGGTCCTTGTCCCTGGGGACAAACCACACACCCCCATGGCACAGCAGGAGCACGTCAGGGGCCAGAGAAGACATCCCAGGGCATGTCAGCCTCTCTCGTGGCTCAGCACAGAAATGTTCACCCCTGCAGGAAGGAAAACAAGTCCTGCTGCCCTGTGCCTTGTCACTAAGGATGGGCAGGAGGGGACAGAGGCAGCAGAGCTCTTTGCCAGGAGCCAGCTCAAGAGCATGCCTGGGATTTGGCTGCTCAAAGACAGCTGCTCAAAACTCACTGCTCACCAATATGAAATGTTAAAGCAGAGAAGTACTAGGGCTCCTTTGTTCTTACCAGGATAATAGAATTACCCAGGAAACTCAGAGCACTTTCTAAAATTACATTTCAGGCCTGTGTAATCTTAAGATTAATTAACTTCTGTGTTCCTTCCTCCTTCCTCTGTGTATAATACTGGTTTATTGACATGTAAATTTGGGGGAGTGGGGGAGGAATCCTCAGAAGTTCAATATCTTTTGCAGCAGAGCAGGAAAAGTAAAGGGGAGGTCATACAGTAATTCAAAGCAAGGGAGTCACAAACTAATATATTTTCCATACACGTTCCCAGACCTCTGCTTAAATGACTGCTGCACAAGGAAAGCAAACCCAAATGAATGTCAACCAGATATTGCCTTTTCCTTCACCTCATCTTCATAAACACAGGGAGATCATTTCTAATGAAACTTGCCCTTTCCCAATTGAAAATTAATCTGCAAGCAAAATTAAGACATCTTTTCCCATATTCCTCCCGCACAGAAAATGTTAGTAATTTTGCTTCAAATACAAATGGCTTGGTTTTTCCAATATTTTAAAGGAAAATATTTTTCCTTTCCCAGTATGTACATTCACAGTTCTACATCAATGCCTACTTAGATGTTTGATGTGTTGCTATAATTAAATTCTATGTGTAGAACTTTTTTGAACTCTTCATTCTTCTATGCTCGTTTCCATTGCTCAACAGAGATTTATTTTTCTTTAAAGTTAACAGAGTATTTCTTATTGTTTCCCACCAGCCAACTTCTATCACCTGCGAGGAAGAAATCAAGAAACAATGAACCTACACTAAAAATACCACCTACACCAGTGGAAACTATAAATCATGTTCTTGTTTGATTTCTCTTGTCACCTTATTTTGTGACTCCATGGAATTAAGTGCCATACCTTTATTTGAGCACAAAATTCATATGGCTACGATGGATAACTACTTGTAATGTTTAAAAAACTTTTATCTGATCAAGCTAGTGGCCTTCTTGTTTCCTGTTTCCTAATTAGTTTTATTAACTTAGGGTATTTCCAACGGCAACCACAGAGGTTTTGCTGAAAATACTAGAAAAAAACAACAACAACAAAAACCAACCAAAAAAAAAACCCAAACAAACCCAAAAAAAAAAAAAAAGCCATAAAAATAGATACCATGTGGTAGAGAATAAGCAGAATGGATTTAAATATCTTTAAGCATTTCTGCACTTCACATTTTGAACAGGAATATGAAACAAACATATTCCACCCTGGTCCATACATACACACCAAGGCATTGCAAATCTGCAGCCAGTGAAGAGCTGTGACCTCCACTGGCAAATGTCCAACCCCACTTTGCAAACCTCACTAAACATCAGTGTCACACCAGGATGTCACACCAAACAGAGCTCAGACACAAAGCATGGTGCATGTTTGATGCAAAGGTGGCACCATGCCCTGCAAGTCTCATTGAGAGGAGAGGCCTGTGTGTTCTTGGAGAGTTAAAAATATCAGAGTACACTATCTAAACACACAAAGCCTAGAGGAGACGAGTTATTTGACTACAAGGGACAAAGTCATAATGAAATACTTTCTTCTGGGCATACCAAACTCTTTCATTTAAAAGGGATTAGAACAAAACACCACCAAAAATGTGCTTTTACTCAAAATTGTATTAGACAACTGTCTGTTGGCAAAGGTGCTCACAGACTGCCAAGGTGTTGGCACCTTTGTCAGCTCCAGTCCTTACAGTGTCTTTCAGCCACAACCTCCTTGATTTAAATGCAGGTGCTGCTGACCTTCAGGATTATGTAAAACCATATTCTTTATCTTCTCTGCATACCAGGATATGTTCAGTGTTAGAGGTTGGGGTTTTTTTCACTGCTTAATCAGTGAACTAACTCTCCAAAAGAGTTCAGAGCTCCACTTACTTGGCATTTATTTTTTTATTATGTAGCTGGGGAAAGGGGATGTGGGAATTGATCCTTTGGGAGCTACAGAGGGTTAAAAGTAGGGAAGTTTTGAAGAACACCATATGTGTCACAGGATATTAACACCCTCCATTAATCCAAGGCTCTAGCCATCTCCTAGTTGTGCTTCTATCTTAGCCCCAGCAGACAATTTCCAACTGATCACACTTGTCATCCTGTACACTTGTATTGGCAGCACTCCCCTTAATGCACAGTTAACCACAGATGGCAGCACTCCAGCTTCAGATGCGAGATTTTGAGATATAACATACAAATAAAGCTTCCAGTACCCTAAAGCAGAGCTGTGAAAACTTGTTAGTGCTACTTTATGTATTTAGCTTGAAAGGCAGTGCCATTCTAAATAAGGATGCAGGGAAGGACAACAGGATTTTACATTGAAGCAACAAGTCTTTCTGCACATGATTTAACTCTGTGTTTAATCACAGTGACACCAACCTCAACTTTCTCATCATCCATCAGTAAAAAGATTATGATTCATATATATAAAAATTAAGTTTTCAGATAAACTACTTGCAGTTTTTTCTTTTTAAGAACATTTCTTATCAAAAATAATCACTCAGTGAGTCCAAAACCAACAGAAAAAAAATAAAAATCAGAGTAGACTATCTAAATGTAAAAAACCTAGATGAGATGAGCTATTTACAGCAAAGGAAAAAGCAATAGTGAAATGTTTTCTTCTGGGAATACCAAACCCTTCCATTCAAATAAAAGAACCAAAACATGAAATTCAATTAGGCTCCTACATAGGGCTCCCTTTAGAGCTCAAAGATAAGAAGATTTCCATCTGTTCCTACTGCTATGTTACTTAAAAATCTGCATTTCATTTTTTCATTAGGAAACAACATCACAAATTAGGATAAAATGTGCTTATGTTAAGGCTTTTGCATTGATGTTTCACAGTAAGGAAAAGAACCAACCAGCTCCCTGCTTGCAAGGCTCATGAGTTAGGGGCAAGAAAAGAGCAATGGACAGTGAACTCAGCTGGCAAAGCATGACAGGAAATATTTGACACTGAGTCCAACTAAAGGGAAGGAAGCAATTCCACAGGCAGGGAAACAAGGACCAGCCAGGTCCTGGCAGCCAGGTGAAGTCCCAGGAGAGTGGACAAGGGGAAACATTGCTCTCATTTTTTAAAGGGGAGAAAGGAGGACCCTGGGAACCACTGACCTGTCAGCCTCAGCTGTGAGGGTGCCCAGAGAAGCTGTGGCTGCCTCTGGATCCCTGGAAGTGTCCAAGGCCAGGCTGGATGGGGTTTGGAGCACCCTGGGACAGTGGAAGGGGATTGGAACAAGATGATCTTTAAGGTCACTTCCAACTCAAGCCTGTCTATGATTCTGTGATCATGTATTACAACCCTTTATCATTTTTTTTAAAAGAAGTATCAGAACAAACAATTTCAAATTAAACTACAAACAACAAAAATGAGTTGTGGGAGTATATAGAAGTGAAACTTCTATACAACCCAAATTCACCAAATCACTTGAAGCGTTCTCAGTCTCCCTTTTACTCTCTCTCACCACTTCCCCCTTGGTGTCAAGCAGAGGTTTAGCTCCTGGGAGATTTACTTACAATCAAGAGGGAAGAAATTAAGGTTTGTTATGTTTTATTTTTTAAAGAGGGTTGAGCATTAACATCAGCAAATCTAAGAGCTGCTAGAGAGAAACTGATACCTCAGTGTGGAGCCTTCCTGAAGAACCACCAGGAGTTGTCAAGCTCATATCCAGGTTACAAGATATGCAGAAAAATCTGTGAGATTTGTGCTCCATACAGTGTTCCAAGTGGGATATACGTGTTCTTGCATGTTCAACAATAAATGGCAGCAATGTGTAAAAATCCAGCATGAATAGGGAATTGGGTCGGAAGACCTTGCTCTCTGACATGGAAAAGTCAAGGTGTGCACTTAGTAGCATGAATAAAACACAGAATTTCTAACTTTTTAAAGTATCTTCTTAAAATATGAGAGGCAATTAGTTCAGTCTCATTGTCATGGAGCCTTTGCACATTCTTATTCAGTAAGGAGTAACTCAAACCTGGTCTGCCCTGCAGTCATTATCTTATGTCTGTCTCTTTTGCACTTGTGGTTAATTCTGGTGGGTTGAGAATGCACCAGTTACACTGCTGTTAATTTATTCTTCCTGTTTGGTTGGATCATAGATCAGCATCATTGGTGCCCTGCCAGGCAGCAGAAGAGCAACAATATCTGGCAACTAAAGAGATTTAAAATAATTGGTGGCAATACACCAGCTCCGAAATGACTGAAGGTCTGGCTGCTGTTCAGTTGTCAAATGAAATGTTATCTTAATTATAGGGTCTGGGCTTTTCTCTGAGCATAGTAGGATTTTTTCCTCCTTTTTCTGTACAGCTACTGAATCCCAGCTGTTACAGGATTACCTTTTCATATCTTAATACTCCAGTCAACACAGTCACAGAGAAGCTGCCTCTTGAGAAAAAGAAATACAGAAAGGATAATTTCCAGAGGTAAACAACATAGTGAGCTCCAACTCTGCAAGTAACACAGAGAATGCTCCCATGAACTGAGAATATTGGTGTCCTCTCCTTTCCATGCACCATTTCAGTTTATACAATTGCCAAATATGTTAATTAACGTCACCCCTTAACAAAAACAAAACAAAACAGTAAAAATTGTACATTGTAGGTAAAAATTGTACACTGTAGTGTTTCATGAATTAAATAAGACACTGTGCTGGTCCAGGTATTTCATTTTGATTTCCTCCATCACCAGCCTTGCATCACTGCCCCTTCCTGGTGTCTACAGACACACTCAAGATTCCCACCATGTGCACGTCAAAGGAGATGGAAGGGGGGAATTCTCAAAGTGGTGATACATTCATGGGAGGATTTCAACCACAGACCTTCTGTGCTGACTTTCACATATTTTTCTGCAGTTTAAACTGTGAGGAATTCATGAAGGGAACCTATGCCATTCACTCAGTGTTGTTTCCTCTATGAAAAATCCAGGTTCCCATTACCAGGACTGGCAGAGCTGTGGGGTTTCAGATACTCCTACTGTTTCTCTTTAGTCAGTCTGAATATTAGGTATATCCCTCAGGCCTGAATATCTCCTGCAGCAGTAATTCCAAACCATTATTACCTGGGTAAAGACATTGCTACATGCAAACTACTTCAATCTAACTTGTGTTAACATCATAAAACACTTATATAATTAGTGTTTCTCTTCTATGTTTCATCATGCAATATTGTTTGGGATAGAATGAGAAAATGTGGGCAAGATGGACTAAAATCAGCAAACCAGACTCCTCAATATAGAAGGGTTAAAGGGAGTTCCAGTCACAACAGGTTAGTCAAAACCATCAATGAAAGCAGTAATAAAAAATCCATTCTGTTGTTTTATTCCATAAATCATGGGCACTCACCAGAACTACAAATCCCAAAGTACTGCCAAACCAACTTTGTGTAGATTAAGACCCAAACAACTTAAGTTTCTACTCACAAATGGAAAAAGTAGAAGAAAAAAAGGATTCTCTGAGACCAAATAGATCCTTTGTAATTGTGTTATGGAATCAACAGCACAATAAAACAAAGGAGATTTATAGATGAACTGTAAAGTCTGCTTTAGAAATGTCACCTTGATCCAAAGATTTCAGGTGATACAGAACTTTGGTAAATTGTCCATACAGTTGCTGTTAAAATTGGTCACAATTTCCTACTTGAATTTGTCCAGACACTGACTCTTTTATTGCTTTTATTCTGCTAGACTAAATCAGATAAAAACAATAAAAGATTCTAGATTTGAGAAAATTAAGAATAGCTGGAAGATGATGATGTGAATACCTCAACTCAGCTTTCTTTATGAGCAGAACATAGTGTGGAACTGCAAAAAATATTTATCCTTCCTTTGGAATGGCAATTAATGTGATCAGCACAAGAGACAAATTGCCAGTGATTTCCTATATGCTGTTATTAGCAGCACTAATTGTTTAAGTGATAATGAATCCCCTATTCAGCCTAAACTTGTGTCCCACAGAAAATCTGAGTAATACCATCTCCACTAGTGCCCACATTGCATTGTTTGGGCAATCCACATCTTCTCCTCATGATCCACTTCTTTCTAGCAGCCTGTGTGCAATGATTATTTCTTGTCTCTGTACCCATGAAACCACAGTGCTCCTTCTGTTGAGGGTCACAGCAAATACCTCTGTGATCAGCATCAAGTTCAGTCTGGGGCAGTTCCCAAAAACTGGAGCACAAGCAACAGAAAAGGAAAATTAGCAGTGAGGGAAAGGAGAAGTAGTAATAAAATGAGTTCCTTGTACCCTGCTGGTCCTCCCATGCACTTCATCTAAATGCCATTTCTCTTGGCCTTCCAGCATCCCAGAAAAGCACACCTAAGGCCTGGCTTTTATGAAAATCATCATGTTTTGATTGAAATAGCTACAACTTCAATGGAGGATGACTTTTCCCTCATCTTAAAGCCACTGACATACTCTTGTGCATATATGTATTTATACATATATATATATAAAATGCTGATACTCCATTAAACTCTGTAAAGTCATGTCATATAACACCAAGTGATGTCTATGGCATTTTCTATCACAAAATGATCATCTATTATGTGTTGTACTGTCCTCTTGCAAAATGCTACATTTTTAGTATGTCCATAGGCAATAAGAAAGCAAATTACGTTACCTGAGGGGCAGAAGGCTCTGTGCTCCACTGCCAAAATTGTCAGCAGTCATGCACACTTATGAAATACATTTCTCCTGTTTCTCCCTTCTTGAGGGTAAAAAAAAATAAATTAACAAAAAATGCCAGCTTCTGCAGCCTGCAAAAATTGCTTTTTCAAACTTCAATTCATGTTATCTTTTCAGTTCCTGGAAAAAGGATCCCCTCTCACGCAGGGCAAGGACTGTCCAAGTACATCCCATCTCACAGGAGCACATAACCCCAAGAAATGCAAAGTACACATCATGTCACACCCTACATGTAGGGTTTTTTCTGGTGATAAATCCAGATAAGGAATTTAACAGCCTAATTCATAAACACAGAGGAATGTTTAATACCTTTAGCACCTGAAAATCCCATAAGAATACAATCCCTCTGAGAAAACAGTTTTCACTGTAATAAACAGCAAGGCCTATGCAGTTATTTATATTTATTTGCAGGCCTCCTCCTGCCTCCACACATGGGCCACAGCTCTGGTGAAAGCATTGATGCCTTGGGACAGCTGAGCTGGAACAGAGCCTGGACAGAGCCAGAGAATAAAGGAGATATTTATTGAAAGGCCTTTAGGATACACCTTGGGCAGGACAAGAGCCTGGCCAGGGCTACACCCAAGGTGGACCCAAAATGGA